>CM053611.1:23708930-23724963 GCA_028646535.1 Procyon lotor | reverse complement strand
TAGGTGACTGTGAAGAAACTCGCCTACCCCTCTCTGGGCATTCCTTGACCTTCTGCAGGGAGGACCAGGCCTTTGAGGCCACTAGAGAGGAAACATAGCAGGAAACACCCTGGGGATGAAGGTGTTACACGCACGGCCTGTGTGCCAGTGGCTGGTGGCCATCGGTGGCCCATGTTCCCCAGGAGCTAAGCACCAACTGGTCCGTCGGCTGCTGTGGTCTAGATGGCCTCAGCTCATGTCTCCCAACACATCCCCACACGGCCCAGCTAGGGACTGAAGTCTGAAGTCGTAATAATCTTCACCCCCATCTTTGGAGCGGGGAAATGAGGGCATGTGACTTTGCCCAAGAACAGGGGATAAAAGGACCATTGGCTTTGGGTCCCACCCCAGAAGTCCCAACTCCTAGCCAAGGCTCTCCCTAGGAGACATAAAGAGCTGACACGGTTTCCTGGAAAGAGCACTATCTGGGGCTCAGTTTTCCTGCTAGCAAGGAGAAGGAGCAGGTCCTGATACCGCCATGACATTCATGAAGGGCACCGTGGGAACAAACACAAGCCACAGACCACAATTCAGCACAAAGCAGCCTGCTCCCCGCCTCCCAGCAGCTGCAGACTGTGCTCGGCCCCACATGTCCTTGGGGGCTGGGGCCAGTGGGATCCCTGAGTGCTGCCCAGGGAAGAAGGCTATCCCACAGGCCAGATTGAGGGAGTCCAGCAAAATGAGAATAGAAAAGGGTACAGATGGGGGACGTGGGTTCGAAGCTCAGCTCGGCTACTTCTAACCATCAGCCTTAGGCCAATCACTCTGTTCTCTTACTTGTGAAATGAGAAGAATACACCTTCTCTACCACAGCAGAGAGATAAGCAGTGTCAACCGAAAGCATCATGTAAAAACAGGGGAACATTCTAGACTTCTTGGGGGGCGGTGAGAGGAGGGAAGATCAGAAGATAGAGGAAGGGTCCCCGGTGAAGCTGAGAAGTTGAAACCCAACTTCCCGGCTCTACTGCCCAGCCCTCTGTCATCTCAGGAACCCAACCTGCAGCAAATGTATGCCCAGTTCGTAAACATGATCAAAAAGGTTGTTTGCAAAGTTCGTGCAAAGGGACAGGCTGCGGATGGCGACAGTAACGTCCTTCCACAGCAGACAGCAGCTGGCTGTGAAGACTCAGGACAGCCGTGGGGGACGGGGGGGGGGTTGCCGATGCCCACTCTTGGCTTTGGAAATGGAGGGCGCACTACCTTCTCTTGACCGGGGATCGAGGAGACTTCAGGCTGCCATTCGTTCCAGAGAGATCAATCAGGTTTTCGATGCCTGCCCAACAAGGAGGCCCAACAGAGGGGAGCCGTATGCATGCCCAGGAGCCCCTCAGAGGGGAGCCTTCCTCGGGAGGGACATAGCTTGGCCCGCCCTGTCAGTGCATCTCCGGAGGTGTCCTTGACAGGAGGGGATTAGCCCGTCTGAGGTCTCTCCCTGCTCTGAGGCCAAATGCAGGGACCAGAACCTTCTCTCCTGCTCGTGGCTTGGCAGACGGCTTTGCAGGTCACGTTGCACCAAAGCGAGCATCAGCCTATCTGTCTTTGATGGTGAGCCACGAGGAGGCAAGGTCCCAGGACTGTCTATGCAACCAATATAATAAATACTTTACAAATGTAATGAAACAGACAGGTTGATCGGGATAATACAACAAGCCCTGGGCCCCAACTCAAGACGCCCCTCTCTCTCCACACACCTCAGTGCCTCAGCCCCTTCCCTCTCCTGGCACACTCCACCCATGCTTCAAGAGTGGTCCCACCACCTCCAGGAAGCCCTCCCTGATGGGCCATCATGGCAGCCCTCACACTACACTGCTCTCGTACCTCATCTGTGGGACACTTCTCAAATGTTCCCCGCAGTACGAGGGACCCAGAGCCTGCCCCGTGACGACCTCTGTGACGGGATCCGAGCACACAGAGCTTCCCACAACCCTGTAGCAGGAGGTGTACGCCTGTGCGTTGTCCCTGGCCCTCTGCCTCCTGCTGAGCTGGGAGAAGAGTCATCAGTGCGCTACCACAAACATGCCAAGGCCGGGACTCACAGATGATTCCCCTACAAGGGTTGGGGAGCACACATCCAGGCTTACGAGTCTGTTCTCTACCCCCACCCCATTTTTTCCGGTCCCAGAAAGCCCCAGCTAATCTCTCAGTAAATACCACGGGCTAGGTCAGACTCAGAGCCAGCCGACCGCATGCCAGACGCTCTTCACATATCATCTTATTCACTGAGCGGAGCAACATGGCGGCCGTGAAGAGCGCGGGCGGCAGCTTGGGGTGAACCGACTGTAATCACCAGCTGTGGGACCTGGGACAAGGTCCCTAACCTCTCTGAGCTGCAGCTGCCCCCTCCCTGAGACCCCGGTCCACACCCCCTCTCTCTCTCGGGTTTGCCACTGAAATCATGTTTGTAAAGTGTTTACCAAGTGGCCAGCACTCTTAGAAAGCTCCCAATAAATGATAACATGATTGCACTGGTCCCTCGAGGTATTACTGTCTTCTCTCTACCAGTGAGGAGGGCAAAGCTCAGAGATGTCGAGCAACATGGTTCAGAGGCACAGAGCGGCTGCTCAGAAGCCAGAGATGGGGATTTGCACTCAGTTCTCCTGCCTCCAGGCGCACTCATCTGGCAGGAGCATGGGCTCGCAGAGGACACCAAAGGGACAGAGACACAGCTGTGTGTGTCCTCATCCCCGGGGAAGGTCACAGCCTCAAGTCATAGGAACCAAGCAGCTGGGGGACTCTGGTCGGGTCCCTCCACCCTTCTCTGACTTCAGCAGCCCTCTGAAAGTTGAGGCATGGCCTAAGCAAGTCTCCACTTGAGAGGCTTGGTTGGGCTCCCCCAAGTTAAATGCTGCCGCATTGGCTGAGCCAAACTCCCAAAGCTGATTAGATAAGCACCTGCTCCCCCCACACCAGAAACCAGGAAGGTGCGGCCAGCCATCAGCCTTCACGTGTGACGGGAAAACAACTATTTTCAACACTCTGGCTATGGTGAAAACCCAGCTCTGGGGAGACCTTCTCTATCCACAAACAGCCAGCAGCGACCGAGGGTGGGAGATGGCACACAGGGGGCACGTCGCTGACCACCACCCCCTCGATGGGGACAATCACAGGCAAGCGCCCGTCCCACCCAGTCTTGCTGACCCCGAGACCCTGGTTACATCAGACATGACCTCATGGGGAAGAGGAACGCACCCCTCCCGAAGCCTTCCCAGCATGCAGTACACAGCAGACGGCAGCTGGTCCCCGAGCCAGCGCTGGGAAGAGAGCACACTGCTCTGGGCTCCGCCCTGCCTGCAGGACCCCTGGTCTGGAACCGACCCCTCCACTGCACACGAAAGTCAGAAGCCCCACACATAGGCATCTCAACCTCCCAGGGGCGCCTGGGTGGCACAGTAGGTGAAGCGTCTGACTCTGATCTCAGCCCAGGTCATGATCTCGGGGTGGTGGGATCGAGCCCAGCACTGGACTCCACGCTCAGCAGGGAGTCTGCTTGAGATCCTCTCTCTCCCTTTGCCCCCCGACTCTCTCTCTAAAATAAATAAATAAATCTTTAAAAAAAAAAAAAAAAAGGTATCTCAGCCTCCCTCCCAGAAATCTGGCTCTGGGATCGGTATTTGGGGAGGGGACACAGAGTAAGGAATGGGGAAGAACACAGCCTGTCACATACATGCGGCTGAAGTGGGTCCAACCAATTAATTAGTCAATTAATGACAGTATTTAGTAAGTGCCCACCACCATGCCCGGGCTGCAGGGGGCACCATGGACTGGGAGACAAAGGTCCTGCCTTCAGGGGACTGATGATCTGGCTGAGGGAAGGAGACACATCTGGCAAGAGAAGCGGCTGATGAGGCAGGAAGTCCCACAGTCTCAGCTACGGCCCAGATGGTGAGTGCTGCTGAGAAATTCAGAGGGACGCGAGGCACCTGCCCCCTGAGAACAGAAAGATTTCATTCAGACCATGGACGGAGACGGAGAAGGATGGCCAGGATTTAGATCCGGGATGGGATAGAAGGAAATTACCCAAACTACCTCCTCAACACCACGGCTAATGCAGAAGACTGCCTCGATCCTTCCTTCCCCGATCTTAGCTAAATATTTCATCTTTTTTATAGGCAGTTGGCAGAGGCTCCAGGATGGGAAAGCGGAGCAGTAAATTAGATCTGTGAGAATATCTCAGTCCCAGATGCAGTGCATGTGCACACACATGTACACACACACGCATGCACGCACGCACACGCGCGCGCACTCACACACGCTCACACCCCCCATTCATCCCCGCTCAGTTGGGAAGGGACTGCTATTCTCCGCAGCCCGCTGCGGGCTCAGACTTGGGGCTGCCCGAAGGAACCCCTGATGGCTGAACAGGTAAGGAAGGACAGACTACATAATCACACAGCTAATTGTCACGAAGATGGGGAAAATGAGTGAATTGTGGCTACAAACAAAATGATGAACCTTCAGAACGTAATACCGTGTCAAAGAAACACAAGCCGCCGAAAGCTACACAGAGCTCCCCGCCATCGCATATAGTCTCGAAAGCAAGCAAAATGATAGATGTTCTGCTTGGACACATATACGTGTGACAACACCACCAAACCACGGCAGTCAGGAGATGGGTCCCTGCTGAGGGGAGAGGCCAGGGGCACACAGGGACGAACGATGATGGGACCAGGGGCAATGTAGTGGCAAGGACCTGGCCTCGGGTCAGGTGGGGGGTCCAGGGGCGTTCCTTCTATTGTCCTTCATAACTCACTCATGTATTTTGTATTTATCAAATACTACTTTATAACATAACTTCATGAGCTTGTGAGCTTATGGGATTAATACTTTAACACGGCCGTGGAAGCTCGAGAACTCAGTGAGCCAACCTGCCGATGTTACGTAACAACACGGAATGGTGGGGGAGGGGAAGGGGGTTCCTGAGCACGTGGGTTCCCAGCCCCCTACTCCTGGGCGCCTCTCCCTCGGTCTTCTCTGCCTGCTCCTATGGCTGAGAAGCAGGAGGAGCAGCAGGGGCGTGCAGACTGCAGAGGACCAGACTGGGAGGGATGGGACAATAGTCGCCACCTGAGAAGAGGAAGAGGAACCTCTCTGGGTAGCTCTGGGGGACAGAGAGGGGCCGACGAGAAAGTTAGCTACAGCTAACACGTCCTCCAAGGGAGGGAGCAACCCCGGGAGACTGTGGGCCTCCACCACAGGGGGCTATGCGGAAAAGCTGGAGCTGAATCATCTGAGCCTGATTTAACGCCCTCTGATGGGTGGCTCAGTCCGTTAAGCCTCTGCCTTCGGCTCAGGTCATGATCTCAGGGTCCTGGGATCCAGCCCCGTGTCGGGCTCCCCGCTCAGCAGGGTATCTGTTTCTCCTTCTCCCTCTGCCCCTCCCCTGCACATGTATTCTCTCTCTCAAATAAATAGAATCTTTAAAAAATAAATTAAAAAAAAAAAAACAAATTGTTCTAGCTCAGGATTCTGTGGACCAATGGCACCAACGGTTTGGAGCAGGGGAGGCAGTCAGGGCAGGGGCCGTGCTTGGGTTCTCAGAAGCTCTGGCAGTCCAACCCACACCCGTCCGCTCCAGCATTCTGGTCCCTTGATGAATAAAAAAGTGACATGGGCTTCATATTCTCTGGCTATTGGGACGATTTTAAAAGCAAATAAATAAATCTCGTAGTAAAAAGTGAAACGAGCTTATAATGGAAACTGGGGGTTCAGAGAGAAACTGCTTTGAGAGGAGACGGCACACGTTTCTCACCGTAACGTGTGCCAGGAGCAGAGCCCCAGGTACACAGGCCATCCGGCAGCTGGAAAGCCCCTGCCCGCTTCAGGTTCCAAGCTCACCACCCTCGGGCCCGCAAGCACAGTGCCAAGAAGGGAGAGCCAGGAGCACCCCTAACGACCAGATGGAGGTGACTTCTGGAGAAGTTGGAGTTGAGGTCCCGCAGACTCCCAGGGCCCTCCTGGGGCGCACATAATTGTGCTCCTGCATTCAGGGTGAGCAGGAAGCCCCCCGGGGTGGAGGGGAGCAGCGACTCAGAGCAGAGCCGGCCCCAAATTCAGGGAGCTCACAGCGCCGGGGGTGCAGCGGCCAACTCTGCTGGCTAGGCGCGCACGCAACAGCGGGTGGAAAGGCAGGGGTGGGAGGAATCTTGGAGGCCAGACGGCCCCCAAAGTGAAAGGCCCTGCCCATTGCCAACAAGAAACCTGACCCAGGAGATCATCTGAAGGTGCCGCCCGCCCACGGCCTGGAGCGAACCCCATCCAGGCTCCAAAGCGAACATCTGTTGCCCTGGCACCAAGGCTGGCCAATTCCATGTGAATTTCCACCCGCCCCACCCTTCCCAGCTCCAGTCTTCGCCCCTTGAGCTTGACCTCTTTAGGGTGGGCCTAGCACGGGGTAGAGACAGGCCAGGTTATAACGTGTGGATTTGGTGAACTCCCTCCGAGCTCTCACCCATGGCCTCTCTCTCGCTGGTGCAATGGGGCCAGGGGTTCTGTGCCGGCCGGGGCCAGGGGTTCTGCGCCGGCCAAGGCCAGAGTGAGGCCCAGCTCAGGAGTGCCATCCTTGCTCACTCCCCCTCTCAAGTCATGTTTAATGTCTGCAGTGGTAGCAACAGAACCATTATCTTCCGCCTGAAGGAATCCAAAGGGTCAGGGCACTGATGGGAATCCCAAGGCCCAGACAGGGGAGATGCCTGCCCCTAGGTCACAAAGCCAGGGGACCTGGGACTGTCCCTGCCTCCCTTCCACAGCCATCTGCCTCTCTCCTCTCTGCACCTGCTGTCTTGTTGCCTTTTGCAGACATAAGAGGTTCCACAGGGCAGAGAGAGAAAGAATGTATGGCATTCCTTGGCGAGAAACTTAAATGACTTTTTTTTTTTTTTTTTTTAAGATTTTATTTATTTATTTGACAGAGAGAAGAGAGATCACAAGTAGGCAGAGAGGCAGGCAGAGGGAGAGAGAGAAGCAGGCTCCCCACTGAGCAGAGAGCCCGATGCGGGGTTCGATCCCAGGACCCTGAGATCATGACCTGAGCTGAAGGCAGAGGCTTTAACCCACTGAGCCACCCAGGTGCCCCGAAACTTAAATGACTTTTAAAAACCCACAATTCTTACCCCAGGTATACATTCTCTTGACCAAGCACTGTCCCCAAATTGAGGTGTGCTTCACCTCTGGGACAGCAGGCTTACGGAGGTCAAGCTGGGTTTTTAGGGCACACAGCCCCTCAGTCCCACCCCATGTCAACACTTTTAGGTAGGGAGGGGGACACAGAGATCCCACTGTTCTAGGGCCTCCAAATAAGATCAGGGAAGCCCCATGGCATCCTTAAGGGCTCTCCAGGGTGACCAAGGAATAAGCAGGCCTTCCCACAAAATGGCACTTGCTCAGAGAAGCAGGAGCAGTGTCTGAACAATGGAAGAGGGGTGTGCTGGGGAAGGAAGGAGGGAGTGGGGGGACAGTTGGCAAGGTGGGCTAGGAGGAACGCCTGCCCCTTTGGGTTCCCAAAGCTGAGAAACCACTTCCATCCCCATTTTAGAGGATTATAGCCCAAAGCATTAAAGAGCATTCAGTAAGCACCTACTGTTTGCAGAAGCAGGTGCAAGGCAAGTGCCCTACTGTGCTCCAGAAACATTCAGTTCTAGGGCCTGAACGGAAACCCCCGGTGCACACAACAGAGCAATAAACAGGGCTGCCTGGTGGGCGGCAGGAGAAGGTCAGGGAGAGAAGAGATGGTCAGATAGGGACAGCAGGGTGAGGCTCACAAGGGACGGGAAAGCTGGGCCACAGGACTGTGCATCAGGGCACACACAGAAAGAGCTGGGACTTGACCCTACTTCCTAATCTCCAAAACCGTTCACCCTCTCAGATAATCTGTGATGTCTGCCACCTCTACTTGAGTCCCTAGCGTCTCTAACCAAAGCCCAAGCAGGCTCGGGGCCATCCGGGGCGGGGCACAGGTGGTGCGGAGGTGCGGGTGATGCAGATCCCTATCTCCTGCTTGGGGACCACAGGAGGCAAACTCATCTGGCCCACAGGGGCCAGGACTGGCTCTGACTTTCCCCACAGCAGAGGGCTCCCGACTGTCCCCACAACAGAAGTGAGCGCAAGAGGGCCCGCCTGCTAGAGCAGGGGCTGCTGGGCGGGGCCGGGGAGGCCAGCAAGGGGCCGCATCTGAATTCCGCCAGGGCTGCGCCCAACAGGACAGAGATGCCTCACGAATCTGCTTCCCCGTCTCTCTTTCCGAGTTCAGCAAAACCCAGCAGGTGCACACAGCTCAACCTCTAGGCAAAGCACTCCACGCCCATGCAGCCCTGTGCACAACATTTTCTGTTTGGCCACAGCTATCACTGCATAGACAGGTCCTGGTGAAAGCCCCTTGCCAGCAAGCCCCAGGCAGGAAGGCTGCAGAGGGCAATGAGGCCAGAGAAAGTGATCGCCAAGGCAAGATAATCCATGGGGGCTTCCCCCAACCCCCAAGGTCGCAGAGTTTAGAGATGGAAGGAAAGAAGGGAGAGCAAGGCTGCACGCCCAGGGCACATTCAGAGTCGGAGGCATGCTTGAGGGCCAAGCCACGAGGCCATGGCAAGAGGACTCCTGGTGGTAGGAGTGACCCTCCTGGTTCTACTGGCTGCCGCTGGGGGGTCGGGGGGACGGGGGTGGGTGCATAGGTACAGATCTGCGGCCGCAACCCCTGCCCGGGTCTGAAACGGGACCGACTCCTGCCTCCCATGCCCACCGCACCTGAGGATGCCCCAGGTAGTGGACTGACCCGTCCGTGTGCCCATCCCCAGAACCCGTGAACGTGGCCTTGTCGGGAAAAGGGGTCTTTGCACATGTGCTCAGGTTAGGGATGCTGAGATGGGGAAATCTTCCTGGATTCCTCTGGTGGGCCTTTCAATGCATTCCAAGTGTCCTCACGAGAGAGAGGAGGAAGGGAAGTGGACACACGGAGAAGGCGGCGTGAAGGTGCAAGCAGAGACCGGGTCCTCTGACATGGAGGAAGAGCTCCGACTGAGATGACCACGAGCCGAGGCCCGCCGCCAGCCGCCGGCAGCTGGAAGAGGCAAGAGGTGCTCCCCCAGAGCCCCTGGAGAAGGGGGCCCCGCCAACACCTCGGTAGAGTCTTCTAACTTCCAGAACCTGGTGAGAACACATTTGTGCTGTTTAAGCAGCCACGTTTGTGGTAACTTGTTACAGCAGCCGCTGGAAACCCTGGAAGGGAACTGGACTAAGTTTCCTTCAAGAAACCAGCTTAGGCATCAGCCTGTGCCCAGGCTGAGAGGCACTGCCACCTGTGAACAACGCTGCCACCTGGGAATGACACCAGTGCTGCCACCTGGGAACAGAAATGCCACTAGGAATGGCACTCCACCTGGGAATGGCATGGCCACCTGGACACGAGTGCTGCCATCTGGACACTGGTGCTGCCATCCTGGAATGACGCTGCCACCTAGGAATGGTGCTGTCGCCTGGACATGGGCTCTGTGACCTAGGAACAGGCTCTGCCACCTGGACATAGGCGCTGCCACCTGGGCATGAGTGCTGCCACCTGGACACAGGCTCTGCCACCTGGGAACAAGCTCTGCCACCTGGGAACAAGCTCTGCCACCTGGACACAGGCTCTGTCACCTGGGAATGGGCTCTGCCACCTGGGAACAACACTGTCACCTGGACATAGGTGCTGCCACCTGGGCATGAGTGCTGCCATCTGGACACAGGCTCTGCCACCTGGGACAGGTGCTGCCACCTGGGAACAAATTCTGCCACCTGGACACAGGCTCTGTCATCTGGGAACAAGCTCTGCCACCTGGACACAGGCATTGCCACCTGGGGGCAGGTGCCGCTCTGCAGCCCACCAGCAGCCAGGCTCTGGGCAGCTCCAGCGTCTGACGTGCTCCCTTCCAGGCCTGCGCACCAGAGACACGGGGTGGGACGCGGCATGGCCTCCAGAGCCCAATGGCTCGGGTATGACCCGTGCGCCCTGTCCCCCCACGTCTCTGGGCATCCATTTCCTCACAGAGACAACGGGCTTGTACTGGCACCGTGTCCCAAGGTGGCTGTAAGGACGGAATTTTTCTTTAATGCCTATAAAGCACTTAGCACAGTGCCTGGCACATAGCAGCTGCTCACTAAACCCCAGCTGCCGCTGTCACGTCCTTGAAAGGCCGCACGAGGGCAAAAGGGCCACGCGTGGGGAGGTATCTGCTGAACATGGAGCCCCCACACGAGGGGCAGCTGTGGCGAGTTCTAACTTGGCTGAAGCCAAGTTCATGGCCACTGCGGCCCGCGTTGAGAAAGAGCCATCCGTCCCGTTCATGAGGCCCCTGGGGCACCTGGCCCCAGCTGCGAGGGAAGCAGGCCCGCCCCGCGCGGGTCTGGTGTGGGGAGGATCACCCGGCCGGAGCAAACGGACATGCGGAGAACGAGGGAGGGAGGTCGCAGCCTGCCACATGACCACTCGCCCGCACTCTTCCCTGCCGCCCCCTGAGAACGGCTGTCCCTTCAGGTCTCCGCCCCCAGTGTCTCAGGGAAGCCAGGCACATACAAGCCACGGGAATCACACACACAGAGCTTGTCGGGAGGCTGAGCAGCCCCCAGCCCTTCCCCAGCAGCGCGAAGAAGCCCAGACTGTGTATACTTGGGGGACACATTCGGGCCCGGAAAGAAACCCAGGACACACGCGTGGCAGACGACTTCTAATGCTGCTCTGGGGCTCTGAGTCTCCCTGTGTTGGTTAAAATTACTGTTGGCCTCAGCTCTCGCATTTAATTTTTCACCATTAAACCATCGTTTGGCTAGGCCCATGGTGGTGTTTCTCGCTGGAGTTCAGACAGTATCCGCGGCAGAGATCCACATGAGGGGGTTCCGCTTGGGCCTGCGAAACCCACCGGGACCTGGTGGGAAAGTGCTGGGAGGCCCCTGCTGAATCTTGTAGCCCTCGGGATCTTGCTCATCACTGGGGCAAGGACCCGGCCCCCTTACCTGTCAGGGCTACCACATGGGAACCCTCTGAGCTCCTTGGAAAGGATTCCGGTCACAGAGGAGGAGGGAACCCTAAAGGCTGCACACACCTGGGAGGCGTGGGGCTCTCCACCACTAGGTAAAGGGCAGTGGCTGTCCCATCCAGAGAGGAGAAGAGACGAGGTTAGCCCCTAAGGACCTCATGACCAGAGGATTCAGAGGTGGGCCCCCCCGCCCCAAGGCTGCTGATAGGTGCATCTGATCTTTCAAGAGCTCATTGCTCTAAGAAATATCCTGGCCAGTCTCCTTGAACTTGTGGACAAACTGGGAACATTTCTCCTTTCAAAGCCGAAACAACAAGAATGGAAGGTTATCTCCTCTGGCCTATAAAGAAGTTTCTCCTCCTGTGTGCAATTCTGGGAGCAAAAAGGCACCCTTCCTTCTGCTCCTGCCGTCCCCTCCTGCTACCACCTTCTCCTCCTCACGTACAGCCTTCCAATCCTCAGCCAGAGCCGCCCCCTGCGCCCTCCTTCACCCCAGCCTCCACCCCACTCTGGTGTCCCGCCAGCACTGAAGGCGGCCGGAGAGATGACGGCAGACCCACGACCCTGAGCACCCTCTCCTCCCCCATCCAGGCCGATGGGCCCGTCGTGCTTTACTGCGGTCAGAAGAAACAGAAACGAGGACCAGTTCCCAGCTGGTTCCCCACCTGGCCCCGCAGGAGGGAGCACAGAAGAACAGTCCCTCTGCACCCCCTGGGGCCCAAGCTTATTCTCCCAGCTGAGAAAGAACTGCTCCACCTTTCCCCGGGGACTCAGCCCGGTGGCCCAGGACGACAGACTGGCCGAGTCCCCGTCCCTCTGATGAGCAGAACCTACTGGAAACAACCCCCCTCCGCCCTGCTTGCCCAGACTTACAGCAATCCCTCTGCCCTTGTCTTCCTGTTATTGTAGAGGGGAGGGGGCTGTTTTCCCACCTTTCAAAAGCTCCGGAACCAAGCATGAGTCAGGCGGTGCGCAGGGAGACATTGCTCATCTTCTCATGAGGAGGCAACAACAGGCCAACATCCCACAGGGCCTTGCCTTGCTTGCAGTTGCCAGCAAACTGCCCCCAGACCAGCGTGGTGCACGTGACTGCTGCTCGGCCTGGAGCTGCCAGGCCCGTCTCGAGTGCGGTGTCCTACCCACCACGCTGCCCTCACATCAAGGGCAGGTGCGCAGAGAGCTGCCAACCAGCACCCTCCAGGCTCCCCTGCTGCCGGGGAGGCCCGCAGGCTGGGGAGGGCCCCGGTTACCAGACGACAAAGCCCCGTCTGGCCCGAAGTCACTCACCTCCCTTCACTCTGAATGCCGAAGAACACATTCTCCCCAGAGTCCCCAGCTCTTAGGCTGGGTGCCCGGCACAGAACTAGGAAAAGGGGACGCTCACACGCAGTCGTGACTGAGCGAGAGCAAATGATTTCTGAGGTCCTGACTGCCACACGGGGACGAGCATCACCACCCCCGCCCCCCACCCCGGCCACCTTGTGATCTTGACCGTCACTCCGCTCCCCCAGCCGCCACTCCCACCCGCCCAGTGGGCTGATCTCAGGCAGGCCTGCTTTCTCCAAACAGGAAGCACGCTGCTACAGCGAAGCTGATAGAACTGGGGAATCTGTCAGGGGGCCTGCGCTGACGTCAAACCAGACCTGACAGCTGTCATTCCCCAAGCCCATCACGCGGCCATCCTGGCGCAATGCGTGTGTCTGGGAGGGAGCGGGCACTCAGCCTTGTCTCAGACGCACGGCTGCTCGGAGCCATCCACGCGGAGGGATCCTGCGTCCCTGGGCACAGCCTCCCCAGACATGCGGTCCAGGGGCCGCCTCCCCCCAGCCGGGGCTGGGACGGTGCAGGAAAACAGCCGTGACTAGGAGCCTGGGCCTGGGGTGCTAGTCCTGCCTCTGCCCCAACTGGCCCTGACCCCCCAGGCCAAGTGCCTTTCCTTCCTGGGTCCTAGCTCCCTCGAGTGTAAAAAGAGAGGGTTGGACTCCCTGGGCACTTTCCCTCCCGTACCCTGTGGCCCCTGCGGGCTCTGAACGCCACCTCATTGGTTTGTGAAGGTGCCAAGCACACGGCCTAGGAGAGCAGGACAACCCTCGGCGATGCACTCCCAGTGGAAAGCCTCACTGTCCCATTTACGAGTCAGCAAGAGTCCCGGGGAAAAGGAGATGCTCTCGCCAAAGACAGTGCTGCCTGACGCCAGCCAGACAGAGCGATAGAGGGGCCGCTTACGCACACTCAGCTAAGGGAGGAAGGGGCAGGTAGAATGCGAAGCAGGGGGGCTTCCTGGGCAGATGGACGAACTTCCTGTCAGAAAACCTTTCTTTCTTTCTTCCAGAGACCTTTAACGATGATCAGTATGGGTCCTACTCAAAGCGGCACACACCCATCTGAAGAGAGAGAAATGGACAGGCAGCGGTTTTCGGCCTTGGCTCCACCTGGGAATCCTTGGGGGGGGGCGCAGTGAGGGGGGGGGGGTCTTCCAATATCCACATGCCCAGGGCATGGCCACAGCCCGATTAAGCCAAAGTTTCTGAAGACAGAAGTCAGCATCAGTATTTTACCTGAAATCCACTGGGCAACTGCGCTGTGTAGAGAAGACAGAGAACCCTCCTGGGGGCTAGCCGCCCCATCGGCCGCCGGAGAAATCATTCTAACAAGCCACGGCTGCTGCCACCGGCAGAGCCACACTCTGGCGTTCCTGCACCCAGACTCCTGCTCTCTCTCCCAGTACTGGATCCCTATGGGACAGCACCATCCTCTCCCAGTTTACAGGTGAGGAGATGGGAGTGACAACAGGACCCAGTAGGGAGGCAGGGTGCACAGTGACCAGCGAGCCTCACAAGCACTTCATTTTACTCTAAGGCAGGACAGACAGACAGGCACACACACACACACAGCCCACATCCGTGAAGCTTCTTAGCGCCATCGCTCCAGGCCGAAAGCATCACGGCAGCAAACCGCAGAGAAAACACGCCGCGAAGGCCCGTTCTGAACAGGCGATGAAGGAGACGAGGTCCCCGTCCCACGCTGCCACGGGACGTCACCACGGTCACTTGCAGCCCCACTCCCAACAAATCCACTCAGGACACGTCTCCACCCAGGGCTGGCCACGCTGGGGGAGGCCTTGGCACCGGGCTGTGTTCAAATTAGCCGGGGAGAGGGCACAGGATTTCACCGTAATCGGTCGTGTTTGTTCCGAGGATGACGACGACAGCACATTTCTCATGTTAATGTCGTCCAACTACCCGTGTACTGCAATTACTCTGCATCGATTTTAAAGCCGACTTAGCACAATAGCGGCTTCTAATTTGTAAGCAAAACCTCGGTGGCATAAATCAAACTGTTCGAGGCAACGCCAGTGCCGCATGCTAATGGGGAGTTAATAGACAGGGGAGGGCGGCTCGGGCACTGGGCCCCTGCGGGTCCATCTCCGCCAGGTGGACCCACGCTCCCCTGCCTGGGCACCACCCGTCTGTCTGCCTTGGCCTCCATATGCATCTCCGAAGGCTCCAAAGAGCCAGAGTTGTGATTAAGGCCCCCTCTGCTCTCAGCTGTAGGACAAAACCCACAGTGTGGAGAAGTCGGCTGGTCCTGCGTCCCAGCATGACGCCTGGGGATGATTTAAGGAAAGAACTATAAATTGTGGGAGAACAAGGACCCAGAGACCAGCTCTGGTGAACTTGACTCTCTGGTGCTCACTCTCACTTAATATTTCTTGAAGACCCACTAGAGAAAGGGCCTTTGGATCCAGCATGCTCTTGGCAGGAATATGGGCCTCCAGCGCCAAAACACAAAATAAGCCACCCATCACATAGGACCCTATGCATGATCGGATCAGGATCACCTTGGTGGCATCAAGCTTAGGAGATGTGGCTAAGAGCTAAGACCCCTGTGAATCTTCCCAGATACAGATCCGTGGGGTGCTGGGGGCAGGGCGGGGGGAGGGACTATCAGCCTGGCAGGGGGAAAGCCTTGGGCTTGGAGACCTGTGCTGGTAAACGCCCAAGAAGAACTTGTCACCTACCCCTTTGCCACCGTCATAGTCCAGCCTAAGCAGGGCTCCGGAGCCTGCCAGCCGCTGGTGCTGCTGACTCTAGAAGGGTAAGTTATACCAAAGCCAAACGGGCCACACCTGGGACGGGGCCAGGGCCCTAGGGGCAGGCGGTGGGGACCCCTACTCACACATTCCCTCTTCCCAGGGCAGTCGTGGCCGTGCCCCTCCCTTCTGCACCCAGCAGAGCCGAGCCCAGGCTGTGCCTTGGGCACCGGAGAAGTTCAATAATGTTATCGGAAGAACTGTCAGGAAAAGACAGTGGAGAACCCCGCACAGCTCTAAGGAAATGTGTTCCTAACAAAGCGCCTGAGACAGCTGCTCACTCTCTCTCCACCACACTCTTCATTCGGGGGTCTTTAAACAACACATTTTCCCGTGTCAAAAGACAGGCTTCAATTAGGCGCTCAGATATATCCCATATTTCCCTTTAATACAAACTAGCATCTCAATATGTCAAGGCAGTCCACTAGGACAAGGTAGGGACTGCGATCCAGCCCTGTTTTTGTCTTTCCCAGCACAGGAGGTATTTGGACGAATGAATAAGGAACCGACACGACAAACGAGGGAAAAGAGCTCTTAAGGATAGAGTGAGAAATCTAGGAAGTGGTCCTGACGAGAGGGCATGCTCCCAACCGCCGGCAGGCCAGGGAGCCCTGGAAGGCCCCGACTGCATTCAGGCTGATGAGCGGGTCCCCGTGTCCCCAGGGCTTCTCTCTCCCCTCCCCCACCCACCAAAAGCGGCTCAGCTTGCAAAAGGTCAACCTGATGCCAGGTCTCCAGGGCTCTCCTGTCCCAAAGCCACAAAAGGTGACTTGAAATATCTCTTTGAATCTTCGGAAAAGAGCACCGGGTGAAAGATGACTCTGGAGTCAGGAACGCTCTCCCGGGAAAAGGCCAGCGCGTCCCTCATCTAAGATCTATGACCAGCAGGGCCCTGGCCTTT
>CM053611.1:23665170-23708830 GCA_028646535.1 Procyon lotor | reverse complement strand
GCTCATCTTGTAGGCAGAGCACACCCAGGGCCGCGAGAGGGGCCCCACCGGGTCCGTCCCCAGGAACTACACTCAGCGTCTCGGCACCAAGCTGCCAGGGCTTTGAACTCTATCTGCGAGCATCTGTGCTTTAACTCCATTTATTCTATGCATCCGTTAGCAAGATGTGTCCTCAGGTATCAGAAAAGCCTAAGAGAGGTTATTTTTGCATCTGGGAATGTTCGGAAATTATTTCCATATAAATCAGTGGTAACCGCTTCTCTGCTTTACGCCATTTCCGCCTGTGAAAGGTTTCATAGGAAGGTTCTACTTTTGGATAGTGGGGGAAGGCTGTACAGTGGTTAGAAGCAAGGGAGCCTCTGGAAGCAACCAGACAAGGGACCGCAGGGGGCCCGGCACAGGTCAGCTCGCACCAGGGCCTGGCTCAGGGAAGTCCCCACAAGCAGAAGCTGCAGATAACCAGAATTCTGGCCGAGCCCCAGAAACTTCCTTGATTTATTCCCTCCATGTAAACCATCCTTTCCACCTTTCCTCTACTTCTCCCTACTCATCTGTATGCGTAAAATCAGAGTACAATGTACAAACCTTTAAAAGAGGTCTCAGTTTAGGAGAGCTACCTGTCCAGCCGATCCTTTGCTCCTGGCACGGGAGGCACAGATCCCTCTCCGTCCGTTCTCCCAAGGGTCAATCTCGGTCAGGTGCCCAGCCCAACCGGGGCTCATGGTGGAGTCGACGCAGCTCTCTCCAGAGGTGCTACTCCATGGAGGCAACATGATCAGGATGGCACAATGAGCCAGAGCTATCCCTCCCCGTGTGCTGTGCGGGGACACCCTCCGAAAGCCCCACGCGACAACCCCCGGGGAAGGTTGCGCGTCACTGTCATCGGTCACGGTGGAAACAAAGTGAGCCTGGAGCAGCTAGGGAATCTTACTAGATCACCGCCGAACCCGAGGCTGCGACTCTGAGCTCGTGTCATCACCATAGCCACCCAAGCCTGCCAATGGGAAGGAAAATCCACCTGTAAAACCCCCACTCCCAGCCCATCGCTCTCCACCAAAGGCCCGCACTTGACCACGACAGAACCCGGACAGCCAGCAAGCGTGGCTGTCTGTTGGGCCGAGTGGCCCTGACAGCCAACACAGCCACCTGTACCTCCCTATACCTCTGGACCCCTCCTCTGGAGGGTCCCGACTATATTCCAGGACACAGATTGCCGGGGGGTGAAGGAAGAAGAGAAATATCAGGTTGTTTTTTTACTGACCCAGATTCCAGCCAGATGCATTTGTTATTGGCAGCGGAGAGCCAGTGGAGATAAGAACACAGGCAGCTGGTGATGTCTTAATCACCGCGGAGAGGAAGGGACCGGGCCGGCGCAGCCCCTGGTGCTGGCTACCTGAGGCGCTTTGCTGGCGTCCGCCCCGCCCCGCCAGCTGTCCCTGTGCCTTCTCCTTTCTTCCCCCGATTCCTTTTCCTCTCCTCCTCCCTGCTCAGGTTCTGCTTTTGTCTTCCACTTTGTCTCTGCCACAGCCCTAAGTGGGACACCCGGTCTCCCACGGACGTGCCTCGGCCCTGCCAGCAAGGCCAGGCAGGACGCCTCTGCCCACCCAGGTCCCTGGCTGGTCTGCCTAATGCAGGCCCCAGGGGCCTCCTCCAGGCCCCTCTTTCGAGAGAGCTCAGTAAGAGGTTTCAACCCTAGTTTAAACACCGAGTCCCTAAGGAGCATCCTAAAAGCATAGAACAGCCCACCTTCGATTTCCTCCCCCCGTCTCCGGCTGAGATCTCAAAGCACTCGGGGGCTGGGAGCTCATTCCTCATCTGTCCGGCTCTCCCTGCCCCGCGGAGGCTGGGGGAAGAGGGAGGGACACAGTGACTCGCCTCATTCCGCTGAGGAGAGAGCAAAACAAAGCCTAGAGAAAGTGGGCCCAACCGAGGAAGTGGGGGCCAAGAACAGAAACTAGGTACCCACACTCTAACTCCGAACACATGCTCCCACACCGGCCTGCCAGGGAGCACGGCTACACTCAGGGAGCACAGCCACGCCCACCGCGCACACCCCCCCACCCGAGGGCACCACCCTGCGCCAGACAACAGGCTGAGGCCTCTTCGGATATGTGTCCACCACTCCCAGAGCCGACCTGGAAAGTAGTTCTATTATTATCCCCTTTTACAGATGAGGAGGTCAAGGCTCCAAGAGCTAATTAAGCACCTTGCCAGGTTCCTACAGACAGGATGCGGCGATGCCAAGAGCCAAGCCCACGGTCTGACTCTAAAGCCAATGTCCCTGCTACCAGGCCACCCACCCACACCACGGCCCCTCACCACGGCCTCAATGAGGCAGACAGACAGACTTCGGAGAAATCAGGGGCGGGCTGTGGTGGGGTTGCTTCCGCTCCCCAATTCCTTCTCCCATCACCTAGAACGCAAGAGCCAACCCCCAACCGAGTCCGTGAACATCGGCACAGAGACCCACGACTGCCTCCCCAGAAGGGCTCCCCAGGTCTGTCTGCCTCCTCAGTCCTGGCATCCGATGTCAGGGAGCTTCAGGTCAGGGGCAGCGTGGAAAGCTCACCTTAGTTATCCCCCGAATACAGCAAGATAAAGAGAACCCAGAAGGGAGAGAGTTCCAAAGACACATTCGGGGACACCAATCAGAGAAAGACAAGGAAGAACGCCCCAGCAAATTAAACACAAGGAGCAAGGCAACAAGCTGCCCTCCCAGACGTAGCTCTCGGCCCTCGGACCCACCCCCCCTCCTTCCCGGGCCTTCCTCCAACCACGTGCAGAAGCCCATTCTGGCAGCCTAGCCTCGCCCCGGATGGGGGCCCTTGGGTAGTGGCCCGGCCTGGAGTTTCCCAAGGGCCCCGGGAGCCTGCGGTGCGCCCAGACAGACCCCAGTGCCCACTGAAGCAAGGGGCCCTGGGCGTCTGTGCCTAAAGGCTGGAGGTCAGGGCCTCGGCAGAGCAGGTTCACACTTCTCCAGGATGCCTGCAGTTCGAGGAGAACCCGGCCCGCAGTGGACTTTCTTGGGAAGGATCCGCAGAGCCTGGAAGCCAGGCCACCTCCCGACGACACATGAGACAAACCGGTTTCCACATCCACTCGGGCACTCAGCGTTCCATTACTTTCCACTACAGCCAAGCGGGGCTTCATTTATGCCCTGTGTGACCTGGACCCTCACTGTAGTGCCTTCTCTCTCCACAGCTCAGTCTCCTACAAGCAGAATAAGGCTGTTGGCACTCGGTAAACTTTCCTGAGGAGACGATGTCCTTTGGGTGCCTCAGAGACAATGTAAAATGTGGATCACGGGAGGACTGAAGCTGGAAAAGCCCCCCAGCGCATCCTGCCCAGCCCCCGGCCTCCAGACAGACTCACCTGAAGGGGGCTGAGTGCCCAAGGTGGGTGTGCCCCCTCTCTGGGGGAAGGAAAGGGGCCCTTCATTTCCTCAGTAAGCACCCACAGTGATGTGGGCAGCTCTGCTCAGCACCCTGCCCCCAAAACCTACTTCCACATCTCCATGGTCAGAGCAGAAACCAGCCGGCTTTGTCCCTCCAAGGATGCCTGGCCTGGCTGGAGCATCCCCACAGGGCAGATAAACCCAAGCAAGCAAATTTGCTTAAAGCGCCAGGCTTGCCGGCCAGGCTCAGGAAACAACCCTGGGGCCCAGTGCGGGAACGGCCTCCCCGGAGGTTACCCCAGCACAGGACTCTTCCTTGGAGCGGGACTGAGGCCACAGCTGCCCTCAGGAAAGGCGAGGCGACAATCGAGGAGACAGTGGGCCTGATGGATCAGCCATTGGGAAAATGAAACCAGCTCTCTGGGTTGGTGAGATTCAGGCCCTCTTGTAAACCCCCGACAGAAGGAACGAGCCTAAACAAGCCAGACAGAGCAGTCCTAGACGCATCTGGAGGGCCAGGTGTGGTCCCTACCCAGCCAGCGCACTCTCTCCCCACGGACCCACCACAGAACTTGGGGAAGGCTGGAAGGGGCCGCCGGAGATAAAGGAGGGGTCCTCCACCCACCACCACACTTCCTGGACAGTCTCGAGGGGCTTTGCTGGGGTGTCAGCCACCCTGAGTGCCTCGGCAGGCAGCCCTCGGGAGCTGTAATCACATGCTTAGCCACACACTCACTTCTCCATCTCTCCTGGATGGAGAAGAGCCTCAGGGTAGAAACCACCAGGAGGCCTAACGGTGCTTTCCCGGAACAGGAAGGCGGAGAGATGGAGAGGCAATGGGAGTCAGGAAGAGAAAAACAATCTACATTAGCATGGCCCTTCGAAGACTTCAGAGAACTTTCATGAACGCCTTCTCAAAGTATCCTCCTGACAACTCCTCCAGGTTGGCCGGCCAAGTGTTGAGGTGCGTCCCCATCCTACGGACGAGGACCTGAAGTCGAAGATCCTCCTGGGGGGCCACGGCACAGGTGTGAGGGGGACCCATGCTCCTGGTCAAGGCTCTTCCCATCCCCCCACCCCCACCCCCAGACAAGGGTCCTTCAAACAAAGTCAGAGGAAAGACAGACCCAGGGGCTCTGGGCCAGAAGGGGAGGTGCAGCCAACAACAGCAAAGAACCCCCAAAATGGAAAACGAGCTCCCAGGAAACGTGCGTGTGCTCGCCAGTCGCTGAAACCCACCCTGCCAATCCTCACGACCACACAGAGAGGGGCGGGCCTCCTGAAGTCACCATCAAGAGGCCCCATGAAGGGAAGGCCTCCTCAGCTTGGAGACTTGAGTTTAGTGGGGTTGGGTAGGGGGCTGTTTGTTTTCTCCAAGGGTGGCAGCTGGGGGCATGAGGTCGGGCCCGGGGACAGGGATGCGGCTGGTGCCAGGGCTGCCCCACGTAGAGGCAGGTAGTAGAGAGGGGAGAGACAGAGGTGGGAGGCATCGTAGTGCAAGGGAACAGCGAAGACACTGTTCAGGGGGTTGGGAGGAACGCAGGAAGGGAAAAGAAAGCTCCTCCTAATGATGAATGCTGGAGGGCGGAATTGGAACAATCGTAATTAAGGCTTCTAACAATAGGAAGGGAGCCGAGACAGTTCTGTGTGTCAAACAAGGTGCTGAGCTCCTCTCCCCTGGTAAGGGTGCTTAATAAAGCGGCCCACCCCTCATTACCTGCTTAGCGGGTGAAGGCCCTCTCGGGCGGGGGCGGGGGTGGCAGGCAGGCAAAACCAGCCGGCCGCTGTGGCTGTCCCCCTCTCTTGCTCGGACCCAACCGGGACCCTGAAGCGGGAAATGGGGGGCAGGGGAGAGCCTCTCCTTGCCACTGAGCAGGGAAACCAAGGTCCACGGAGTCAAAGCCCCCTGATGTACGTTCAGTCTGGAACCCAGGAGCCGCGGCGCCCACACCCAGCCCCACGGCAGAGCCACCACTGGCTGCCAGCACGTGACCCTCCGGGCAGAGCAGAATCTGGGGCAGTTTTGTGAGGTTCCAGCAGTGAGTTCCAGCACACCACGGACACACCCAGCCCTACTCAGTGGGTCCTCCCTCACTCTGGCCTCAGTTTCCCCACTTGTGAACTGCGAAGGAACCCTCCCTGGCCCCTTGCTCTACCAAGGCTACCATGAGGAAAGGAAGATATATCAAGAATCATCCGCTCTTTGAAAACAAAGGCAGCACCAGAAATGTGTAAAATCGTAGGACGTCAGAGCCCGAAAGGACCCTACGGATGGGCTGGTCCAAGTCTATCACTGTCCAGAAGTGGACACTTGGGCCCCGAGGAAGGAAGTGACTTGTCCAGGGTCACACGGCCAGTCAGCAACACAGCTGGATCTCAGAACTGGGTGTCTACGACCCACTCCCTGCTCTTTCTCACTCTGCTCCCTCGATTCCAAGCTCCACGGAGAATTGGCTGGTAGTATGGCTTGCATGAACAGCGGGATTCCTGCCTTTCTAGAAATGGGGAGGAAATGCAGGCTCCCTGGCTGGGCGCAGCAGAGTTTTCAGGCTGCTGGAGGGGCCATCCAACCTGCCCCGCCCCCCCAGCCCCAACAAGTTCTGAGGAGCCCCATCTAGGAAGAGAGAAAACAAATCAGCAACGCTGGGAATCTTGTCAGTCTTCCTCCTCCAGCTCCTGATTCAGACCCGCCACCCTCCACAGAGCGGCTTTTTACGAAATATGCACTTTTCACACAGACTCCCCTCCCCCCACCAGGCAGGCAGAGAAAGGGGCAGACGAAGGGGGGCTTGAGGCAGAGAGGGGAGGGAAGGGGGGCCTCGCACCCTTCTCTTCGGCTGCCATAAATGGTAACAAATCAAGCACGTTGTGCGCTCAGCTCTTCCCACATCATCAACGTTCCTTCCCCCGCCCTCCTGAGGGTCCCCCAATCTCCTCCCGCCAGGCCCCCAGGCCCCAGGGAACGGTCACGATGGGTGTCCTAAATGGCTCAGACATCACAGAGCTCTGGCCCAGAACTCAGGCTCATCAGCCTGACAAGCTGTCACTCTGATTTGGGTCCCACGAGCTCTTGCCCACAGGCAGGGGAAGCCTCCCTTGCGCGGGTGGGGGGCACAGTCAGGCCCCAGGGCACACCTGACCGCCCAGAGAGAACACACTGGGGGCTGCCCCACACTGGATGGAGCACAGAAGGTTCCGGATTCTTGCGCCAGCCACTGTAATCTCCTTACATCCCCCCCGCCGCCAGGCCAGGCCAGGCTCACCATGTTCCCCAAACCCCAAGGTGCTACCTACGCAAACCTTCCACCCCGCAGCCTCTAACGCTCTGCCAGGTACCAGCCAACGTGCCGTCATCAAAGGGGTCCTCGATGAGCAGCAAACCGCTCTACTGGAGCGATTCCCTGCCTGCCACAATCTGCTTCAAAACCCTCTGTATTAGCCCCTTTCTCTGGCGTCAAATATTAGCCCGTTTTTCCTGCTGCCACCTCCTCTACCCTCCCGATCCCCCCCTCTGCTGGTCCAGAACCCCTTCTCCTGACTGCCTTCTCCCCAGCTGTACATCTCCCATCCTCTGGGTCCTCTGGCCCTCTCCTTTCTGCCCTCAAATACTCCCTGAGAGCCCTCCCCCTCCATCAAGCCCGCTCTGCTCAGAAGACAGCTGGCAGGTGCTGGGCAGGGACGCAAGGACGCCGCCCTCCACGGTCAGGAGAGCACTGAGCGTCAGGCTGGGACACAGTGGGTACTCAGGACGCGCTGTCCTCTCCCGTCCCCGAGAGGTGCCCACCCCAACATGCACCTGTCAGAGGACCACACTGCCCTCCATGCTCATCTCATCCATCGGGTCACCCTGTACACAATGGCCGTGGTGAGCCTGACCTCGGGGCCTGCTGACCTCCGGCTCCCCTTGTCCCCACGTTCCAGCGCACCCAGAAGGCCATGCCTCCTCCTCACCACGTGGTGAAATGCCACTCTTCTGTGGAGGATCGGCTCCAGTCCTGCCTCGTGTACACAGCCTTCCCTTTCCACCCGGCCCTGCACCCGAACTACTTGGTGCAGCCACCGTGCACGCTCCCCGGCAGCCAAGGCGCATGGGAAACACGCTAGATTACGGAATAACGTGTACTGTTGGTAAGTGTGCACTACATGTGAGAGGCCGAGCACAAGAACCCTGACATCACCTACTCAACGCAGTCCCGGCTGCCCCAGCATCCTGGAAGAGGAGCCCGCGGCTGGGACCCGGAGGATGTCTACAAGATGCACTAACCCTGGAGAGGCCAGCTGCATACATGGGTGCCCCCAGGCACGCTCCACTGCCTTCCCGCACCCCTTGGGGCCAGCAGTGGGCTCCTCGCGGCAAGACCGCGAGTGTCTTGAGAGCAGGGACCCAGTGGGCTCTTGTTCCCCTCCAACACGTAGCGTGGGGTCAGCGAACCACGAACACAACTCAGGACTCCCCAGCTGGTCACTGAGAACCCATTTTTGGGAATTCAGAGACTCAGGACGGAGGAACATGGAAAGGGGCCGATGTACCAGAATCGAGATGCATGGTTTGCTGGGAGATGCCCCAAAGGGGTCTTGGCTCCAGGGATTCTACCCCCGACCAACTCAGACATACCCAGATGGCCCAGCCAGGCACAGAGCGGATCACAGGAGCACCAAGGCTGCCAAACCTCGCCCCCTGAGGCCGTCATGGGGGCCAGGCAAACACAGCCTGAGCTGCAGGACGGCGATAGGGGGTGGGGGGTGGGGGTGGGGGTTGTCTTAGCCTCCCCATCTGCTCCTGACCTCTCTCTCCCCAGAAGGTGGGGGGGGATACTTCCAGGGGATAAGCAAATCCCAGCAGTGGCATCTGGCATTTGGGAGGCAAAACCCTTCAGTGGACATCTACCATTTCTGCTTTTGCCCCTTCTTTTGGTGTCAGCACCCCTGTTTTCCTTTGGGGAATCCCCCTCCTCCCCGGTGCATACGGCCCTGTCCCATCAGTCACGGTGCTCTACTCAGCCCTGGCCAGAAACAGCCTCAGACCCTCCGTCCTGTGAAGCCAATTCCTGAGCCGTGAGCCCCAGGCGCCAAAAATGGACAGAGTCAGCGTGACCAAGGTCATCACTAGCTTCTGGTACCTGGACACCAAGAGTGGCCCTGGCTCCTGTCCCTGTGTGCGGCCTGTTGCTCAGCTTTCCTTTCTAGCCCATGAGCTAACCTTGTCTCTGCACAGATACTGAAAGATCAACAGATAGAAACACAGAGCTGCACATAGGAAGGGAAGGGAAAAGAAAGCCAGGCCAATGCAAACAACAGATGTCCGCCAGAGTGGGTCGCCCCCAAATGTCAAACAACACTGCCAGGCTGTGCTCACAGAGAGAGAGACACAGGGAGGCCTCTGTGTTCTTGAGTTCGCCATAGTTGGGGTGTGGTGCTCGCAACCACGAGCCCCAGAAGCCATCCAGGAAACAGGAAGCTAAAAACAGGGATGACAGCTTACGCTCAAGGGTCACACACCCTCAGAGGGACTCTAACTGAATTCACAACTGACCCCTGAACCACACCGTTACCCCACCGCGCTGCCAGTCAAGAATCTGCATATTCAAATAGACTACTAGAATTCTTAGGAAGATCTTTTATACATGTGTCTTTCCAGAGTGTATTAATTACAGCACACTGTGATTATTATTTTCTTTCACAGAATTATTACCTTTATAGAACAAAATGCTATTATTAATAGAAATGTATTTTATACACGTGTAAAACAAAAAAAAAAAAACTGCATATAACTTTCGGCTCTCCCAAAACTTAACTACTATTAGCCTACTTTTGAC
This sequence comes from Procyon lotor, assembly GCA_028646535.1. Taxonomy (NCBI): domain Eukaryota; kingdom Metazoa; phylum Chordata; class Mammalia; order Carnivora; family Procyonidae; genus Procyon; species Procyon lotor. The sequence continues at coordinate 23,699,620 of CM053611.1, read as the reverse complement.
TGGAAATCTTACCAATGACATAAAGGGTGGATCAACACACATTTTGTATGTTACATGCATTATATACTGTGTTCTTATACTAAAGTACGTAGGAGAAAAGAAAATGTTAAGAACATCAGAAGAAAACATCTACAGTACTAGCCTGTACAAAATGTATATATCAGTTCAAACTCATGTTGTTCAAGGGTCAACTGTGTATATAAATATGCACACACACATATTCACGTTATGAAAATGTTTCTGAAGTTTATATAGTCATACACATACACACATGCATATATACAGGCCAGATGTGTGTTTGTGTGCATACGTGCACACACATATGCACACATATATGTATATGTCTACACGTCTGTGCTCGTGTGTGTGTGTGTGTGTGTGTGTGTGTGTGTGTGTGTATGAGAGAGAGAGAGCAGAGCAGAGCTCTAACAACTCACAGCTTAGGTTCCCAAGGGGCAGATATAAGTGCATAACCAGACCAGCAGAAAGAAAGGAACTAGAGCCCGTCAGCAACCTGCCCCAATGTCCATGCCCCCCACGGACTCCTCACACAGAGACAGACCCCTGCCGGTGGCCCCAACTCCACCACTTCTGGCTTCGACAGGCAAGCAGCATATGTCCTTTGCCCCCATGGGGTCCCAGGCCTAGAGAAGTCTGAAAGGACGCCCCCCACCCTGATCCTGGAGGAGGACAAGTGGTGGGAAGGGCTGCCCCACTTGAGCATGCGCCACACGGAGCCCCCGGATGGGCCCACGGGGCCGAGTCTGCCATGACTGAGCAGGACTGCACTCTGAGGTTCTGCTCCAACATGGCTGGCAGCTCCCCTCACACCAGCTACAGGATCTGACACGGGCAGAAACACAATTAAACCCCTGCTCCCTCATCTCCTTTCCTGCCAGAGGACAAAGCTAATCGCGCCTTTCCTTTCACAGGCTCTTCCCACTTCTCCCTCACACCAGAAATCAATTTTCAGACCATCCCACTTAATTTCTAACTCGCCAACAGGAAGAGAAACTGAGGCGTAGGGTGACAGATGGAATTTTCCGAGGGCGCATCAGTCATCGTGCAGCAACCAAGTAAGATCACCAAGGGCCTACCCAGAAGGCCGTCACAGGACAAAATGGCCAGCCAGGGGCCAGGGCACCAAACCACATGAGTCGGCAGTGTCTCTGGGAACTAGAGCAATGGAGTTAACAGTACTTTCCAGAGTCCTTCAGGGAGAACGTGTGCAAGAAAGAGTACACTGATGAACCACCGTGCAGGGGACACCCTCCAAGGGCTTGCTGTGATAAGGCTGCTGGTCGCAAAGCCACCTTCCAAGGCAGTACATACGTGTGGCTACACGGGTCCTGTTTGGCTAAGCAGGATAGTCCAGCCGGGGGCCAGTGTGCTCCCCCACAGCATGAAGCCTTTCTTTTAGATAAACCCCAATCGGAATCGAAGGGTATCACCTGCAAGGGGCATCCCATCATGAGCCTGCTCAAGCCCCCTTTACCTAACATTCCTGTGCACTTTGGTCAGCCCACAGACCAACACACATTTACTGAGCACCCATCATGAGTAAGCGAGGCTCGGATGATAAGACAAAAGCTCCTCCCACTCACCTCCTCCTACTCACGGCCTTGGGTGATGAACGCCTCTAGCCTCAGTGTCCTCATCCATACATAGGTACCACTGCCCACTCGTGGTAGCTGCAAGGATTGAAAGTGCCTAGAAGATGCTAGCAGAGTGGAGGGGCCAGATACGAAACATAAAAGCAGGACCATATGGTTAGAACCCTGCCATATGGCAAACCCCACCATGATGGGGTGAGCGGAATCTGAAATATTCAGTAGCTCAATATGCAGGGTCATGCTACTGGGAAGCTGTGAAGAAAACAGTCTTTGTTCTGGGGTACTCTCATAACTGCACAAAAATAGATTGAACAACCTAGACTGTACACAACTGACCATCCACTGATCTAAGAAAGGCCCTGATCATCACTAGGTGGTCACCTCCTGACCTGTTCCTGTTTGGCGCTGGGACTGGCAGAGGGAAGGCAACAAATCATCAATGAGGCATATCCCAATACGCGTAACTCTGATCCTGTTATTACAGGGCTGCGCCGAGCCAGATTGGAAGCATGGATCCAAGAAAAGCACAATCTAAAGTCAGCAGAGGAAGGAGCTGGATTGGGATGACCCCCCAGAGATGGTCGTAGGAAGAATATGGGCTCTGAACCTGGCCTCGAATCCCAGTTCTATCACTTTCCAGCTCTGATTTGGGGCAAAATCCCTAACCTGCCAGTGTTTCCAACTTCTCGGGAGACAAAATGTGAATAATCCTACCTCACCTCATCAGGTGCTGTGGAGAGTAGATAGAGGAACAAAGCAACTAGCGAAGTGCCCAGCACCATGCCTGGCCAACTGCGCAGCCCCACCACACCACGGGGAAGAGTGGCTACGAGGGCTGCGGGTGTCCTCGTGGGGCTCTACCCTTCTCTGTCCTTGCACACACAGGGGTCCTGCTGCACATTGAGGGGAGGGTGGGGTGGTGTCAAAGGACAGAACATCAAAGTCTCTATGTAAGAAAAGACCTGTAAGACCTTCGTGGAGAACATAACCTTGCAGAAAGACATTAAAGAAGGCCTCGTATACCAAATATACCATGTTCATGAATAAAAACACATGACTAGAATACAACTGATATTCATGAACAGAAATACAAAAATAGCAATTCTCCCCAAGTTGGTCAACAGACTCAACACAAAGCCAGTCCGACCCCAACAGGGCTTGCCTGGCGGAGGGTGGGGAGAAAGGGCTGGCTGATTGATCGACTGATGTTTGGTAAAACCAGACCAACTGATTCCAAAATTTATGTCTGCATAAATCTCTTTTGAGAACAAAAGGCCAAGAATAGCCAAAACATTCTTGAAAAAGCATCAGATGAGAGGATCTGCCCGACCGGTTATCGAGGCTCAGTACAGCAGAGCCACGACTGAGAACTGGAAGTATGAAGCTGCTCCTTCATAGATACTTCCAGAAGCCGTGTCCTAGAGAAACTCTTGCGTATGTACACCAAGAGCCTTGCACAGGAATGTTCGCGGGAGTATGTTTAAAAGGAAGGAAGTAATCCAAATGCTTATCGTCAGAAGAATGACAACAGACTACTATGAATAGTGACAATAGGTGCATGACAGCCACACATACCAACAGGGACCCATTGATAAGTGTTAACGCTGAATTTAAAAAAAATTCAGGGGCGCCTGGGTGGCTCAGTCGGTTAAGCGTCCAACTCTTGATTTGGGACTCAGGTCATGATCTCAGGGTCGTGAGATGGAGCCTGCTTAAGATTCTCTCTCTCTTTCACTCCCTTTTTCTCTGACCCTCCCCCCCATGTGCAGTCGCTCCCTATTAAAAAACAACAACAAACAGACGATTCCATCTAACAAAAGCTTTAAAACAAGCCAAGTCAAATCAAATGATGCGGTGTTCAAGGATGCTTCCGGATGTAGAAGCCCCACGAAGGAATGTGGCTAATGCAAAATGTCAGGATAATGGCTGTCTCTAGGGGACGGGTTGGGGGCACGCTCAGGAAGGGGCACGCAAAGGTTTCACGGGTAGAGCTGGTGTTTTTTTGTTCTTAAGCTCCATAGTGGGGACGTGTTCTTTATGTAATCTTTTAAACTACGTGAATTTACATAGGATGTATTCCAACATTCAGAAAAAAGTTTGAGTGGCTGTTTTCCTGGTTAGTGAAGGTGACCTGGACCTGGAGCCCCACGTGCCCCGTATGTCAGTCTGCTCGGGTCACAGGCCAGGCTGCCGAGCAAGTCCAACACGGAGTGTGCCAGAGGAAAGGACCTGCCCTTCTAGCCCACGGGGACCCTGCAGTAGGACCACGGGCCCAGCCGGCCCGCTGCCGGCCTGAATCACTGCAGCAGCAACAAAGGGAAGCAGGGGAAGAGTGTGGGCCGCCTCGCCTGGGAAGGCCAGGGGTACGTGCACAGGGCGGCGGGTGCTACTGCAGGCCCTGGGAGCTGAGACCACACCCCTCCGCCACCGCCTTCCATTCCCATCATCCATCCCAACAGACCTGCCTAAACCTCACGGATCCCCATTTCTAGCACGTATCCCTAAGACCAGAAGACATTCGGAACAATCCCCAGCCCAAAGAGACATGTGGGACCCCTCGTGGGGCTCCAAAGCCCCGCCCGGCACTGCTGCTCAAGCCTCTGGGCATCCAATGCTGTGGGAGGGGCTCCCTGTGCATCCCGCAGGCCCAGCTAAGCAGCAGACCTACAGGATGCGTCCATGGCCTCATGTGGGCCTCGTCGCAGTCCTGGAAGACACTTGATACCACCAAGTGTAAAGAAATACAGGCACCAAGAGGTAAGGCAACCTTCAAAACACAGGCATCGTTCCTGGAAACTCTGACTCAGTAGGTCGGGAGGTGGGAGGGAGGGAGAGGCGGGCAGGGGGACATGGCCCCTGTGCATGTACGAAAGGTCTCTGGTGATCGGAATCTACACTGTCATGAAGAAGCTCAGAGCAGACAGAGAGCTCCGAAGGCAGAAGCCAGGTCTCTGTCCTTGGCCAGTCCCCCCTACCCCACCGCCGCCCTAAGACCCACTACAGGACCTCCCTGCGGGCCCCAGTGCACTAAGCCCCCCAACACAAGGGAGAAGACTTGAAACCCTGCAGGCTTCCCTTCCAAGGGTTTCTCCGGGTCCCCTGGGAGCCTCCAAAGCTTGCTGGAGCCCAAAGGAAGAGAAGGTAGAGCCCATCCAGACAGAAGCCCAGACTCATGACATTAAAAGATATTTTAGGTATCCCCTGAAGCCCCATGACTACTTAGAGAAAGAGCAGGGGGGCAACAGCCTGCCCCTATCCTGTCCTGTGCCCCCCAGCTGCAGGTCTGCTCGCCCTCGGGACCACGTGCCACTTGTAATGTCCCCGCCCCAACCCCCCACCACTTCTGCTGGCAGATTAGCTTTCAAATGTGAGCAGGGACAAAGCTGGCTCAGAAGACTTAACTCTGCCCGACGGGTTTAGCTCAGCTTCAAAGCTTCCTAACTGGAACCAAATAAGCGGGCATATCGCAGCTGGAAGGGAGAGGCCGGAAGGAGGGGGGAGGACGGGGGCGTCGCTGTGAGCTGGATTACCTACAGCAACAGCTTGCCGCCTGAGCGACACAGCGAGGCCTGTCGTGGTGGTCACTGCCGGAAAGACCAAATACCCCTTTCCTCCCAGCCCGGGGGACAAAGTCAAGAGCACCCACGGGCATGGGTGCACACTTCACAGCAGGGCAGGGCCCCCTCGTCGTCAGAAGCCACGCCACACTCACCACCCTGGAAGCCATTCTCAACAGGCACCACCCTGACTTTGTTTCTCTGGGTTCAGCCCATTTCACCGGTGCAGGATGCTCTGTCTCTCCCACTGGGCTAAGAGCTCCCCTCGGGCACAGGCTCTGGATCAACCTGTCTCCATCTCTCGTCTCTCTCCACCCTCGTCCCGTGCCTGGAACCCCACCCTCGTCTAGCCAGCGAACTCTTATCTGTCCTGCAAAATCCAGGTGTCACGGGCTCTACTCTGATGCCTTTGTATCTCCTCCCTACTAAGCAGCATTAACTACTCTATTAAGTAACTCAGCTGAGCACCTACTGCTCAGAACTAGAGCTGTTCGTGTGTCTAACTCCTCCGTGGGACTCTGAGCAGCTCAAGGGCCTGGCTTACAGCAGGTGCTCAATCAATGCACACAGGGCCCACTAACCACAGTGCATCCAGTCAGCCCTCTCAGTAGAAGAAACAAAAAGACACATAATTCACTAAGTCTTTTTACCAAACCAGAAAACTCGGGCTGGTTTTTTCCCCCCTCCCCTTTACTTCTGATGGACGCAAACATTCTAGAAAGGGAGCATCGGACAGCCACTGTGCGGGGCTGGGGGAGAGGGAAGGACAAGTCAGGTCAGGCCACCCAGGGGCGGGCTCCAGGCCTGCTGCTGTCCCTCCCCAGAAGGCTGGGGAGGGGGAGATGGCGCGGCTCTAACCCCTGCCTTGGTAGCCCTGTGTTCAAATGCTTGGTGGAGGACAGTCCAGATGACCTCTCGATTCCGCGACTTCCTGGCCCGAGAAAGCTGATCCGCCCTGCGCGAGCCCAGTCAGCCTATTCTCACCAACTGGAGGCTCCTGTGCACGCAGCGGGCATTCAGTAAATAGTTGCGGCATGAGTGAACGGGCTCAATTGGGACCCCAAGAGCCCAGCAAGCCCCAGAGTCCACTGCCAAGTTCAGCCAAGGGCAGCCAGGCACACAGAGGCACGGCAGGGGGAGGGCAAGGCCCCCATCCTCAGGAAAGGTCAGTGGTGTTTTCTGGGCTCTTCCCTGGCAGGCCAGCCGAGGGAGGGCAGACCTGCGGCTCTCCCTTCGAGCTGGGGACGACGCTCACTCTATTTCAGCTGGGACTTTCTCTTTTCTAGCCTCTTCCTCCCCGCCCCCTCTTGACTGACACCCGTGCTGGCTCTGACATGATTTAAAAATAGATATTAAGACAAGGAAGTTTAATTTTTAATGCTCTGGCAAGGAAGTGCGCACAAAGCTGGCATTCCCTCATGGCCACGTCCTGGGGTCTCGGAGCACCAGCCCCCTTTCCCCGGGCAGACCCACTGCCTGACCCACCCGGAAGGCCTGCTTGCCGGAGTGCTCTAGGAAGACAGCCCGATACCTCCCACCCGAGCATTTCAGGAAGCCTCCAAATGCCTCCCATGGCCCAGCCTGGCCAGCCTCCTGCTTGGAAAGGCCATGTCCCCGACCCGCTTAGACCCTGTTCAGACCCCTCGGCCCGCTTACCACTTCCACTCCCACACAGAAGGTAACCCACAGGCTCCGTGGGACACCCAGGCGGTCCAGAGCCAGTCCTGGGCCACCACGGACCAGCGGGGAGCCGGGAGCCCACAGAGGAACTCACGGTGTGGCCAAGCCAGTAACAAACGTAAGCCTCAACTGTGGCTGGAGAGCCTTCACCAAGTTGCCAGCACCCAGAGGGCAAGCAAATGGCCTACGAGGGGCCAAGCCGCAAAGGCCTGACCCCACTTAGGGGAGATTCATCAGGGCGTCCACCCAGCACCCTACCCGCGGCTGCCCTGCCCCAAACTTTCCCCTGCTCCAGCAGGCACACTGAACTCTGCCTGCTTGGCTAATTGGCCTTTATTAAGGGAGCAATCCACAAGGAATAGACTTTTCAATGGAGCCAGAATGTCACTGCTCTGCCAGCCCTGATTTAAAGTGATGGGACAGCCCTGCTGGCAAGCATGAAGAGTGACCTGAGTGGCAATCACGCCAGCAACCCCAGGCCCACCCCCAGCCCCTCCATATCAGATAAGAGCTGGACTGGGCTTGGGAGGAGATGGGCTGAGACCACGATCTGCTGTGCGGAGAAAGGAACACAGGCCCCCAGCACCCAAAGCCCACCCCTACACTCTCTCTCCCCTATCCAGGGCTTAAAGCTCTGAGCCTCCTTTGCTCTCCTGGAGGGGCTCTGATTCACTCCACCTCTCCCTAGAGTATTCCCCCAGACGGCCCTGTTAGGATTCCGGGATGGAGCCGATGGAGGGAGCTGCCCCGTGCTTCCCACTGGGGTGGGTCTGATTACTGGTATACAGGCCCCTCAGGACGCCTCCCCCAACAGGCAGGCGCCCAGCAGCTTGTAAGTCACCTGTCTTTTTCTTGGTAAGGAGCAGCAGCTCTGGCCGCATAGCCCCGCCTCCCTCCTGCCCCCGGTGATGTCACCCAGGCCCTCCCTGACGGCAGAACCCTAGAAGCTCCACCCAGTGGCCAGGACCCAGGATGCTCCCGCCCGTGAGGGGGTGCACTGTGACAGCTGCACCTCTCCTCCGCCCTGGGAATCCTCCCAGCCGGCTCCCAGGAGGCAGGGGGGTGTGGCGGCAGCGGTGGGTTTGGAGAAAAACCAGGTAGGCTCCAGGATCTACAGGAAGATCTCTAGCTATTGATTGCGGGCCTCAGGTTCAACTCTAATGCCTCAGAAAAGCCTCCTTGGGGGATCTGAGCCATGAGACTAGAAATAGTGATGGCTACATAAGTGCTAACAATTGCTCTGGGTCCCAGAGGGCTCAGGCTCTGAGCAGCCGTGCATCTCTCCTCACCCCTACCCTCTCACTCCCCTCCAGTCTTCGTGTGTGCGCGGGAAAGCAACAGAAGTGGCCCAGGGGTCCTGCCTCATCAACCACCCCACCTGCCCTTGGCCTAGACACCTTCGCCCTTTCTCTCCTGACTTGGCTATTCCCTCTGCTTCCCCTCTCGCAGCAGGCCCCAGCACCTGCCTGTAGGATATCCTCGTTCAAGTAAAGCGCAGGGACCTGCCCCGCACCCAAATCCCGGCTAACTCCCTGCTACGTCCTTCCACCTCCCAGGGAGCACAGCAGCCCACTCTCTTACACACGCGGGCCTCCACTGCTCTTCTAACTTCCCACCTTTCCTACTGCATCATCTCATGAGCGCCTACCATAAAAGAACTGGTAGGAACCACAAAAGACATTGGGTCTTTGAGATCCAATGTCTCCCAGCCCGTAGCAGATCACGGAAATTCTGAAAATACTGAAAATTCTGAAAATCCTGAAATTCTGAAAATTCTGAAAAGTCAAAGATTCAGAGAGGGAGAGAATCCTTGCCGGGTGAAAGAGTGCTGGTAGGTAGCTCCTAACTAGGAAGAGACAGCAAGGTCTCTCTGCTATAACCAAAAAAAGAAAGCCACTCCATCAATCAGCTCATTAACCTCTGCCAAGCTCTTAAGGAAAGATGAAAAGAGTTGCTTGTCGCCCCACAGCTAAGTTGCTAGGAGAGCCTTCAATGCAGGGAAGTTTGAGAACTAACTTCTCTTCCCTATCAAGCGGGACTCAGGAATCCCTGTGGATTTACCACTCTGGCCATCCATTCATTCACTTCCAAATTTATAATGAGTGCCTCCAGCGTGCAGGGCACGGACCCCTGCACCGTGTATGCGGAGGGTGGAAACCAAGTAGGGACCCAGCCAGAGAAGGAAGGAGCCACAAGCAGCTATATCTACTCTGGCCAGCAGGTGGCGGGGTGGGGGTGGGGAGGAGGGCTGCCGAGTGGGAGATGTTGGCCAAGGCCCTGAGCTTCCCCACCAAGGGCTTTCTAATAAGTGGTAAGATATGCAGAGGGGGGCAAGGCATAAAGGTAGGCTGAGACTATGAACAAGGGCAGAGGAGGGAAGTCCGCAATGAGAGTGAGGCAGCATTCGTGTAAATCATAGGCACCAAACACCCACCACCACTTGGCTGACACCGAGGCTGGCGAATTAGTTGGAGGACCAAGAGCACCTGGCCCAAGGCAGCCATGAAATCATTCTTGACATTCCAATGGTTCTGCTCCACATAGGACAGGTCGACATCCTAACAGCACTGCCAGGAGGGCCCCAGACCACGCAGGCATCCGGGGAAATCCAACTCCAACAATCTCAGAAGAGAAGCAGCAGCCTGCGCCCCAGGCCAGGAAAGGGGCTCCCTCCCCGGAGAGAAGGAAATGATGCAGGGCATCCCATAACTAATGAGGTCAGACATGAGGGAGGCCATCACGACAGCCTCCCCTCCCCTTCCCCCAGACTGGAAAGGAAGCCCAGTTCTTAAGGGATAAAGCGATTGGCCCAAGGTCACACGAGAAGCTAACACAGAACCAAGACTAGATCCCTTCTTCTTCCCACCCAGCCTTGAGCTTTTCCCTTCTGTGGGAACGGTCACCCCCCACACACACCCAAAAAAGTTTTGTCAGTTAAAGCAGGTCACTTCACACAAGTGTTGAACTTCAAAGCACAACCTACCCAGCCTCACTGTGAATGACTTTCTCCTGCCCCCAGGGCTCCCTCTGGACCATGGGCGGCTGACAGCCTCCAGCAGGCAGGAGGTCAGACCCTGGGGCCGAGCCAAACATCTGTGCTGACTACGCTGGGGCTCTGGCAAGAAAGACGGAGAAAGCAGTCGGGATGAAGGAGCCATGAGATATGAATTTAGGAAGTTTTAAAATCTGCCTAACTTGTATTCCGTTTGCACACATGCACACGTGTGTGCCCGCAGCCTTCAGAAGCACAGAGAATCGAGAGCATTTCCAAGCTGCCCCACCCACTGACCCCCTCTCTAGAAAATCGTCTCTCACTGAAGACAGAGGCACTCCCTTTGTCCCTTCCAGTCTTTGGGGGCTCCGGGAGCCTGGGAGGGCCGGCTGGCCGACGTTCCATGGTGGGAGCACATGGCCAGCTTGCTCCCTGCCCAGTCTACTGCAATCCCTCAAAAACAGCGGCCCGCCACCCGCCACCCGATGGCAGCATCCCTCCCACAAGCTCCTTTTCCAAACAAGCCCTAACTCTGGGGCATATCTGCAGGCTAGCAAATGCCTCCCGGCTTGGGACAGGGACCCCTCTCCTCTTCCTGGGACTCGCTGAAGGAGGGAGAAAAAGTGACCTCTGCCATCCCTCCCAGCCCCCACCTTGTGCGCACAAAACGGGGCAGATTGTCTTCTTGTGTATCCAGGAAGAACACAAGAAGGAACTCAAAAATCATCCACACTTGTGCCTGTCTTCAACTCAAGGTCACAGCTGTTAAAAATTCTGGCCCCACACCGATTTCTGCAGGTTACCCGATGGGGGGCACTTGCAGCATGGGTTTCCGACAGGGGAAGGAGGTGGCCGCAAACTTTGCCAGCCAGCCACTGAGGAGTAGAGTAAGTCTCTCCTGGAAGACAGGCAAGTCGGAGCCTCCATTCAGCCACCGAGGAGAGAAAAAGATGAATGAAGGGGGGGGGGACGATTTTTTAAAAACCCCACACTTACCGTTGTGCAGAAAGCAGGGCAATGCAGCACGATGGAGGAAGAGGGGAGCACGCTAGGGTAAGCAGCAAAGAGGGGAGGTGGCAAAGGAGAGAGAAATGCAAGGACTTACCCAGAATATCAGATTGAAGAGGAACATCATGTACTTCAAGCAGCAGAGGCAGCCCCTGGCCATGTTGCACTTCTTAAATTCTAGGAGAAAAACAAAGGACAGGTCCAGGTAAAACACCACGTACTTGCTGCCTTTGGGTGCATTGTACTTGTCAGTCTTGACGCCAGCCTCGGCGCGGCTCTGTCCCCGGGAGCCCGCGGTGCCGTAGAAGGCGCCGGCCGTGAAGCCGCGGCCGAACGGGCGGCCCGAGGTGGACGGCTTGGCAAAGTCCGAGTCCTTGCTGTCCAAAGATGGACTCCGGTGGATCGAAGAATCCTCGCTACTCGACTTCTCCATGCTCGCGTCGTTCCCGGGGGGCGCGAGGGGCGGGGGGCATCGCTCCCGGAGTGGGACGGAGGGGGCGCCCAAGTCGGGCGCGGGCTGAGGCCGGGCTGGCGGAGCCCTGCACGCCCCCTTCTCTGCACCCGGGCGCACTCGCGGCCAGACCCGGCGCTCAGGGGCCGCTGCCTCTCGAACGGCGCCCAGCTCCCAGCCGACTGGCCCGGGAGGGCTCTGCGGTGCGGCGCGGCGCGGCGCGACGCGGCTCGGCTCGGCTCGGCTCGGCTCTACGCGCGCTCGCGAACGCTCTCCGTGAACCGGCTGGCCTGCGTAACTTAACGTCTTTGGGGAGGCTGCAATTTGATTTCTCTTTCCAGAGCGTCAGCTCGCCTCCCGGGTGCACTGGCTGCTCCACGCGAGGCACAAGGGCGCCAGGATCCAGGTCCCCGGGCACACCTCTCCCTGCCCAGTCCCGAAGCTGAGTCCGGCCACTTTGCGGGCGCTCCGCCTCCTTTCACTCGGCGACTTTGCGGAGCTGCTCGCCGGCCCTGGGCTGCCCGGGCGCGCGGCGGGCAGTGCCGAGGGATCCGCCGCCGCAGCTGCCACCGCTGGGCTTTCCCTGCGAAATCCCAGCCGCGACTCCCGACTCTGAAATCGCCCGGAGCCCCCTCCCCGGGCCCTCGATCCCGCCCCCCTGCTTTGCATTCGACCAATGAGCACTGGGCCTGCCAGGGGGCGGGCAGCCTCCCCCTCCCCAATGACACATTATCTTTAATAGGATTAGCGTTCTGCTGTGTGCCTATACCAGTGCGCCGCGCGAGCCCTCGCTAAATGTCAAGGGCTCTGGAGCTGGGGGTGAACCAGAACCTTCATCGGAAGGCGCTGGTCTCTTCCACGGGAGAAAAGGGGGAAGGAGAATGGCTGGAGGTACCAACGACCCAAGAAAACCAGAGGAGAGGGCTGGGGAGGACAGGAGGAGGAAAGAAGCGCGGCCACTATCGAGCTGGCCGCCGCCCCCTGTGCACAAGGGGCCGGTCCGACCCGAGGCACACGGTCTCCCCGCTACACGCGCGCGCGCACACACAGACACACGCACACACACGCTTTTGCACACGTGGATCTGGCTACCGCACGCTGGGAAAAGAGACCGCAGGGGAAGCGCGAGGTGTGGGAAAGGCGCTTGGGGCCTCCGCGGGGCGCGCGCCGCCCTCCCCGCCCCCTCCGCGAGCGCGCGCACGCTCGAGCACACACGCGGCTCCGCGAGACTCCTGCAGCTGCGCGAGCACCCCCAACCCCCACCGCCCCCGCGTTCCCGGGTGGGATGCCGGGCTCGCTGGGACCCCAGCTGGGCTGAGAAGAGTAGGTGGCAAAAGTAGGGTCCTGCCTTGCCCCTCTGAATCCTGCTTGTGCCCAGGGTGATGTAGGAGTGCTCTTGGACCCACGTTGGATCCTCTCCCGTGAGGACTGCACAAAAGGGGCTGGTCAAGGGAAACAGCACGAAAAATGCTCTTGCTAGGGGCTAGGGAACATCCAGGAGGAGCTCTTCATCCTCCTGCACCTGTGTTCCCCGGGCTTGTGCGTAAGTCTGCACAGCTGATCAGGAGCAACCATAGTTGGCAAACAAAGAAAACTAGAAGACTTGGGGGGTGAGGAGCCCACCTCTCCTTTCTGCCAGCAGGAAGAGAGTGCTCAGAGTCCCTGAGAGCAGGGCCCAGGGTCTGCACCCCAGCACCCAACACCGGGCGTGGCCTCTAGGAGGCGCTAGACAAAGATGGCTGGATAGAAGAATTCCTGCCCTCCGGGGGAGTGGCAGTATGATAAGGTTGGATCCCATCAGACAGGTATTCCACACCTGCTAGGTGCTGAGCGTGGCGCCAGACCCTTGAGGAGACAGATACGAGGTGTGTTCTCTTTGCCCTGCAGACACACACAATGTAGTCCCGAAGAGGGAAGGCCATCAATCACCAAGCGGTGGGCGGGAACATAACTGGCTATGGCCGAGGCAGAGAGGGGCATTCATTCCAATCAGAGGGACTTGAAGGCCCTCATCACAGGTCGGCTGGGGTGGTCCTCTGCCGAGTATGCACCCCTTCTGGCTCAGAGGCTGCGGGGGCTGGCCCTCAGCTTCTTTAAAGGGACCTGCAATGGTGTCCCTATTCTAAGCCCCTTCCCCACTTAGAGGGCATCCCAGCAGTGAAACCTAGGGGGGGGTCATGGCCATGGCACCTCATCTCCTGGTTGGGCACAGTGGTCCTCTGGATGCTATCCACAGATGAGGGCCAGGTGTCTGGCTGGCTCCGGACTGACCCCACTGCCACCTGACTGGAATGGCTAACACCTTTTGTCCTCTTCAGCCTCGACCGGCTCCCGGGGGCTCCTGGCTGCCGCTTCGTTCCCATAACATTACTTCTTTGATGCAGGAGAGATCGTTTACCAGCTGGACTGTGAGTCAGGAGACCTGTTTTTCACTTTGAGCTCAATTTTGAGCCGTGTGATCAAGGACAAGGTGGTTTGCCTTTCTGAGCTACTATTTCTTCCTCTTTAAAATGGGGATTAATAGAGCCTACCCCCCCCCCCACACCAGGAGAATGAAGTGACCTGGCAGATGCGAGACCAATTTGAGCCCTGTAAGCACTGAGCAAATTCAATGGCCTGGTGTCACTGGCCTCAGATGGAGACTCGGCGTCAGCATGGGCCCCGCAAGGCTGGCCCCCTCCCACAGTCTTTTTTTTTCCCCCAACTCACACCTTGTTCAGTAAGAATAACCTCTGCCTTGTCCCGGGATCATTCCACCTTCATTCCTGATTCAGGCCAGTAATTATTTCCTCAGCAGCAGAGGCCCTGGTGGGCCAGGGTGAAGGACAAGGTAAGAAGAGGAGGCTGCCCAGTGTAAGAGTTCTGCTCACTCCCGGTCACCCGTGTTGGAAAGGCACTGAAGTTCCGGTCCTCAGCCCATTAACAAAGTTCAGTGATGGCCCATCAGGGCACCCAGCTTAGTCATTATCAGAATGACAAGAGCACCAGAGATTTGCAAGTCCTCATTATGTCCCCGGTTACCCAGCTTCACACACGGGAACTGAGTCCTGGTGACAACCCTATCAAATAGCGATGTTATTATTCCCATTTCACAGATAAGGAAACTGTATGATTTCAAAGCCCATTTCTTCACTCTCCTGGGCTCGAACCCTAGTTCTGAACCTTGGGAATCTTCCAGTCTAAAAGGCAGAATCTAAAAGCACAACAGGGAACCTGAAAATGCACGTCCTGCTGAAAGGTCATTAGAGAAAAGGGCTTATAAAAAAGGACCTCAAAAAAAAAAAAAAAAAAAGCCTTCGCCCACATTCCAAGACTGTACATAGAGGAGCCCAAAGAAGAGTGAAATAGCTGGTTCCATGACAGAACCACAAAGAGCTGTCCCTTGCACCCCCTGGAGTAGGTGTGGCCAGGGAGAGAGGGGTGTGAGGGCATCCCAGGAAGGCGTGGGTATGGTACAGTGAGGGGCAGTAAGGAGCCAGGCCTGCCTGGAGCAGGAGAAGGTGCCTGGGAGTCAAAGTGAGCTACTGGGCATGGCCTCGCATGACACGCGAAAAGTCTGGACATCATCCTGGAGCTTCCCAAGCAGTAGAAGCGCATGACAACACTGGTGCCCTAGGAAGCCAGGCCTGGCCCAGTGTGGAGAGGTGAGAAGATCAGCCGCTGCAGTTGCCCCAGTTTCTTAGACTGTGGGTATGGAAGTAATGACCAGAGAGCAAAGGTGGCCCGAGTCACCACGTCCCCTGCCCACCCCTGAGCCTCAACCATTCGCCATGCTCAGGGGAGCTGGAAGACACAGCCTGCCCTTGAGGATCTCCGAGCATGTGAATAAGGCAGAGCTGCCTTGCCTTGCCTTTTTTTTTTTTTTAAACAACCACCGAAAAAAAGTAATGCAAGTACAGAATTCCCAGAGGGGAGAAAATGACGTGAATACGTGAAATCAACATGCCACGTCTCTGTCTCCGCTGACGGCAACTGGGGAGATGTGGGCTCAGAGTAAATGCCAAGCTCCCTCTGCCTCTTTCTGAGTTTCTCAGGCCTGCAGTGTGAGCCAGAGCTCAGCTTCGGTCTCTTACTCACCCACATGCAATCAGAGCACACGGGCCCACACAGATCCCCTTCCTGACCTGCACTGAACATTTCTGTGCTTGGCAGCGTGCACGGCTCATGGGGTGTCCTGTACCTCTAAGCTTCAAACAGGGTGGCCTCATGGAGAATTTAGGTTAGACACGAGGTAGCGCTTGCTATCCTAAGCAACATGTGAGATGGGCCACCGCTGTAGGAAAAAGGAGTCTTAGCCCATCCCAGTTTTTAAACTCCAAAATTGGGATCATTTTCGGCAATACAGAAAATGCTTTAATGGCTAAGCACACCATCTACCAGTGGTGCCAAAAAAGAAGAAGCCTGGAGAGGTCCCTAGTAAGGGGCCCATATCCCACAATGTTTGCATGAAGGCTCAGGAGGCAAGGAATGGTTAAAAGGGTCCAGAGGCCAGGGCAAGGCACTTTGCCAGAGAAATTAAACAGCTACAAGGTCATGCGTTCCCATACTTGGCCAGGATTCAGGAAGGACAGTTACAATGCCAGTGAAAAGATCAGAGTGAAAAAGAACTAGGGGCAGTTCTATTTTTTTTTTTTTTATGTGTTTAATTTCTGCGACTCATAAGGAAAACACAAAAAGAGGGTTTGGCTGCAGGGGCAGGGTTCACAGTTAGAACTGCCCAGGACAGGGTTCCAAGGGTGACCCGGGAACCTCGTTGTCGGGGAGAAAGGTTTGCCTCTCCCTCCTTTGCGCCCCCAGCTGTTTGTCCAGCCTGCAATTATAGTTTGCCCACATGCTTCTGCTCTGGCCACTGGGCTTCCCGAAGGAGGGAGGGGCTGTGTCTGAATCACCTCACCCCTGCACCACCCCACCCCCCACCATCCCGGGGCCTGTCACAGGGACCACCACGGGGCAGGTACTCAGAATGTGTCAGCAGGTAGAGGGGAAAGGAAGTCCCGAGCTCTCTCTAAGGATAGCCTCTGAGAGCCCCAAGTTGATTAACCAGCGGATGGGACCCAAGCCAGAAATCTATGGAATTGTTCCTGGAAAGCAGGCTATCTGAGCCCATCAGAACCTGACGAGGGAACTCAGGAAATTTAAATTTCCCGACTACAGATAATAGAGCGGAAAGGCCACAAGGTCAGCTTTTTGTTCCCAGCCATATCCCCAACACACAGAGTAGCACAAGGTGGTGAGGAAACAGGCAGATAGATAAAGAAGCTTACGGATCAGGAGGCCATTTTGGAGGAAGACTTGGGAAAGGCAGGAAGGAGAAAACAGGGAAGACAGACAGGAACCAGACAGAGGCTAAGCTGTGCACGGACCCCTCCCATCCCCCTGTGGGCCACACCTTTTGGAGGAACTCTAAGGACCACGCAGGTCCTTAGAGGAGGAACTCGCTAGTCCTTGTGGGCTCCCCAGGGCTGTGGTCACGTCTCAGAGCCCAGGTGCTGGCTGTGAGGACCCCCGTCAGGGGCCACTCCTGGCCACTGAGAAACCACGACTGTGAAGGGTCCCTTAGCTGTGTGTCCACACGCCATGTGTGAGAGGTGAGCACACTGGTCAGAGCATGTGCTGTTGACCCCGCGGGCAGTTCGCTCTGAGGAGACAGGGTCATGGCCGTCGGTCAACTGTACTGCTCGTGACCTGGTCAGGAGTGCTGCGCATCAGGCCTCCAGATCGTGAGGAGTCAGGTGGAAGGCGTGTTTGCGTCGCCAGGAACACCAGCTCCACTCCACACGTACCACACGCCCAAGAGACCGTGGGCCAGCGGGGCCCGGTTCTGAGAGAAACCATGGTGTGTGCTCGGAGGGCATCAATGCCCCCTGTCCGAACCCACCATCCCACCTGGCCACCAATGGCCGAGCTCTAGCGAAGTACTGGTGTGGCAACCCTCTGGGCTTTGGGGTCTAGACGGATCTGCGTCCAAACCCCTTCTGGAGCAGGTGACTCTAGAACTTTCTGGTGACCTAGAACGCCCACTCACCCCATATCTCAGTTTCCCCAAACATAAAACAACAGAGATGATAATGCATACTTCCCCAGGCAGTAAGAAGACTGAGATTAAAAGTGAAAACCGCAATGCACACAGCACAATGTCCAAAACAGAAATGTTCAAAGGAACTGAGGCACTCTTATAATTACCATCATAATGATTATAGTCAATATGGTCCCAGTCCCCATCGGAGTATAAGGCAGTGGAACAAAGATACAACACGTAATCAATGCACAATATTCTGTGGCTGCAGTTCTAGGGGTAAGCACCAGGGGTAAGCACCGGCAGCTCCTCCCCCTCAGTCCTGGGCCCCGTTCTCCTCTGCCCAACACGCCTGCACTTGGCCCTCCGGTCCGCTCCAGGGCCATCCTCTTACTGATGTCCCCTAAATGTTCACCTGGGCCTACCCCGGCTTCTGAGCCCAAGTGCACATACCCAGCTCTCATCCGGCAGCCTCCCGAGCTGCCTCCCAGGCAGCTCCGATTTCACACGCCCCAGAGCGACTGACCTTGCCCTAGCCCTGTTCCCCTGGCCATAGCCTTCCCTTCTCCAGCCGAACACTCACCCTGCTGCTTATGCCCAAAGCCCGAGATCCACCCATGACTCCCCAGCGCCACTTGCTCCCCCTCCGATCAAACACAAGCCCTATCCAATGAGCCACCTTCTACTTCTGTCTCCACGGGCACTGTCCTGGCCCCATCCTGCCCCGCGTCTCACCTGGGCTCCCACCGCAGCCTGGGACAGAGCCCCGGGCCCCACCCCAGCCCCGAGTCCTCTTCACAGGACAGCCAACACCATCTTCTCCCTCGCCAGGCTCCCTTGTTCTCCTGAGATTAGGGGTGTGTCTGTGTGTGTGTGTGTGTGTTTGCTAGTCTACTTACTGCCGCAATACAAATTCCTGAGGCAGCCTAGAGGTCTGGCACCCCTGGCCCCAGCCTACCTGGCCAGCTCCCTAGCAAGTGGTCTCTTGCTCATTACGCCCCAGCCAGTGAAGCCCCCGAGCTCACCTCTTCTCGGAGTCTTTGCCCACGCTCTTCCCTCTGCCTGGAACGCCCTTTCTCAACTCACTGCCAGACTTACTTCTACTCATCCCTGAGCTCTTACAAATTCTTCAAAGAAGTTGCTTTCAGTTTGCTGGCTGCCCCCACAGGCTAACCTGAAGCCCCCCCGCCCATCACGAATACAGTCTCGGCATCATTCTCCTCTTGCTGCCTAGCCCTCCTCCCAGTTTGAAAGCATGTGTTTCCTTGAGTGACAGTTTGCGGCCTGATTCTCCTACTTGACCGTGAACCGAGGACGGCAGGGACTAGGACTGTTCTTCTCGCTGCTGTGGACCCAGCACGATGCCCGACCAGTAGCGGGGCTCAACTGATACTGGATGACAAATGAACGGGAGCTCATCGCAGGGCGTGCACAGGGCAAGCCGGCGTCGCAAGGAAGGGCCCTCCGGTTGTAGGGTCACCTCGGGCCACGTAAGCAACAAAACCTCAGGATACAGCTACCTATGTGATCTCTAGTTCCTCAACTACAAAACAAGGAGCTTGGGCTAGTCGGTTCTTCAAGGCTTTTTCCACACGTCCAGCCCTGTAATTCCCACCTGTGAAGTGGGAAGGCGGGCAGGACCAGACAGGCAGAGGGTGGGAGGAAGAGTGTGCTGGAAGGGGAATGGCTAGAGAAAGCCAGAGGGACAGAGCACCCAGGACATCCGGGAAGGGCACATCCACGGGCCCAGCCAAAACAAAGCTTCGCAGAAAGTCCACATGGGAGGGAGGTGGGGCTGGAGCAGAGATGACCCTGGACGCCAGTTAAAAATCGGCCTCGGTGCTCCCCTACCCCCCAGTCCTCTTGTGGCCTCCATCCCCTACACCCTCCTCTGCCTACACGCCCACCAAGAGGAACGCCCATCAAAGTCACTGCGTCCTCCATCTGGAACTCCCTTTCCCCACACACTCTGAGTGGCTAACTTGCACCGCCCAGGGGGCACCCATGTGGCCTGCTCCTGAAGTCTGGGGCCCCTCCCTGGAGCTCCGGAGCCCATCAGAGCATGCATGCCTGTTCACCGACCTCCCCGAGCCCGAGAATGTGTGCTTCCTGACAGTACCGGCCATGGCCGTCACCTCTGAGTTCCGGGCCCAGGCACCATGGCTCGCACACAGGAGCTCTTCACCACCACCAAGCACGCGAGGGAAGCAACAAGGGTCTCAGCAGGGCTCTTGATCGAAGGAGAGCCACACTATAGAAAAATGTACCTTGGCTTAGAGCAGAGAAGTCTTTATGCAAAGAGTGAAAACCACCAGTCCCAAAGGACAACAGTCTTTTCTTTGAGCAGGTGTACCGAGGGGGAGGGAACAGCAGAGGCTGAGCCCCGGCAGCACAGGCTAGTGGCCCACCAGGGTGCTGCCCACCCTAGGCTCTCAGGCCCTTTTTCCCAACAAAGTCCCCAAGGAGCACCATCTTCCTTCTAAGCCCCATCAGCATCCCTGTGAGACCCCCTAAAGGGAGCGGTGTGCAAGGCATTGTGCTGGACAGATGCACCCGGACCCGCACACACACACACACTGAGCCATTCACTCCAGGGAGATGGAGAGAAAGAAAGGATTTGTTATAAGGACTTATCAAAGAGGGCAGGTGGCTTCCGGAAGGATGAGATAAGGCCAGACCGCCAGGCTCAGGGAAGTGTGATGAAGCCTGAGGTTCATTGCCATGCACCAGTGGAAATTCACTGACCCAGCAAATCCAACATTCCTGAACCACCCCGTGGAGGGCACTGACTTGCCGGCCAGGCCAGCTCTCTCTGACCCAGCATCCAGCGCCCCCTGCGAAGCCGGCCCCTGCAGCTGGGACCCATCCACCGACTGAAGAAGTGCCTCCCCTCTTCCCTCCATCCCTCCGTCCCTGTCCCTCCGCTGGGCCTAGGAGCACTGTAGGGAAGAGCAAGGTGTGAGGAGGAGCACTCGGGGATGCTCTAAAGAAGATGGAGGAAAAACAGGGGTGCCTGGGTGGCTCAGTGAATTAAAGCTTCTGCCTTCAGCTCATGTCATGATCTCAGGGTCCTGGGATCAAGCCCCACATTGGGCTCTCTGCTCAGCAGGGAGCCTGCTTCCCCCCTCTCTCTGCCTGCCTCTCTGCCTACTTGTGATCTCTTTCTCTGTGTTAAATAAAATCTTTAAAAAAAAAAAAAAAGAAGAAGAAGAAGATGGAGGAAAAACAGCGCCCCAGTTCTACTGGCTCTGACCCCCTTGCAGGAAGGGAGCTTGCACAAGTCCCACCTGAGCTGAAGAGTGAGCGGTGTTCAGTGAGTGTGTGAGAGAAGACATATTGGGCAGCCCCACCGGGCAGAAGTTGGCTGTCGAAGAACTCACAAGTCTCATGGTGCAGGAAGCCGCTGGTGGTCTCCGAACTCCCACCAGCCACTTCGGTAAAGCGAGGCAGTAGCGGCGGCCAAAATCGCAGAGCCTCTCTCTTGCCTCTGCCCGCGGACCCGCGTCCGTGCAGCCGAGTTGGTCAGGGTACCTCCAGCTGAGGGCCCTCAGAGAAGCAACCACCCCAAACCCTGGAAGCAGCTCTCTCGTCTCCAAGCAGCTGAGATGAAAATGCTCACGACCCACACCCTGTGACATCCCGCAGCATTCTTCCAAAGCCTCTCAGCTCGTCCCGGTAGGACTCTTGTAACCAAATCTTCCATGACGCGTACCCAGCCATGTTCCCCTGACCCAGACTTGCCCAACACATGCCCAGAATGCAGACGGCACGCACACATGTTCCCTGTCATGGCCTCCCCTCCTCAAGACTGCCAGCCCCACTCTGCCTCCCACCTGCCACAGTCTCCTTACTGCCTCCCATCCTCCTCCTCGTGGCCCCCTGCCACGTGTGGCCACCATCACGGACCAGAGACAGGGCTCCCGGCTGCCACACCGCCCCCTCGCACCAGCTCCAAATCTCCGCCCACTCCCTGGGGCTCTAACACACACACTCAAGCTTGGTTTTCAAGACCTTCTACATTGTACTTTGCGGGCCTTGTTTCCCATGAGTCCTGACCTGTGCCCTAGTCCCCCAGCAGTCGGAGCTCCTCACTCTGGCGTTCGCCTTGCCTTCCACCCATGACGGCTCCCCCACCCATCTCCATCTGTAGTAGGTGGGTCAGGACTCATCTCAAATGTCACGACCTCCATGAACAAAACTCTGATCCTACGGATCCCCCCAAACTAAGAGGCCCTCTTCCTGTTCTTAACCTCTCTTTGGGGCACTAATTTCACTCTGCCTCATATCACGACTGTTTGCCTCAATGTCTTCCTGCAAGACTATAGGAAGACCTGAGGGATGAACGCGTCTATGTTCGTCTTGCAGAGCCAGCCTGGTATGTGGAGAACACTCCAGAAATGTGAAGACAAATTCACCGATTCCCTCAACACCACCCACCGGGCCCCTAAGCCTCACCCCGGCCTCCACCATACGTACTCACCTCAACCCATGCACTGGACACGCCTGACACGGCCCTCAGCCTTTCTGCTGGGTGCTCACCCTGCTAACTCATTAGCATCTGTCCTCCCTCCCGGAGGCCCTTTCTGGGGCCACCCACCAGCTCTGACCATCTCCTGCAGCACGAGAGGGCTCGGATGTCCAGCCTGGAGCTCAGAGAAGGCGGCTGTGCTCTGCGAGGCCCAGTGTGTCTGGGTGGCTGCCTGTCACTCATCCCCCAAGGGGCTCTGGCCGCAAGGGGCACTTTCATATCCCAGTCGGGCCAGATGCCAGGGCACACCTGCTCTTCCCCTCCCCCACACCACTGCCAGAGGAAATGCCAGCCCGCAGCCTCGGCTGGACACAACGGGGACAGGCACCGAGCACTGGCATGGCCCCCCGTCTCGCCCACCACCAAGCCTGGGCCTGACCAGCATCCAACCTGGCTTATCCCCGATCCCCGATCCTTCCATGAATGCACACTCCACTCGACTATGCAGCCCTGTCTGCCTCCCAAAGGGAGGGCATGGGACAAACCCTCGTGCTTTGGGAGCCAGGCGGGATGCAGGCCTGAGGCCCCGGTCTCGGCTCTGACTACCGGTGTGACCTGGGTGAGAGGCTTATAGCTCTCCGAGCACAGTATATATTGTCTAAATGAATGAATGAGCACACTTCCATCTTCTCGTCTGCGAGCCGGGGCTGGGTACGATTGTGAGGGCCAGAGGAGGCACTGTCTGGGAAACTGCTTTATCCTACGGACAGAACCTGCCATCCACACACACACTGGAACCATCGAGTTTCATATGAGCTCCAGTGATTAGTCAGTTACTAATCACTGACGGCTGCCTGACGGCTCACAACGTGCCCCTCCTGGGCCGGCCACTATGGGTGCTCCTGGGGAGCATTAACCCTTAGGACCTAATGGTCCATGTGGGGGAAGAGCAACAAATTGAAAGGACAGCCTGCGAGAGAAGCGCATGCGCAAATGCCAGAGCAGTGAGTGCAGACTGAGTGCTTGGAGGACTTGCCCAGGGAGGCTTCCTAGGAAAGATGGGATGCTTGCTGAGTCCCCATCCTCGCTGAGGGAGGGCAGGGCAGAGGGGTCTCGGAAGCCTGAACACGGTGAGCAGAGACCTGTGACCCAGCTAGTTCAAGGCGCTTTCGTGCTTAGAGCGCACGTGAGAGGCACACCAGGTAGCAGCAGAGTTGGGACTGAGTCCACGTCTCCTGACTTCTAGCCCAGAGATCTTCCCTTACACCAAGCAGGCCCTGCTTTACCGCACAAAGCTGACCCCTACGGAGGCCTGCGCATGGCGTGCTCCATACACAGAGGGAGGCCGAGGAAAGGCGCGGAATGAGATGAGGGAGCATGTGTGCCTGGTCCAGCCAGGGGGGACAGAGAAGCCCCACACCGTGGCACCGGGGGACGAGCCCCGCCAACCCTGGGCAATGCACCAGCATGCCCGACACCTGCTTGTGTCACACCCTCGGCCAGCATGCCCCTCGTTCTTTCTGACCTCACACAGCACGAACACATTTATGTGCTTTGCCAAATGAGAGAGAACAGAAGCCCTGTCCTCCAAAGCCACAGACCAGGTAGAGTGGAGATGACAAGCCCGGGGCGGGCTGAGAAATGCCCAACAACCAGCTCTCCTGGCAAGGACCACAGATGGTGGGAAAAGCCATGATCTGTAGTCCTTGCCAGTTTCCATGGTGTGATCCTCCTATCGTGGACGGTTTCAGGCTACCAATGGTTTAATAGCTGGCAAATGTTCCTATTGTTTACTAATAGGCTTTTGAGAGCCAGTGCCGTGGGCTCCAGCAAACCACAGCCGAGCTCCCTTCCCTCCAGAAGAAACGCGACAGCCAGGAGAAGAAACCCAGCCCCGTCTTGTCCTCCCCTAGTAGGAAAAGTCCCACCGTTAGGGTGTGGGAGTCAGAACGCAGGCCAGACATGTCATGGGGACGGGATGGAGCAGCCCTCTGTCTGGGCTTTTGGGGTGCCCCACAGGTGGCCTAATCACCAGAGAAAGACAACTGAAATTAGCTCCCGTACCACTGTGACCTTACCATGTAAGTCAGACAGGTCAGTAGTCAGCTCAAAGCCTTCTACTGGCTTCCCATCTCTCTCAGCGTAGAAGACAAAGCACACACACACACACACACACACACGCCACTCCCTCTCTCCAGCACGGCCACACTGTCCATCCTGCTGTTTCTTCCGGGAGAGCCTTTATGCTGGCTATTTCCACGACTGGAACGTTCTTCCTCTAGATCTCTGCGTGGTCACGTCTCTTACCTCCTCTACACCTTCACAATGCTGGCTTCTCAAGGAGACTTTCCCCAACCACCCCATTTAAAACCATACTCCCCCAGCGCCTGCAATCTCTCTTAGCTTGTCCAGCTTTTTCCATAGCACTTATCCCCAACATACTACGTAACTGACAGGCACACTCGGCGATGTTGCGAGTTCAGTTCCAGAACACTCTTATAAAGCAAATAGCACAACCAAGTGGATATCGCGATAATGCAAGTATGGCAATAGAGCAAGTCAAATGAATGTGGGGTTTCTCAGAGCACAGAAAAGTCACATTTAAACTACTGTAGTCTATTAAGTATGCAAGAGCATTAGATCTAAAAATATATATACATACCTTAATTTAAAAATATTTTATTGCTAAAAAAATGCCATCATCTGAGCCTTCGGCCAGTTGTAACCACTGATCACAGATCACCATAACGAATGTAATAATAACGAAAAGTTCGAAATCTGGTGAGAATTACAAAAATGTGACACGGAGACCGAAGTGGGCAAATGCTGTTGGGAAAATGGCGCCCGCAGACCTGCCGGATGCGCAGTTGCCACACACCTTCAATTTGTGAGAAACGCAGTATCTGCGAAGGGCACCAGAGTGCAGCACAAACTTCTCGGTTAACTGAGTGCTTACTATGTCTCTCCCCAACCAGAAGGAAGCTCCGTGAGGGCAGGGATTGGGTCTGTTTCATTCCTCGCTGGCTTCCCCCACGGCAAGTACTCAGTAAGCACTTGCTGGGCCAAGGAATGCCTAGCGGACGCCCCTGCCTGATCCTCCGGGTGCCATCTTGGTTTTCCAAAAGGAGGCAGCCAGGCAGTGAGGGAGTCCAGTGGTCAGCGCCCGCCCGACTGGGCTCAGGATGCCTGTGTTCTCATGCTGATCCTGCCCCTATGACCGCGCACAGCAGTACCCTCGACCCCACCTCTGCACCTCATTTTCTCCCCTCATTTAGGCCAGAATGGGGCCCTACATGGCTAACCCTGGGCAGTACCAAGCTGAAGGCCTCTGAGCTCCGCGATGGGAGGCTCTGCGGTCAAGTTTGAGGCATTCCCTTAAAAGGTCTTAGGAAAGACAAGCTCGCTGCTTCCCCTCTGCACCACCCACACCTGAGCCCCCAACCCACCGCCCCCTGTCCCCCCAGCCCTGAGCCTAGAAGAAACCCCCAAAGAACACTCCCCACCCCGGTGGATGGAGCCAGCAGAGCCCCAACTCCAGGCAGCTGCCCCATCACGCCTCAGGCGGACTCCCCACATGCAAAGCAGCCAGCTCATCCTGCTATTTTAAGCTCTGCGGGCCCAGCTGTAGCACGTAGCCACAACGGGCCGGAGGCCCGGGTTGGAGGTAGAAGAAGCAAACTCACTAAGAGTGCTGACCTGGGGAGCTCGGAAAGGGAGTGCCGGCCACCCTGCGTAACACCAGACCTTCCGTGGAGGGCCCGGAAACTCCCGGTCCACACCCTCGAATCCACCACCAGCCACAGGGAAAGTGAGTCAAGGGCTGTGTTGGGCACACCCAGATTCCATTTCTGAATGTGACCGCCCCCCGCCCCCCAGTGTTTCCACATTAAAACGACTCCTAGCCCCACCCGGACAACCTCAAAATTCCAACAGAGCTGGAGCTAGCGCAGTACCCATCTCCCAGGACCTGACATTGCAAGGACACACCGAAAATGCAGACCCAACGAAGGGAGCTGGCATCCTGTTATCCGAGAATGGCCCATTCACTGGGGCCCTCTCCGCCACCTCCCCGACTCCAGTCCCCCCTCGGTGACTCTACACGCTGTTACACACACAACCACGCTCAACAAACACTTGGTGTAGTAAACGACTGCTTCTCCATGGATTCCTAAACCAACTACGGTCAGGGAACAAACTTGTCGTGATCACTGTTATCATTATCATTCTTTATAAAACATATACATGTCTACGGACCTAATCGGGCTCTCAAACTGAGAATAGAGACCATAGGAGCAAGGAAGCAGAAGAGTTTAGGAACAAACTGAAGGAATGCATGGGGCTGTGGCCCTTTCTGGGAGGGCGGCCACCACCCTCCCCCAAGGGGAGAGTGACACTGTGTCCCCTGGGCAGCATGTCCCCTGACATTGTGCAACATGGAGGCCCTGCCCTGAGCCACCCCCTTCCATAGGACATCCAGCAGC
Organism: Procyon lotor; assembly: GCA_028646535.1. Lineage (NCBI taxonomy): Eukaryota > Metazoa > Chordata > Mammalia > Carnivora > Procyonidae > Procyon > Procyon lotor. The sequence goes on along the minus strand of CM053611.1, from coordinate 23,673,354 downwards.
CAGGAGCTGGCTTGCGAAGCGATGCACAGAACAGAAACTCTGGGTGCAGGCTAACCTCACCCCAACCTCACGCCCCAGGACATCAGCAAAACCGCCCAGGGCAGACTGGGTCACTCGTGCCGGGAGCTCGCCACACAGCTCTAATTGCTCAGTTTAAGCAACATCAGCACCAGAGAAAAGGGAAAGGCGATACAGAAGGTGCTGTAATTAGGAAGCTCAGGGACCTCTCTCCTTGCTGCCCATCTATCTCAAGACTGAAGTAGCCGCCCACATGGTAAAGAAATAGATTCACCACCTGGACTAGGGGGAGGAAGAGGGCAATTCCTTGAATTTTCTAGCTGGAAGAAGATCCCAGAAGCTATGGGTCTTCGGAGATCATCCGATTCACTTCTCTCCTCCCCTCCCCTTCACCAGCTTCAGTCAACCAGACGGACTCTTCAGAACATTTTTATTGTAATTGTAAAAGCGATGACAGCAGCTTGTATCTACAGAAAAGTGCATACTGTTCAAAGGGATTTCACCTAAGTCAGGATTTCGCCCTCACAGAAGTCCTGGGAAGCAGAAGGGCCGCACACATCACTGTAACCGAGGGGACCAGACCTGCACCGAGCCCGTCACTGAGGGACCACAACAGGGCTCACAGCCCTGGTCCTGTGCCCTTTCCAAGTACTAAGTACCCCCCAAACACATTTCTCTCAGTGAGGTGCCCAAGCCACCTACTTCCAAATCCCTGGGTGTTCGGAGACCAAAGGCAAACCCCTGAGCCCACCCTGGCCTCATGGAGTCCGGATTTCTGGGAGCAGGACCATGTCAACCTCCTCTGTTAATAAAACCTTCAAGGGCTTCTTACAGCGAGCTGAACTCGGAGGGTCCCTGGCGGTCCTTCCTTTCCCGACTCAAGTGGCAACACGAGTCCGACCGCCTCCAGCAAAACCCTCCAGGCCCGGACGCTGTTTGGGTGCGAGTTTGCCACTGCTCCCTTTGGTTCATCTCCTGAAGACACATCTGCACGTAATCACCGAAGTCACCCTGAGACATTTCTGTCAGGAATCTGAAGTCACACCAGCTGGGAAGACAATGCTGGCCAAACGCTCCCCTCTCCAGCAGGGACGTAGCTGCCAAAACCACTCGGTCAGCCCCAGCCCGCACTCACAGATGCGCCTAATGAAGAGGGACGCGTGGGGGGGGGGGGGGACACAGAGTGGTAGGATTAGGTCACTCCGGGGCTGCTTCTCTTTCCCTCCTGCATATGTCATCAAAGATGCAGCGTTCCGCCTTGAATTGTTCACTTTCACATATGCCCTCACCCCAGCCAAGCCGGCAAGGTGGATAGCCCTCGTTCCCTACGTCGGCCCTTGAGACGGCTCCAACCGGCACGCCAGCATCAGCCTGTGTGCCCCGTTCCGTCAGGGACCCGGCCCCCGACGGGCCATCCCAGCCTCGGGGAGGGCTGCGGGGCCCAGCTCGGCTCCCCCCCAGCCTGCCCCCATTACTAGCAGCCTGTCCCCTGGCAGGGAGGCTCCTCGGATTGATGGCCCAGTTCCAGATCTCCCCCTCGTCATGCCCTTGACACACACCTGCGCTCCCACCCGCCTCGTCCCCGATCACGTGGTCTCCTTGACTCACCCTGGGCAGCCCGAATGGGCAGGGCTCATCTTTGCACATGGATCGTCAGCTGCAAGAGAGCAGAGCGCAAGTCAATTCCTGCTGTGGCCCCTTAGCGTCCAGTCACATGCCAGTGACTCAGGAAGCACTTGTTGAGTGAATGAACCAAGTCTGACCGTCTAGCCCCAGCCCGCTCCTCTGGCCGGATCCAATGCTTCCAGAAAAAGGCGGGGGGGGGGGGGCAGACGGGGGATGAAGAGTGAACCACAGGGTGAGAGAGAGAAGTGCTCACTCACATAAGGCCGAGAACAAGGCATCAGCTCCCCAGGGAGCCTGGTAGGGTGTACTGACAGCTTCCCTACCTCCCAATACCCTCCGTCAGTAACCAGGACTGGCAAATATAGCAATTTCCTCATTCCATCAGCAGAGCATCTCCCCAGCAGAAAGCCTGTCTGATCTGGGTGAATTAATTGAGTAATTAACTTCCCTAATCTGTTCCCTCCCGGCCTGCCTTCCAGAAAGGGATAGCAGCACCCCAGGGGAGGGCTGATAAGGGGCAGGAGGACAGACCACTTGTCCCTCGGGATCTGTCAGCCTCTCTACCAGCCCCAACTTGCCAGAAATCCCAGCCTACCCCACATCATGCACAGCCCCCCAGATTTCAAACCCCCCTCACGGCCCTTCCAGGACACACGCACACACGTGCGTGCACACCAACCCTGGTACCACCGCTCCATCAGCTCGGATATTGGCTGCTTTTGAGCTCAGTTTTGAGGCCTCAGTTTGAGGCCAGTCTTGAGCTCTGGCACCCAAGGGACATCCCAGGCAACCTGTCAGATACGGCAAATGAGCAAGGAGGAGCAGGCGACATGAATCCAGGCAAAAGACTAATGCAAATCACAGAAGGTCTGACTGCGGTAAAGCACTGGTGGGCAGAGGGAAAGGTACACAGGATGGGGTCACAAGACCCAGGTCTGAGCCCCAGATCTGTCTTTTCAGGACCATGTGACTTTGGGCAAGCCGCTCAGCCCCTGTGAGTTGCAGCTTCCCCACCTGCAGAATGGGCATACTGCCTCCCTCCTCCAGGGCTGTCTTAGGAGCCAGGGAGCCCAGGAAGAGCCCCCTGGGGAAGACCCTGCAAGCCAGCCAACTAGCTCTGCTTCAACACTACCCAGGCATCACCCCAAAGCTCTAACTCCCATAAAGATGTGCCTTAATCTGAGCCCCACCCACCCGCCTCCGCTTCCCACCTTAGAGACCTGGCTGGGGTGTGGGACAGACAAGGGGCCATGAACTCAGTCACATCAGTATCAAAGCCCAGCTCTGCCCCTTGACAAGTGACTTAACTGTCCTGTGCCTCAGTTTCCTGATCTGAATCATGAGTACGATAAATGCCCAACAACGTGCAGAGTTGGTTATCTGTGCACAGGGCCTGATTCAGTGCCTGGCACTTAATAAATAGTAGATAATATTTCTTTTAATTATCGTCATCATCATTATTCTGGCTAATAGAATTAGCTCTTCCCTCTGGAGCAGTAAAGCAGAGGCCTAATTCCTCAGCTAGGTGCCAGCGTTTCCCAAGCAAGAAGGCAGCATCATGTGCCCCTGTGCCTTCCCTTCCCAGAAGAGCAGAACTCCTTCTCTGCTGTTACAACATAGAGCAACCTCCTGGTCCTTTGCGGCCCCGCCCACTCCCCTCCTGGTCCTTTGTGGCCCCGCCCACCCTTCACTCTCCTCCTGGTCCTTTGCGGCCCCGCCCACTCTCCTCCTGGTCCTTTGTGGCCCTGCCCACTCTCCTCCCAGGAGTCCTGGTCTGCCAGTGCCCTCCCCAAGATGTAGGGCCCTGGACCACTGCATCTGATCAATAAAACAGCACCTCCAGCACCCGCCTCAGCACCAGCAGGGAAACTATTAGGGATGGAGCCGTCTAGTGCCACCACACTCCATGGCATCGGAAAACGGCAAAGGGTGACAGGCTGTGATGGCTCTTGATCTGGACACTCTGTTTCCATCCGTGCAGCCTGGCACTGAGCTCCCTTCCCACTGTGCATCAGACCACCATGAACAGAAAGGCCCAAGCAGCCCCAGGCCCTGCCCGGAGGTGTCACATCAAGCGCGCTAAGGCGGAGCTCCCCCTTCAATATTCCTGCAGTTTTATAAATCTACGAACGGCGTAACTGTAAACGTTTGCCCACTGCCATTCGTCCCATTAGTTTCTCGCCATTGTTCCCGCACACTGGTGATTCAAGTCCTCATTCTACCAACCAACGTATCGGTCAATTATTTCTCTCGACATTCAGGAGATCACAGAATTTTCGCACTAGAATGGTTGTTAGCGATTATCAAGCCCCACGCCTGCCACATCCAAATAAGGAAGTCCCAGACCGACGATGTAACTTGCCCAAGGACGCCTGTCATTTTGTGCCAAACCTGAGATCGGAGACCTAGATCTTTCCTCTCAGCCCACCCAAATCACTGATGGTAATGCTATAAAATTCTGAGTGCGTACCTTGTGGTAGGATTTCAACAGCTCTTTTCCCCAGTCCTCGTAACAACCCTGCAAGATAAACATTGCTTTCCCCACTTGGCAGAACTTAGGTGATTCATCCTGGACCACGAGACCAGGAAGATACAGCCAGGCTAGGAAAAGGATGTGTTCTTTCACCAGGAGCCCCATGCTAGGCCGCCAAGCATTGGAACACCTCCACTGGGGTGTCCACCAGGAATGCAAACCAGCAGGCCCAAATCTAAATTCGTTCTCGTCTCTTCCCTCTACCTATCTGTTCCTCCTTTGCTATTTTCTACTGTTAATAGTATCACCACCGATCTAGTCACTTGATCTAGAAACCTAGAGCGATTCCTCAGACTGTTATTTTACCTCTTTGCTGTGCAGTTTTGAGCCGTCCCCCATGCCCCAGAAGCCAGCCCCCTTCCCCTCTTCATGCCATTCCCTTGGCCAAGTTCCTCAACTACCTCCTTCTCATAAAACCAACAAAAGACTATTACCAAACCCTCCTGCCTGGTCACCCCTTCCCGGCACGTCCATTTCCAGAGCACCTTTTCCATCTGCCTTCACAAACATCCCTCTAAAATAAATTGCACTTCTATTGCTCCAACTTAAAAACTTTGCTGATTCTAGTCCAAATTTCTTTCACCACAACCTAGCAGGCCTGCCACTCAAACTCCTATGCATCCCACAAGACCCTGCTCAACCCTCCTCTCTTCCTGGTCTGGTTCCTGCCCCCGCCCCCCGGCTCCCCGGATTCTGTCTTTCCGACTAAGCCTTTGCCAGCCTCTCTACTGGGGCGCTTCTCACAACGCTCTTACCGCACGAGCTTTTCACCCCCTCTGCGGGTGAGCTCCCTGAGGGCAGAAAGGTGACACCTCGGAGTCCCCAGCTCCAACTCACGGATTTGCTCATTCACTCGGGCTTGGAAACACGCCACGAAAACTGTTCAGTAAATGAGCAGTTTCATAAATCAGGGCTCTGTTTATACTTTTATTATGAAAAACAACCCGTTAAGTAAAAACCTGTGTCGTAACATCAAATTTATTTTAAAAAGATGATGTTAGCATACTGACTGACAGCGGTCCTTAAGAGACGTGTGAAAGCCAAGGCTTGGCACCTGGACAGGTGCCTGCTTTGAAGGCATCAATGACAATAAAGAAAAAAGAAACCCAATCGCAAGAAATAAAGAAGCTGAGCCATAATAGACGTGTGACCATGACCCAAATGCATTAACTTGCTAATTGTTTCCATTTGCTTTAATCTATAGTGACTCCCAGATCAGTGTTTTCCAAAAGGCAGGTCATTACTCATTAGTGGGTTATGAAATCAGTTTAGTGGGTCAGGAAGAGTATTTTTTAAAAAATTAAACAGAAAATATCGGCATGCATCTCACATGGTAATTTCATATTTTTTTTTCGGATGTAGCTTGCACACACGGGCATGGACTGGATCACAGCGTTTGAGAAACATGGCCTTGGATCTCTAGGGCTGACATGTCCAGCCCAGGAGGGTCACAGGGGCTGTCAAGGCATGAAGTTTAGAACTGGCTACTCTCTGCAGGGGCCACACCTGCTCGGGAAGGTTACCCAGCTGTAGGAAACACACGTGATTCGCCCTCCGAGACAGAGCTGTGCTTAAGTACGCCAAAACATTACGTGTCCCATGAGAAGACACAGCAGGTCTTGGGATTGTGAAAATGTGTCCCTGGGTCGTCTGGCAGAACTCTGGCTAGAAATGTGGGTGCAGGGCGCTTGCCCACAGAACTCGGAGAATAGTGCCCACTTCCCAGGGAAGCGAAATCTCAAATGGACAACCTATAATATGGACTCTTTATTCATGTGTTCCTCTCTTGATTGCTGAAACAAAGTTAGTTTAAAAAATGCATGAAGTTAGCTCAGCACAGAACTGTACCTTCCTACCCTATTAAACTAGAGAAAAGCAATTCTGAAATGAGCCAATATTTCATCCATTACAAATTCTGCTCAGCTGTCTCGCCTGATGTGTCGGAAGTAGACACCACCTCCCACCGGTTCTCCAAAACAGAAGGAAAACATCACACTCTCCTGCATTTGAAGGCTCTGTGCAAAGGACGATGGGCTCTGTCTTGCTTCATTCGGGCAGAGTGAGAGGAATGGACTCGAAATGCAAAGGGAGGCCTTTGCAAGAGAGCTGTTAAGGACAGGGACAGGTGACCAAAGCAGGTGTCTGGGCAGGCTGAACCCGGCCCCACCTGGAGTCCAAGCAGCCGAGGACAGCACGGTCCCTTCCTTCCTAGATGACTTTGGGAGGTGCCTTCCTGTCTGTGGCATCCATGGCTCCAGGATGAGGCGAGATGCTGATGGTGGGGTTGCCACAAACAATCAGCCCGCCCCCCGGGGCCCCACGGCCTATTTCCAGCTCCCGATAGTTCCTGTCTAATGCCAGTATGGACTGAGGAATCCGGGGCATCCTGGGCCCAGCATTGTTCAAATCACACATTCCTCGCCATGAAAAGCTACTGAATAACTCTCATTCCTCCAGCCTCCCAGGAGAAACCACATCAGAAGGCAAGCAACCAGATCCCACGTGTGATGGGAACAAAGGGGGACGGAGGAGCCGTAGGGTACCTCCAGCACTAGCCCTCAGACCCTCTGCCGCAGATACAGACTCGCCCAGAAAGCTCACCTGCCTGCCCCTTCCCACAGGCTTAACCTGCTCTCCAACCTCGGCTGCAGCAGGTGTGGGCAGCCAGAGACCCTCCTGGGCCCTCGGCCCGGACACGCTGCTTTCCGAGCGTTAATGTTTCTACCCTGCCCGTATCCTTTTTTGTGAAAACGGCAACTAAACTCTCAGGGAGGGGAATGCGTTCCACATTCACATTCCTGAAAACAGAAATGCAAACACGGAGAAACAAGCACAACAAATATTACGCTGATGTCATAGGGAGGGGCGAGAAAAAGGAGAAGGAGCTAAAGGTGAAAAAAAAAAAGTGGGGGGATAAAGACAGAGAGAAGGAAGTCTGCAGTGGGGCGAGGCTGAGGCCAAGCCCAGACCACAGCACGAAATGGGGCACCACCTCCCCGTTCCCCACGGCACCTGCCGCCCCCTGAAAGTCAAGCAAACTGCGAGACGTGCTTTTGGGCCATGAGCAGCTTCCTATCTGCCAGCAAGACCCTTCCCCAGGCAGAGTTCAGGCCCACACTCTCAGGTGGCACCCAGCCCACCCTCACTGGCCACATCTCCAACCAGGGCCGTGGGCACAGTGTGCATGACTTCCATGATGAGGGATTTCACGGCTGTGCTTCCGAGTTGCAAAAAATAAAATAAAGCAACTTGGGAACACTAGAAGTCATGGAAATATAAATTAATATGACCAACTCATCATTGTTTATGCTATCAGGTTATATACACGTGATTAAACGAGACCACCTAATGCGAGCAGGAGTGTGGCCCATCTCCTCGGGGTCTCCCACTCCCCCCAGGGCCCCACCATCTCCCCGTGTCTGCCTCATTAACATGGCCCTGGCTCCCCTTCCTCCCCAGGACCCTCCTCAGAAGACTGCCCCACATCTTCCTAACACTCAGTCCTGCTCATCGCATTCCACTGCGGAAACACATCAGTGGAGCTAGGTTTTGTGGAATGTCTGAAGCAAAGCTCCGGTGGACCATTTGGAGAAGACTGGAAAGAACTCCGTGGGGCCTAAAAGGTGCACAATTCTCAGCCCAGTAGCAGTTGGGGGATGGAGCAGGGAGGATGGAATGGTGTAGAGATGGGACACCTGTTGTGAGTTTTCCTTGGATTTTCTCTAACACTGGCCTGACACCTTCCACCCCTGTCACTAGATCCCATAATGGAGTGCAAGTCACCAAGTGAAAAGGAAGAAGCTTAGTGGCAGTGAGGTTATGCAACTACTTGGTCTTTTTTTTAACTAAGTTTTTCACTGTGATTGGACCCAGAGACAAAATATTGTAATCAACCACAAGACGCTGCGGGTCCTCTACCGGCGTGGGAAGCTAACAGGAGGGAGTGGGAGTATTACGTGGACATCACAACCCAGGGGCACACCCGGGACTCAGGTACCAGTGATGAG
>CM053611.1:23629227-23655693 GCA_028646535.1 Procyon lotor | reverse complement strand
TTACTGTCGACCTAGAAAACCGAGTCTCAAGGCTAAAGGTATACCAGTCATACGTCACAGAAGTCTGACTAAGAAGAACCAAAGTCTGGAAGCTGCCAAAAAGTCCACCAGCAGAACAGTTACATCAACGATGGCCTCGTCAGTCCCACGGCAGAATACTATGCAGCAAGACCAATGAATGAACTAAAACCACTTCCAGCAACATGGGCGAATCTCAAGACGGGGGAAAAAAATTGAGGAAAAGAAGCTCGACACAGAAAAGCACAGCTGGATGATTCTACTGATGTGTAGCTCAGAAACAAAGCTATGCTATTCGGTATCAGGATGCCGGCTACCCTTGCCTGGGGACAGTGATGGGAAGGGGGCAGGAGGGTGACTTCTGGGCACTGGTAACGTTTTGTTTGTTTCTTTCTTTTTTTTTTTGTTAAAGATTTTATTTATTTGACAGAGAGAAACACAGCAAGAGAGGGAACACAAGCAGAGGGGATGGTAGCAGGAGAAGCAGGCTTCCTGCCGAGCAGGGAGCCCGATGCGGGGCTCGATGCAGGGCTCGATCCCAGGACGCTGGGATCATGACCTGAGCCAAAGGCAGACGCTTAACGACTGAGCCACCCAGGCGCCCCAATAACATTTTGTTTCTTAATCCGTGTACTGGTGCCATCGATGCATGCACTTCGCAAGAGTTCAATGGACACTATGTTTCTACATATGTTGTCCCTCGACCAAAGGCTAGAAGATTCATTTCTGTCCCTTTTATTCACCCTGCGGCCCTTTCATGTGAAGGGACAAAGCCGTTCACGTAAAAAGGAACCACCGACCACCCGTGAGTGTGTGTGTCATATTTCATCTCCAAAATGAAAAATACGAGATAATCTCTAAGGAACCTTCCAGCTCTAGTCTGACACTTTGATCCTATTCTTAGTAAAACCTCATTAATCAGTAATAAGAAATCTTTCCCAAATTAGTGAAAAATAAAAATATATGGGACATTTGCCTAAAGAAGGCAGTGTGACAGCTTTTGAGAACCAAGCCAGTGACAAATTAAAATATAAATGTCCACTAAGTGGAAGTTAATGAAAAAAATTATACATTGGGCTGACACTACTTAATAGTGCTTGAATATTATCCAAGTCCCTGGTCTTACCCATGTGAAATTCTTATTTCGACCATTTTAATCAAGAAGAGTCATGAATGCCACGTTACTGCAGCTGCTGTATTACCAGTAACCAAACGAGAGCACTCTGATGGTAATATGGACCCAGGCGTCCGTAACCCCCACGCCCCGGCCGCTGCCTTTCCCAGCCCTGTTCGCTGAGGCTTCCGCCCCACACCTGGGAAAAGCGGAGCCGGGTCTGAGCCCTGTGCTGATCCCACGCCTGGAGGGCCATCCTCCGCAAGCGGCTGCCCTCGAACACGGCCGACACACAGATTACTTGGGAGACTGAAGACACCCCCGGGAGCCTGGCCACACCAATGATGGCAGCAGGATGGGAATTCTAGGCGCCGTCATAAATAAAACCTCTGCTCGGTGGCTAATCTCACGGGCGCCTCACAAATACACAAACAGATAGGCTAAGGCTCACAGGCAGCCTTGAGGGCTTACAACAACGGCAGGCACCTCCCTCCCTGACAGCCTGCACGATCACAGCCTGGCCGGCAACTCTCTTCGGGTTCAGTAGCTCCTTCCATGCAATGGGAAGAAATGCCCCATGACCTTCACGCTGCTTTGACGGGATGGCAAAGGAACGGGTTCATTAACCCTCTAAATATTTCTGGACTCCCCCCACCAAATAAGAAAATACAGGGAATGAGGGCTCAAGGGAGGCCCTGATGTGAGTCGGATGTGAGGAGGGTCTGTCCCAGACATGGGCATCTCATCCAAGTTCACGGAAAAGTGAGTGAGCGCACCTGACTCCCAGCTCACTCCCCACTGACAGCTCTCTTATCCTCCCACCGACAGAAGGTGGGCGATGGGATTAGCAGAAAGTACTTGACTTAGGAGACTGAACTCATGGGGTCCAGCTTCTTTGCTAAAGATCCAAATGCACCCAGGACTCAGCCTGAAGACCTTCATTTCATCAGAAAAAAAAAAAAGGGGGGCAGCTGAACTAGGCCTCCCTTCCCCCAGCCCCAGGGCTGTGAGCACATTTCCCCTCCTCCAGGCTCCACCACCTGTCTCTGGACCAAATACGGATCACAGAGAGGCATTTCCTGAGCTCTGCAAGCCTGCTGACCCTGGAGGTTAATCCTACCCTCTGTGGCCAGGCTGCACAACGAGGAGCCTCTCCCTCCCAGCCAGGGAACCGCAGAATCCTGGAATTTCAGAGCTGTAAGGGACCTTAGAAACCATCAAGTTCAAGGCTCCAAGATGTCCAGGGATTATCTCAGTTTCCCAGAGCAGGATGAAGAGGATGGGGTTCAAGGCTAGGTCTTCTGACCCTCAGCCTAATGCTCTTTTTACTAGACCTGAGGTAAAAGCTATTTGACATCCAAATGCCACTTTGGCCCTTTGCTGGTGGCGGCATGGCGTGCCATGCTGAAAAGGATTCAGTCGGATGCAGAAGAAAGACTGCTGTGATCAATTAGCAACATGCACCTTGAGCCAAGGAAGAGGGTTTTGCAGTAAGAATTCGCCAGCCTGCCGCTATGCCCCACTGACTCCTGGTGAGTCATCTTCTTTTCTAGAAACTCCGAGGGTCGCTCTACAGGCTGGAATATGCACAAGAGCCAGGGACAGCGATTATCCCCCACGGGGAGGACAAGAAACGGAGTCAAAGAGTGAAGGAGACCAGCCTGAGTCGGGAGTCACATCCAGAAAACTCTACTTTTGTCTCAAATCAACAATTTTCACTGAGTGCCCGCTCTTCATTGCCTGGATGAACATGTCTCAGGTGCCCACTGTATGCGAGGCGTGGGGTGTGGCCTCCTCAGCCCATGAGGACACCTGCCTCCTGTCCCTGCTACTGACTACAGGAACAAGTCACCTTCCTTTCTGCCCCGCAGACCCTGTGTCTGAAAACAGAGGTCTGAACAGCTGTCGGGATTCTTGCAAGATTCGTAAGTGAAAATCTATAGGAAAGTGTGTTGGGAACCAGAAAGCCCCATCCGCTTAAGGGACAAAGGGTCCCCATCATTTCCTCCATCCCCTTGTCTCTCATTAGGGACTTGGCAGCCACCAAGCCTGAGCCTCCCTCCCGGTCGGTCTTTCCCAGAGGCCCTCTGTAGCTCGACATTCTTCCATTGGGGGACTAGCGTAGGGAGAGGGGCCCAGCAAAAAGGGGAGGCTGGGGAGGAGCTGCCTGAGCGTGTGGAGGGAATAATCCGGCCACTACGGCAGCCATAGCAGGTGAGTCTCTAATATCCACAGGCCGAGACTCACACCAAAGATTTTCTGTATCCTGCAGGGCAGAGCACAGGATTACCACTGATGTGTTATCTGCTCCAAATCTTCCTGCCGGGGCTCAAGTATAATACCTTTCTAATGTAGCCATTGAGGCTCCCTACACAGAGATATACAAATTATACACAATGGCCAGGGAAGGCCACATGCTGGCATCTGTCCCCTGCAGATCCTTCCTACTCCAGGATGTGAAACCCAGGAAAATCCTCTCAGCAACAGAAAGCTGTAGGCACAACACACTCCTGGGGGGGCAGAGACCCGCCACCAATGAGCTCTGACCTAGGCACTGCAACCGAGCCAACCCTGCTGAGGGACAAATGTCCGAAGACGCCATGCGAGGTGTGGTGGAGGGCCAGGGAGAAGGAACACGATAAAATACCAAACAAGAAAGCCGGGTCCCGGCCTCATGGCCTGGGTTTCAATTCTGGGGTTAAGACATACAAAGATCTTACCACAGCGCAGAGTGTGATAAAGTGAAAGTAGCAAAGCAGAGGTTGGAAGAGAATAAAGAGACGATGATAAAGAGAAGAGACGGTCCTATTCAGTGATGGGGGTGAGAAGCAGTAGCTAGAGTTTGTGGAAACGATACGTAAGCTGGACCTGGAACAGCTGATGGGCTTTGGAAGTCAGCCAGAGGGCCAGTGGGCAGCGAGGAAAAAGCAACAGACTGAGCACACAGTAGAAGAACATTCTTCCATCCATCCATCCATCCATTCACTCAGCAACTGCTTATGGTGCCAGGGAGTCATTCCATGTAGAGCAAATGGGACAAACAAGCATGGAGGTCTGTGCTGACAGGAGCCAGGGACTCTAGAAGAGGATGGGAATGAGCTGGGAGAAGAGAGCTGGGCCCGACTGGAGAGATCTGCCAACCACTAGCAAGAGTCCTCATTCCCATCCTGTCAAGAGAAGGCCTGTGCCCTCTGCATCCCCCACTGCCTTCCCATGGGTACCCTACCAGCAGGCTGCCCGGTCCTCAGTCCCTGCTTCGGCTTCCGTGGTGAGGAACGGGGCGCTCTGAGGACTGGGAAAGAAGGGGGATGGACAGCCCAGAGCCTGATCTAACCATAACCTGCCTTACTAACTTCCCTTAAATCTACCCAGGGGACCTATTAGCTCTGCTGAAAAAGTGCTGAGGGGAAAGAAAATGGTCCTCCTCTGGCCTGTAAAGCAGAGTTGGATTAAAGGATCCAAAAAGCTGAAAATGCCCTCTTCCTCTTTTCCCCCCAAACCTCCATCACCTCCAGTCCCAGCTGTCACGGTCATAACCTCCCCAGCCTGATCAAGGCCTGCAGGGACGCCACCAACTGGATGCTGGGACTCCCAGACACCTCTCTAGTGGATAACTTCTCTGCTCTTGGTTCCAGTGTGTTCACGAGTCAGGGCCACCCTTGCTATGATGGGAGCCCACATCCTCTTGTTCTGACCTTCGCCATCATCAGAACCAATTATTAAGCATGCAAATGCCTACGACACCTTTCCAAAAGTTGGGAGGAGCAAGGTAAACAAACACGCAATTCTAAAATCTCAACACAAACGACTGCCAAGCAGAGCCTGGGGAGCTAGCTGCGTGTTGGTGCTGCCGCAGGAGGAAAATGAAGAGCAGCCAAGAGGATTCTCCCCACCCAGTCTCCAGGCTAGTCGTACCCCACACTCCCCCTCAGATGGCAGGCTGATCCAAGTGATGCTTAAGGTCCTACCCATTTCAGCAGCTGGTGCCAGAGAGCCCCACGTCCACACGCAAAGAAATGAATTTGGACCCCTCCCTCACACCATATACAAAAATTAACTCAAAAAGGATCATGGACTTAATGTAAGAACCAAAACTGTAAAACTCTTAGAAGAAAGCATAGGAGTAAATCTTTGGGAGGCTGGCTTCAGCAAAGGTTTCTTGGGACACCAAAAGCCAAAGCAACGTGAGAAAAATATTTTGGACTTGACCCAAATTGAAACCTTTTACACTGCAAATGACACCACCAAGAAAATGAAAAGACAACCCACAGAACATGAAGGAGTATTTGCAGATCGCATATCTGATATGAGGCTTCTATCAAGAATCTATAAAGAACCCTTATAACTCAATAATTAAAAGACAAATAACTCAATTTCCAAACAGGCAAAGTACACCAATAGATATTTCTCCAAGGAAGATACACAAATAGCAACCAAGTACATGAACAGATGCTCAACATTACTCATCATCAGAGAAATGCAAATCAAAGCCACAATGAGACACCATCTTACACCCACTGGGATTGCAACAACAAGACAGACAATAGTAAGTGTTGGCAAGGGTGTGGAGAAATTACAATCCCGTTCATATTGCTGGTATGGAGGCAGCCACTCCGGAAAACAGTTTGGTGGTTCCTCAACATGTTAAATATGGAGTTACCACATGACCCAGCGTTTTCTCTCCTGGGTACGGAACCAAGAAAAATCACAGCAGGTCCACAAAGAAATTTGCACACAGATGCTCCCTGTAGCATCTGTCACATCAGCCAAAACCCTGGAACTACCCTAATGCCCATCAAGTGATGAATCGATAAGCAAAAGGTGGCACACCCATACAAGTTATTACTCAGTCGTGAAAAGGAGCGAAAAACACTTGTACAGTCTACAACATAGATAACCCTTGAAAGCACTGTGTTAAATATGAGAAGGCTGTCACCCAAGACCCCACATGGTATGACTCCACTTACAAGAAATTTCCAGAACCGACAAGTCCACAGAGGCAGGACATGCGTTAGCAGTTGCCCAGGGCTGGCCTGGGGAGAAATGAGGAGTGACTGCTAATGGGTACGGGGTTTAATGTGGGTCATAAAGTGTTCAAAAAGTAGATGCAGTGATGATTACACCACCCTGTGAATATGAAACGGGTGTGCTCATTTGCTCGGGCTGCCACAACAAAGTGCCACCATCTGCATGGCTTAAACAACAGAAATTGACTTTCTCCTGATACTGGAAGCTATAAGTCCAAAATTAAGGTGTCTGCAGGTTTTCTCTCTCCTGGGCTCATAAATGGCTATCTTCTTCCTGTGTCTTCACGCAGTCCTTCCTGTGTGTGTGTGTCTATGTCCTAATGTCCTCTTCTTAAAGCTTACCCGTCCTGTTGGATTAGGGCCACCCCAATGACCTCGTTCCACCTTAATGACCTCTTTCAAGGTCCTATTCCCAAATACAATCCCATTTTCAGGGATGAGGGGTTAGGGCTTCCACATATGACACATAACCATTTTTAAAACCGCATCCGCAAATCCTAGGGATCAGCTGGGCACCCCTCTTTGTCTTCTACATGTAGAACTGAGGTCCAGAGATGGGGGGCGACTTGCCCCCAAATCACAGCTGGTCAGAGACAGAGCTGGAAGTAGAACTCACAGCTGCTGTTGGAGTCTGGGGCTCTTTCTACTACACCCTCCTTCCACCTGAACCTCGAGGGCTCGTAAACTGAACAGACAATGATGGGAAAAGTAAGAGAACTTTAAGCTTAAGAAAAATGCCTAAGAACTTAGATCATGTGCAATTAAGAAGTAAATATGCTCCATGGCTTGTGGGAAAGGGGGCAGACAGCAGAGCTCTGGGGAGGCCCTGGGAGAGAGCCACACCGCGCCAGCAGAGTGCGTGAGCAAATTCTACATGAATTCCATATCTGTTGTGTGCCATGTGAAATAGGAGCTTGGTCCTGAGCAAGATGTACTCTACAGAACACTTGGCACTTCAGCTAATCCTTGAAGAACGGGCCCAATTCCACTGGGTGAGGGCTTTCCAAACAAAAGGAACCGCGTGACCAAAGGCAGGTAATTTCCAGACCTGTTCAGGAAATAGCAAGTTGGCCAGCGCAACGGAAGCATATGCTTTGTACAGGGAACAGCGGGGGATTGCAAAGCAAAGGTAGGCTGAGGTCAGATCCTCGAGAGCTTTGCACACCCGCTTAAGGCATAAACTTGAGAAAAGTAACAGGGAGCCACTGAAGGTTCTGGGACAGAAGGGGGCATCACCCGGGGAGCGCTCCAGGGAAGGTGGCGCCCCTGTGGCTGGTGCATGGCCGGGGCGGCCACCTCAAGAGCTCTAGGATGAAGCAATCATGGGACGGGAGAGGATGGTCAGGAGCACAGGATGGGAAGAAGCCAATGGGATTCAGGGAAGCAGAGAGCCCCCTGCTCTAAGGGAGCTCTCTTGGATTTATCTTAATTAGACTTGGGAAAGCGAGAAGTTGAGGCAAGCAAGAAGAGGAGGGAACTCTCTGCAGGCACTGAAAAGCCGCCAACTCCCGGAGCCCATGTTGTGATCCAGTGCTGACAGCCCTTCATCTTTTCTATGGTGGGTTTTCTTTTCTTTTCTTTCTTTCTTTTTTTTTTTTTTTTAGGAGCTAAAGGGAGGGGTGGGGAAAGGGAGAGAGACACAATGGAGCTGCCTAGTGAACAAAAGCCCTGGTACATTTCTGCTCTCATTTCCCTCAGGGTGTGCTGCTCTGCTGGCACCCTCTACTCCTATGGAATGCGGGGACACAGCCCGTACCTTACAGTTGCAGCAGGGACAGGAGCGACGCCTGCCCGCCGATGGCTGCCAAGCACCCCCAAATCAGGGAGGGGAAGAAAGGGCCCAGGTACACACAGAAAATGGGGAAGACAGCACAAGAGGATGAGACAGTCCTTGGTTCGAGTCCTGGATGTATTCCCCTTTCTAGCTTTGTGACCTTGGGTCAGACACGTCCCCTTCCTAGGTGTTCACTGACAGCAATAGCCGCGACAAATTATTCAATGTCTGCTAGGTGCCAGGGGCTATTTTAGGCTTTTAGCCCTAACAAAACACCCTATGAGGGGTATTAGTCCCCCCGTTTTATAGATGGACCAACTGGGGTCCAGAAGTGAAATAGGTTAGGCAAGGTCAGAAAGCCATGCTTACACCCAGATTTGTCAAGCTTCCAAACCCACATTTTTAAGCCGTATCACATTTAATGTGACTCAAGTGGAAACAACAAAACCTGTTCTTCCTTCCCTCACGGGCTTGCCATAAGGCTCAGTGGGGAGAATTCACCCTAAATACTGCAAGAGTAGGGTCTCTATCGATACTGTAGTTACTCAAGGTCCCAATGTGGTGGCCCTCAAGTCGGCTAGGGCTCAGCTCAACAGAGGCCCTATTTCTACAGAAAGCCCTCTAGCTAGCCCAGCCTTCCACCCTGCTGGCCCAGCGTCACTTCCTCCATGATATTCTTGGTCTCTGGATTCCATTCGAGCCCTAGAAGCTTGGGCTTCTAGGGCAAGACCTGGGCTCCAAGCTCCACGAGTCTTCCCTATCGGGAGATGGTGCATATCCCCATTAGCTCCCTCCGTCCTGACCACTGGGGTTCCCCCACAGCTGCCCCTCTCTTGTCCCAATCCCGGAGGAGATTACAGGAGAGGACGCAGATACAGAATCCCGCAGGGCACCCAGCACCAAGAGAGTAACTGGTCTCTATGGCTGCTCACGAAACCCGGGCTCAGGCACCACACAACCTTTCAATTCTTCAAAACCATGTTCCCTGCCCCTCGGGTAGTCATCACATGCCAAACTACCCCCAGACAAACATCCTGATGCTCCTGACACAAGCTGGGAAGGAGACCGACCTATTAGTAATAGAGGAAAATTGGACTTGACATTGT
The DNA here is from genome assembly GCA_028646535.1 of Procyon lotor. Taxonomy (NCBI): domain Eukaryota; kingdom Metazoa; phylum Chordata; class Mammalia; order Carnivora; family Procyonidae; genus Procyon; species Procyon lotor. The sequence goes on along the minus strand of CM053611.1, from coordinate 23,646,654 downwards.
CAGTGATCTGAAACCTCCCAGCTAAGGAAAGCTTTGTTTCTTTAATAAATAATAAAAAACACAGGGTGTTTATTTCTCTAGCAAGTCGTTCTTCGTAAGTATCACTAGGCTCATACGTCAAGGCTGTCATCTAGGGAAACTGTGGAGGGATGCTGGCGTCTTCCCGTCCCTTCTCCTTCCTGAGGGGTTCAAAGCACCTCAGACAGATCCTCCTTCGTCTTCTCTGCAGCTCTTGGAGGGAGAGGGCCCCCAGCAACTCTGCCTCCAGTGTGCCTACAATAAATACTTGCTAACTGCCCAAGGGGGATGATTTTCCTCACTTGCACGGATGGGAAGATGGAGGAAAGGCAATTTACTCAGCGCCCACCTAATCCAATTTCCCCAGTTCTGACTCCGTGCTTCAAGCCCGCTCCCACTTGAGACTGAGCTCCTTGTCCCCTGGCCTGGCTGGAGGGATGAGAAAATGAAGCTGTGATCTCTTGCTCCACACAGACCGACAGGCGCAGAGCGGCCGGTCTCATCGCTGACCAGCAGTGTACAGAGAGTAAGTAACGATTTCCTAAACCCACACAGCGGAACCAACCGCCCCTGCTTGGGTGCATCCAGCACGGCCCGTCTTCTGTCTCACCAGGGTCTCCAATCGTGTCCCGCTCCGTGGTGTCATTCCGTGTGCACACTGTTCCTCCCCCACCATCAGTACTAACTGGACAGCTTTATGCTCCTTGTGCCCCACCTCCGAAGGGCCCAGTGTGACCACGGACCCCTCACATTAAAGCAGGGCTACCAGATTGGCACCCTAAGCCGCAGACATGTTTTGTTGGATCTGTACCATGTTTCCCATTTTCTTAATGAGTCGCCAAAACCAGGAGATTTTACCCCAGACTCGGGAGTTCCAGCTTCCTTTGCAAACCGGAAGACCTGGCCATACCAGGCGCACATTCCGGGATGGCAACCATCAGCAGGGACGGGGATGACACGTGTTCAGTCTGTCACAGACCCTGGCCCGCGTCTCTCCTTGGAGCTGGCCGCTTTGCATACAGCTTGGATGAATATGGCACAGGCACAGGGGAGCCTGTGGTCATTTTGGACTACAGGATCCCTGAGCGGGAGAGCTGGAGCTATTTCTCGCACTTTCAATGGGGTCCGATGGGGGCGTGCACTTAGAGAATTCCCCAAAGAGTTTAACATGCCTAGTCCAGGTCCATGTCCCCGGGCCGGCAGGCTTTAGAGCCAGAGCTACACACAACAGGAATGCGGAGCTACTGGCCCTTAAAACCCTGCGACCTAACTCACTTCCGAGGCTAGTATCTAAGACTGAGACCAAGATCTGAGCTACATCCCGTGGCTGCTCGCAGGCACCTGACTTCCGGCAGGCATTTAACAGCCCCGAATGAGATCTCCCATTACTCTAGGAAAGAATGACTGGCTTCTTGACTCATCCTAGACAATAATACAAAAGGGGGAGAAACAAAGAGAGGGGCGGGGGGAGAGAGGAAAAGGAGACACATTCAGAGACACACACACACATACATAGTTTTTTTTTTCTTTTTTTTTCCTACATATATACTCTTTATAGAACATATTGCTGTAGATCAGTGCGGTTTCCTGCGTTGTTAGGCGAGTCAAAAAAAATGTGAACCAACTAAATGTTCAACAATGAGAAAATTGATAAATACTCAGTGATGACTATGTAGGCACTTAAAAGTCTAATTGTGATGATTATGTAGCTCATGGTAGAATATTAAAGCAAATAGAATGCAAAATTCTATCTCTACTCTGACTATAATCATGCGAAAATTATGCCTGCAAGTAAATACAGACTGAAGGCACCCTCGAAAATGGAAAGTTGATTTGTCGCCGTGGCAGGTTTGGGAGGCGTTTTTTTTTGTTTTGTTTTGTTTTTTTCTTATTCCTTTGATTTGTACTCATCCTACAGCATTAGTTATAGGATCAGTGTTTGTTTTTTGAGTGCCCAGCCTGCTCCTGACCCCAAAACAAGCTAGTACAGTCTAAAAGCAGAAGAGGAGGGGGGCTAGGTGGCCAGCGTCCCCCTGGCTCGGGGCCTTCTGGGAGTCCCACAGCGGTCAGAGGCTTTGCCACAGAGCAGTCTGCAGAGTTGGGGGGTACCCCCCGCGCTTCATCCACTCCATGCACCTCGCACGCACTCCTCGCTGAGGGGCTACCGCCGGGGCCCCCCTTCACGCGTGTGTGGCCCTCCACGGCTCTGCCACCCAGCTGTGGTTTCAGAGTCCCCTGTCCTGGACACCTGAGGAGAGGCGCCGGCTCCGAGGCCTCCAGGCCGGAAGCAGCCACGGCAATGGTCCCATCCTTCACTCCTCGTCGGTACCTGTTTCATCGTGTCGGTGGTTGGGGACCAGTCCAGGGAGGAGGCAGAGCGTCAGGACATGGGGACCGCCAAAGTACCTCCTAAAAGGAAGGGGCCCCCCATGGCATCAAGCCAAGCCCCCTGCGAGCCCTGGGGGAAGGTGAGTGAGGGACAGAGCATTGGGGCCACAGGGGCAACCAGACGACGTGGCTTCCAGCGGCCAGGTGCCAAGGGGCCGTGAGGTGGCCGCGGCCTCAGGGCAAGCACTCACAGCAGAACAAGATGCACATTCTCACATACACTCTCCAAGCTGCTCAGACTCCCCAGGGAGAGATTTCCTGCTAAGAAATCCCCCTGGGACCCAGAGAGAGTGAGCTGGAGGAGGAAGAAACCTCCTTGAGAATCACACCCCAAATCCAGCGGGCGTCCCATTTTCAGGGAAATTCACTTAGACGTAATCGCAATCTTTGGGCTTTTACTTTGCAATTCCAAAAACTGGCTGCTTTTAAAAGAAAAAAAAACAAAAGGAAAAAAAAAAGGTGGATGGATGTATGGAGTCGGGAAGAGGGAAGGAGGCATTCACTGCTGCCCAATCATTTTCAGCGTCTGGGGTTCACAGAGGGAGTCCCCAGGACCAGGGCCACCGTCCTGAGGAGCGAGCGAGGGTGGGAAGGGGCCAGCCCAGCTGGCCAGGTCATTAAGCCCCCCGAGGGGTGTCCACAACCCAGTGCCTGCCCAGCTGGTGGCATCTGCTGAAGGCGAGAGGGGAGGGACGGGCAGCAGAGGGCCAACGGAGGGAACAGCCTCCAGCAGCAGGCGGCTGGCCCCCCCTCCTGTAAGCAATCCCCACCCCGGGGGTTATTTGCAGGCACTTTTTCCTGTGAGAAAAGAATGGGAGGCACGCAGGCCAGCCATTACCCAAATCCACACCACCGGGGCTCCGTGCCCAATTCCGTCCAGTGGGGGGCGGGGAGGGCCCTCCGGAGCCTGTAATCAGCAAATCCGTTTAAGAAATGCACACTGGCAGCCAGAGACGGGTAACATAGGTAATGCAGCAGAGAGCCTCCCCTCGGGCTGAAGGCACGCAGGCTCCCAGGCCCCGCGGCTGTGTGAGCGCGTGCACCGGCCGCGCCAGGCTCGACGAACCGCAGGGAAAGGTAGCCAGAGACACTCCTGGACTTTTATAGCTCTTCAGGGACCTGATCTCCAGGAAGTGCTAGCAACTGCAATCCAATTGTGTCCCTGGCTAGAGAAGCCGGCTGGAGACCGGGGACTGCGGGAGGAGGAAGGACTTCATTGGGAAAAAATGTTGACAGAGTCGAATGTCGAGCGGAAGGACAAAGGCTTGGATGAAGGAGCCTTACTGAGCAGTACTCTGAGTGCTCCAGCAGGCTGCATGGGGCTGTGCAGGGAGTACTGAGTCCACCCGGGGGCTCGGCTCCCCGAGGCAGGGGCAGGAGGAGGAGGGGGCAGCACACGCTCTCCTGTGGGGCCTGGAACTTAGCATCCAGAATCCGCCCTGCGGTGGGACCGAGGGGAGGACAACCCCAGCCAGGAGGAGGACTCTCGCAAAGTTGAGGCCAAAGAAACACGTTAGCTTCACTTACGAGAACCAATAAAACCGTGGAGAAGAAAGAGCTAGAATTTAGGAAGCACGTCTCCGGGACCAGGTGCACCACAGCGCTAATTCTAAGAACTTGGAGCGAAGAAGCGGGTATGTTATTCTCCTACTGCAGACCTGAAGCCTAGGAATCCCGACTCACCTCGGCCACGTGGCTGGAAGCAAGACGGAGGCCGCACCTCACTCCAGATACACCGCCCTCCGGTGGGGGTGTCAAGGTCCAGTTTTCCCAAGAGCAAGCCCTCCCCACCCCGACCCCTCTCTCAACAGCACCCCCACCCGGCTCACTGGGTGGCCTCGGGCAAGCCCCTCAGTCTCTCTGGGCCTCGGCTGCCCCCGTGTAAGAATAAGGGGATGACTAGGGTACTGATAAGGCTCCTTCCTGCTCACTGATGCACCCAAGGGGTAAGTCAGCCTGTAACTCTGGCAGAAAAACTGAAACAGACGAAGAGGTCTTCAGAAGAGCGGTTTCTGAATCCAGCACCAAGCTGCAGCCCCCGGTGGGGATCCACAGCACCCCACCTTTCGCGCTTTACCGTAAGCGGTGGCGTTCTTGTGTTCTCGTCTGTCTCCCCCACAGCCCGTGCACTCCCGCGGGGAAGAGCCCCCCACCTAATTCTGCCTGCACCCTGCCGCCCAGAGCCGCCCCTGACGCACCACAGACACTAGTTCGATGTCAATGGCAGCTGCTTGAATGAGTGAGCCGATGAATGAATGCAGGGCAGGGGGAGACGGTCCTCGAAGCCAGGCACTCTGCAGAAGAGAGCACGTTATCTGTTCACCGGATTCCTCCTCCGAGGTAGGAAAGCTGGACCTTCCCAAGCCTAACTCTGCATTGAACTCATCTGAAGAGCTTGTCAAAATGCAGATTCCTGCCCCGCTCCCGGAGTCACAGGCTCAGAAGATCTGGGCTGGGGGCCCAGGAGTCTGAATTATTAAAAAGCTCCCCAGATGTTTCTAACTCAACGCCAGGTCTGGAAGCACTGAAGTGTGTTACTTGGCTAACACTCGTTCAGTCCTGCGCTGGGACCGGATGAAGCTAAGAAATGAAGAAAAAAAAAAAGTGACTCTTCCAGAGCCTTTTTTCCAAAGAGCTCATACCAACTTTTTATGCCATCGTGCTGTTACCTATGGGACTGAAACAGGGCACTAAAGCTTCTCCCCATTCCGTACATTGGAAATTGAGGTCTGCCCAAGAGAGAGAGTATTAATTCCTCTTTTCACCTCTCCTTTGAGCTCCAGAAGAATGCCGGACCCAGCTAAATTTCAAGAAAGAGAGAGAGAGAGAGAAGGAAGGAAGGAAGGAAGGAAGGAAGGAAGGGAGGGAGGGAGGGAGGGAGGGAGGGAGGGAGGGAGGGAGGGAGGAGGGAAGGAAGGGAGGAAAAAAAAAAAAAAAGAAAAAGACAGAGAAAGAGAGAGAGAGAACAAGGCTAAGGACATGCTTGGCTGCAGGACTGACATCTCTCCAAGGCCTCCCGTCCAGACTCGGAGGACAGAACCTGCTCTTGTTTGATGGTCTCATACCCCAAGGCTCCCCCCGAACACGCAGCCCCTCCAGTGTCAGACCGTCACGAGGAACAGAGCCCCAGGCCCTTCATCTCAGGCTGCCCTGGACCAGGGGAAGGGCCGTTCACTTATTCATTCATGAAAATTAGAGCCCAGAGAGAGCGTGCCAAGCAGAGGAGAAGGTTAGGAAGGTGCCGTGTCCCCCGCGAAGTTGCAGGAAGGACTTAACTATTCCTCTTCTTCCCAGTGAAGAAACAGCCGTGTGGAGGGACAGGGCCAGCAGGCTGAGAGCTGAGCTGCCCACAGCTCCCAGTTTACCCAGCAGTGGGGCGGCCTAACTGGAGACACCCCTCAGAGGCAGGAGCCAAAGGCACCTCAGGGGGACTCGCCTGCGAGGCCCCCACTCCCCTTATCCTCCCCCTTCCAGCCAGCCTTAGATGAGATTGATGGAGCCAGGACAGCTGCAGCGGCGGGGGCTGAGGGGGGACAACAGCTGGACGGAGGGAGGGCCCTTCCCCCGCCAGAGCTGGCGAGGAAGGAGAGGACGGGTCCCCTCTGCGCACTTCTCCTTCAGGAGTGGAATGTGAGCTTCGGCCCCACTCTGGCCTCGCCGGCCCTTTCTCTCCTGGTCCCCCAGGCGGGCAGGTGTCTCTGGATTCCACAAATAGCCAGCCACTCCATGGTGTGGCTGCATATTCCGGGCCTCGGAGCAGGCAGCCCCACGCTGCCACGGGCCGCACTCCCTGCAAACATCCTGCCTCCTCCCTGCACGTGGGACCTGAGCCCCCTGCCCCCCACCAGCTATTCCACAGGCCACAGGTGCCACAAGAAGGAGCCCCGAGTCCTGATCCGCATCCCAACACCGTGGAAGGCAATGCAGCGACCGACACCGTCCGCTGTGTCGGCGGACGCGGACTCCATCACAAATGAAGCATGTGACTCCCAATGGACTTGGGATCAATCCTGGTTCTACTAAAAAGCCTCATGACTTCGGTTCCTATCACATGAGGGTGATAATGGCTACTCTACAGAGTCATTCTTCTAAGCGAGGAACCACATCCTGGCCCACAACAGGTCCCCAGTGTACGAGGGGCCTCAGTTTCATCATCTGTAAATTGGGCTAGCCTAGATGGTCCTTCAGGGCTCCTCCAGCCCCCAAGAAACTGGCTCCGCCTTCTGATCAACAACCCTGGGATGTAGCCCCTTCTTTACCCCTTTCCTCTAAAGACACGCTGAGCAACGATTCCCGCAGTTTCTCCCAGATCAATCAGGCCCCGAGGCTTCTCCCTTCCTATTCCCCCAACGGGACCCTGTAACTCAATCTCCAAATGTGACCAGGCCAGACTCCCATGGGCCAGGCCTTCGCCCGCCAGGCCACGCCCCCCACACACATACGAACCTCCTAGACCTCAGCCGTTTCTTACCAAGGGCAAATCCCAGGCTCCTGACCCATGTCACACCAGAGGGGGCCTGCCGGTGTGTGGCCACTGCTGGTGCCAACCAGTCCTTCCCGCACGGCAACCACGAGCAGCAGGGGGCCACTTCAATTTAAACTTCAACTAATTAGAACTAAAGACGATTAGAAGTTCTGTTCCTCAGGCACACTAGCCACACTTCCAAGGCTCCGGAGCCCCGTGTAACTCGTGAGCGCTGTCCTAGGCGGGGCAGAGCGGGCCATCTCCCCCACCGCAGCCCTGATCTCAAGGATGCTCTCCAGCCAGGGGCGCAGCAGGTCCCAGGGGGCGCAGCAGGTCCCAGGGGGCGCAGAGGGACTCTGCGAGGGGACACAGAGTGAGGGAGAGGGCAATCGTGGAGGAGGAGGGACCGTTCCCCACCGATTCGGTGGGCATACCACCAGGATGGGGGCTCCAGCAGGGCCCACCAACTCCCGGGAGCCCCCCACACACACCCAGGGAGGGCTCCCTGGCCCCGACACCTGGCAGGATGCACGGACAGCTGTCACACCCCGCTTCATTTCTGGGATACATGGGACGCTCGTCATTCTCTCCAGCCCCTGGCAGACTCCCTGGCCTTTCCCAGCTCGTGGTCTACACCTTGTCTCAGAGCGAGGAGCGCGGCCTCCCTCCCGCCGCCCAGCTCCAGCTGGGGTCTGACCTACAGGAAGCCTCGGCTCCCCCACGTCCACTCCAGACTCAAAAATATCTGGCTGCTAGCCCAGAGCGAGGGGGAAGGAAGGTGAGAAAGCTTAGCCTGAATCAAGCACCTATCGTACGCAGGGCACCACGTGAAGGGGGGTTCACTTGCATTTCCCCATTTGATCCCCCCCAAAATGCTGCAAGGTAAGCGTGGTTAAACCCACTCTCCAGATGAGATAAGGCTCGGAGAAGGCATGCGAGCTACCGAGCTGGGAAATTAAGGGCCATGGTCCCAACGCAAACCCAGACACATCAGCCTGCAGAGCTTACAATCTATCACCCCACCTCCACGGCCACGGCCATGGCCACCCGATGAAGGGGGAGCAGCCACGGCCACTCCCCCTGCCATGAAGTTCTCCACACATGTAAGCATGACGGTCAGGATCTAGGGCTTTTGGAGTTTCTGGCCTGAGAGAGCCCAGAATCTCAGGACGGTCTTGGCAGCGGCGAGGTGAGGAAAGGCCAAAGACAAAGCAAGTGCAGCAGACTAAGGAAGGGGAGGACGAAGGCCGTGCAGGGAAGAGAACAGTAAACTCATGGGAGGGGGCAGAGCACATGGAAGCGTCTGTGAGTATTCCAAGTGTAATTAATGCCGGTCTTCCTCAATGAGCCCTGAGCCTCCGTGAAAGCAGGGCCCTCGTCTTGCTCACCGCTGCGTTCCTTGCACTACCGGGGTGCCTGGCACACAGCAGGCGCTCGATAAATGCCCGCCAGAAAGACAGAAGGGTGGACGGAATAACAGAATGGCAAGGAACTGTGGAGAAAGACAAGCCATCCTTCTGCCCTCTCAGAGCCCACTGTGTCCAAGAAGTCTTCCCGACCTCAGCACCAGCTCGGCTCCCAAGGGCTCTGAGTCACTGGGGGCAGGTGGCCCACGGTGCTCTGTCCGCCCCTCTGCCGCAGCCACAGCCCCATCCCCACTCTCCTGGCAACCCGAGGTCCTAGGTCCAGGGCTTAGAGAGACTGCAGAGATCAGGGGGGTCCCATCGTCTCGTCGTCCTGACGCGGAGATGAAGATATAAGATGAAGATATAAGAAGATATAACATAGCTTAGTTAACACCTGACTTGTGAGGCCCCACGACCCCAAAGTGGAGAAGTTTCTCGTGACTGTGCCAGCAGAAGCTGGACAGCAGAGGCCCGGTGCTGAGCCCCAGTGCCCTGTAGCTCGCTCGCAGGGCCCGGCGGAGCTTGCAGCCCATCTGTCTCTCCAGCCTGCCAAGAGGCCTTCCCTCCCCTGTGCCCGTGTTGATGAAACCCACCGCGGGCGACTTCAGAACATTGCACCGGGGGGAGGTTTTGCTAGCCATGGAGCCAGGCCGGTAATTTCCGATTTCCCAGCCTGATACCCCTAATCGTCCGAGCCCTCTCTGCTCGGAGCCCCATGTGGTCATGCATCACTGTGGCTGGTGCCAGCCATGCCTTCCCCCAGCCATCTGGACAGAAAAATGAGGAAAGAGCAGGACAGGATGGTTTTGGCAAAGAGGACCGATGGGCAGCTAAGGACACCTGGTCCCTACCCTCCCTGACCTCACTGTATACATGCTCCTGGGATGCTGGGGGATGGGCATGTTTCTCTCTTCCTGGGACTCAGTTTCCCTATAAGTAGGTGGGACTCTTCATCCTCAGCAAGATGAGCTGAGATGGGGGTTCCTTTATATCTGCTCCCAGGTATAAACTCACAGCGAAGGCGGCGGGGCTGCGGTGGGCGTGCCCTGTGCGCCTGGGAGGGGTGAGGAGTTCGGGGACGTCAGCAGGAAGCAGGGCTCTTGAGGGAAGTGGCCCATCCCAGGGCTGGAGCAGGAGGAACAGAACGTGGGCCTGGAGTACCTCTGGGTGCCAGAAAGGGAGGAAGTGCTCACAAAACAAAACAAAACAAACAAACAAAAAAACCCAAAGGGCACAGGAGCCAAACCGAAAGAGCTTGTGACGGTCAGCGGGGGAGCGATCTGAGCCCCAAAACAACTACCATATTGAAGGGTGACTACAGCCCATAGAACAGAATATGGATCCAGGATTTCTATCACATAGCATGCGTCCGCACGTTTGTTACGTACTACACATTTTATCAAATAAATATAATAAGTATGCATGAGTTTGTAACAATAAAAGAAATAACTCAATGGTCAAATAAATAAATGCAGGAGAAGGGCTAGCTCTTACTACGGACGAATTCCCATTAATAAACACAGAGGAGGAGCGCCGGGGTGGCTCCGCCCGCTGAGCGTCCGACTCGTGGCTTGGACTCAGGTCCCGGTCTCAGCATCATGAGATCCACCCCTGCACTGGGCTTGCTCTCCGCACAGGCTCGCTGGGCAGACTCTTCCCCTCCCCTCACACGCATGCTCACTCACTCTCTCTCTCTCTCAAATCCATAAATTGATTAAATGTTTAAAAATTAAAAATAAAAAAAAGAAACAGAGGAAATGAGGAAAATCGAAAGGGCCATCTGGCAAACACTGCCACAAGAACTACCACCGGCAAGGACCACTGATGGCTGCTCAAATTAGTGAGTCAAGTTTGGGGGGAAAACGGACAGTCTGTAGAGTCTCAGAGTATCTTTGGGATGCACGAGACGGTTAGGACTCACCAGAGGAAAACCAGTGAATTCATGGGGCAGACGCATGGCCAGCATGAACGCCGCGGGACAGAAGGGGTGAGGACAGCACGCCCGCCCCCTTGACACGACGCACTGAGAAGGACCTAGCATCCAGCCTGCCGTGTTCTTGCCAAAAATGCATCACCTCCATCTAACCATGGGAGAACCCGGGGCAAACCCGATTCCTGGTACTAGCAATCTCCAATACCGTCCAGGCCATGGGAGTCGAAGAAACGCTGAGGAACGTTTCTTTCAGGCTGGAGGAGACCAAGGAGGCATGACAACTCAAAGCAGCGTGGGCTCCAAGGGCAGAAAAAGGACATTAGTGGGCAAGACGACAGAGTCCATAGCTTAGTTAACAATGCTACATCGGTATAACTGCCTTGATTTTGACGGTCGTGCTGTAGTTACGGAGGATGTTAGCAAGGACCCAGGGCATGCGTGCATGTGTGTGCCACACGCATCCGTGCCCCAGGGCACACGAGTGCAGGAATGCAGGAATGCAAGGAAGTGGGGAAGAGTCTGGGGGCCGAGAAGGGGGGCAAGGAATGGCCCTTTGCTGTTTCAGGCAGCGTGCTGAGCCTAGGATCCGATTTTCACAAAAGGATTACTAGATTACATTCTTTACCGCAGGCAGCTGTCCCTGTCCAATAAATAATCACCGCCTTACATTTATATATCACCTTTCACCCTGCAGCCCTCCTCCTCCAGCCGGGCCCCGCCTGGGAACGGGCGCGGCGTGCACCACAGAGATCAGCCTGGGCCCCGTCTGGTTTCCAAGAAAGGGACCTCCAGTCAGAGAAGAAGGGGAAACTTTGATGCCGAGAGAGGGGAGAGGTGAGGTGCCCCATGATTAAATAAAGGCCAGCCCGAAAGAGAAAGTGTCAGGCAGCAGCCTCCCCCGAAGGGCATCCCGGCCGAGTGGTGTCGACCCTGGAGGGTGGTGGGGCAGAGCGGCCACCAGCTCTCAGCCTCTGAAGTGTGTGTGACGTCGGGCGGGGTCCCCGTCCCCGAGATGTACCTGTCACACAGGCTTCCCAGGAGCACTGACCCACGTTCAGCGCTTCGAGTCGTGTCTGACACCGGATCTTGCTGGTCACCTGCTGGCCACGCAGGGAAGGGCCAGATGGACACAGTGGGTGTGGGCGTGGTGGGAAACACAGAAACCTGCTGGTCCCAAGGAAAGCAGCCATGGGTTTCCCCAGAGGCTGACTGTCGCAAGTCCACCGCCAAGCAGCATGGAGTAGGGTCCTTGTGTCCGAGCTGCAGGTCGCTGCCCACTCCAGAGAGGGGACTGTTCGGAGGCAGGGCAGTCCCTGCAAGGGGGAAAGGTGAGATCCACAGGCTGGGGAAGGAGGGGCACCTTGACTCAGAGAAAAGCCTTTTGACCCCTGCGCTTGTGTCTCCCAAACAACTAAGACACCACACAGAGCCTGCTTTCGGGGTCTTTCTAGGCTCTCTGGGGAGCCAAGTGCAGACCGAAAAGTCAGGTAGAGACAGGAGGGCCGTCACCGCCCATGATGCGAGCCAAGGGCAAGTGAGAGGACCAGAGAAATTGCAAGCCACCAGAGAGGGGAGAGGCCGCCTCGGGGGGGCAGAGCATCATGCAGGGCTTCCTCAAAGAAGCAGAGCTCTCGCTAGACTCTGGAAGACATGTGGGACACTGAGGAGCAGAGATGGGCGGGTCGTAGGGGAAAGCTGGCACGGACACCAGACCCGTCACAGCATGCTCCAGAGGCGGGCAGGACATCCGTCACCGCCATGATGGGGGACCAGGGGAGTGGGCTGGAAAAGCCATTTGGAGGCCGACTGCGAAGGGCCGGAGCCTCTGCCTGTGAGTGATGACACCCCAGCGTGCTGCCACAGCATGGGGACGGCCACTCCTACGCCGACAGGGCTGCGGGAGCCAGGGGAGAGAGAAGGTTCTGACATCGGGCAGCAAGTTCACAGTGAACACGGGGAGAGATTTTGTTTGACTTGGTCACGACACAGGTACTTGAGGGCTGCTAGAGACTGTGGGAGTTTAGCTCCCCTTGCAAAAAACAACACCCAAACTTCCCCTCTGGTAAGGACCCCAAGGCCCTGTGGTCCTCTTCGACTCCATCTCCTGGCTCTCCTCTGGCCTCCTGCATAGAGTCCCAACCTCTACTTTGCCTCTACCGTGAACCCCAACACTTCCCACAGCCTTCTGTACAAAGCCCCAGTGCCTCCCTTTGGCCTTCTCCAATAAAGCCTGGACTCCCTTGGTCCTTAGCCAATCCACGTCCAAATTTCCTCCTACTGTCCTGATTAAAACCCCAGGTTTCTCTTTAGCCTCTCCCTACACACCTCAAACTTCCACTGGTCACACAAGAACCCATTCTTCCCTTTGCCCTGTCCCAGGAGCCCGGTATGGTCTCCAAGACTTCCTGTGAGCTTCCCCCAAGAAACTCCAAATGAACCTATAATGCCATGGCCATGTCCATCGCTAGAAACACTGCTAAATGCTTACTTTCCATTTGGAACCTGTCTGGTCCCCACGGTCCACGGACCACACTTAAACAGTGCTCATCTAGATGATTCTTCCCTCTGAGACGGTCCTGGTGGCTGCCCTGAGACTCCCTTTCAGGGCCCAAACAAAAGGCCTTCCCAGGTTTGCGGATAACCAAGAGCAAAGATGGTAGAGAGCAAATTCCACATGGAGGAAAGCGAGGGCATGCCCGACGGGACCGACTGGCATCCACGGTCCCCATGCTTCTAGAGGAGCTGATGGGGGTGTGAGGGTCTGAGCCCCTGGTGAGTGAGCTGCTGCCGCTGTAGTCTGCCCACCCTTGAGGCAGGAGAAAACCCATCTGAGGGCCAGGGCCTTGAGGGAAGCCATGAGGAAGGTTGTGTCTACAGACCCCGAGGCTGCAAACTCTGTCCAGGGATATGCCAAGGAGGGCGTAGGGCAGGTCGGCTTGTCCCCGGAGCGGCTTCGACAAAAGTCAGGCCCCAGGGAGAAAGCCTCCTCAGGCTGCACAGTGAGGAGACACACGGGCAGTCTGGCCTCTGGTAGGAAGAGGGGAGGAGGGGAGGTGTGAACAGAAAAGGGGAAAATCTAATTAAAAGTGGTTCCTGCTCGGCCACCTGCTAAAAACCACAGCTCAGCCGAGACTTGGACAGAAGAGCACGGACAGCCCTGCCAAAGGTTTCTCCCTGCGGCCCGGTGCAGAGAGGGGAGGGAGGGAGCGTGACGCCGGCCAGCCTGCCCTGAACCCCCCAGAAGAAAAAAGCCCGTGAAGCTGAAACCTGAGAAGATGCCAAGGGGCAGCAGGAGGCAATTTACGGCCCGGAAAACTGAGCACTCGGGCCAGATGTGGGCCCTGGGGAGGAGCCGGGCCTCAGGCTTGTGTGCATGGAGGGGTGGGGGCCGAGGCCCCAAGGCTGCTGCCTTCCCAGAGACCCAGCCTGCGGGGATGAGGGGGATGGAGGGGATGGCCAATCCTGGAGTCAGCAGCCAGAGGAGGGCAGGGGGACAGGGACAGAGGGAGGGAGGCAGAGGCAAGGAGGCACGTGGAGGGGCAAAGCCAGAACAGAGCCCCCGGGAGAAGTCTGCAGAAGCGTGGCACAGGCAGACCCCGGGGCCTCTGCCCTCTGTCCCGCTCACCCTGGACGCACTCCTTCCTCTAACACCCGACCCCAGGAGGCGGTGAATGACAACCAGCAAGGAGACAAAGCTGATGCTCCTTGGCTCGCCCCGGCCCTGTACTTCACACAGCCCCTCGTCACACAGGGGTCGCCTGTCCGGGCCCACTGCCACACCTGCCAAAGCCCGCTCGGGGCCGAGGGGCCAGGCCAGGGCGGGGGCAGGATGGGAAAATCCCAGCGCCAAGACGAAGGTGGAGTTCCCCATTCCAAAGTGGGAACCTCGGAGCCGCCTCACCACTGCAGATGACAGAAGGGGTCCTAGGTGCAGGAAGGGGAAGGAGCTGAGGCCCAGAGAGGGAAGGGCCAAGCCCCGGGTCACACAGCAGCGAGGGGAAGCCAGGCCACAGACACCTGACTCTCAGCTCCATGCTCTCCCCACTCCCTACCTCACCTTCCTCTGAGCCCCAGAACCAGCAGCAGCCCCAGTGTAAGGAAACAAAGCTGCCCCGTCTTTGAGGATCAAGGGGGGCTGGGATAGGATGTGGGGAGGAAGTCAAGCCCCCTAAAGAGCCGAAAGCAGAAATCCGTGTGACAAGAGGTGGAATTATTTCCCCTGGAAAAAAAAATTAATAAAAAGCCCTCCCTTACCAGACCCCAGGGGTATTTGGCTGGAAGCTGACGTAATATAGAGAGGAGAAGCCAAGGGAAGAGGAGCCCCCCTCCACCCCCAGCAAGCTTATTGCCAGGAGCACAACAGGGAGACTGCAGCTGGAGCTGTGGGGGGGGGGCTGCGGGGGATAGGACACGCCAAGCAGGATGTTGGAGCTGGAGACACAGGCCTTGGCGGGTGTCTGGCTGGAAAGCAAAAGCCTTTGAACCGGCAACTCAGGGGGTAATGCTTTCTTGGGGCCCACATCCAGGCTGGCACGGGGATGCCGGGCCTGGGGCGGCCAGGAGCAGGTGGCACAGGGAAAGGTAGGCAGGGCTGGTGTGCCAATTTCCCACCGAGGCCTGTCACTCAACTGCCGCCGTTCTGATAAAGCTGACACGGCTTTGTGCCCAGAGAGAGCGGGGCTGGGTGCAGAGGACAAGGACTTCAGGAAGACGCATCGTGGAGAGGGAAAAAGACAGAGAGGCATGTAGAAGCTGTACCCACTGTTGCCGCGCCAAGTTTAGAAGGGGCTGCACCAGAGGAGGCCCAACTGGAAAGGGGGAAAGGGGTCTGAGCAAAAGCCCCCTTGCAGCAGCGGGGCCCAGAGCAGCGCTGGAACCTTGAAAGGCTGGCAGGAGCTCCATTCCCAGCACAAGAACACCCTCCTCCCCAACCTGACCCACGCCTCCATAGCACAATGGCCAGACAGTCCCGCAGCACGAAGTGTGAGCGGGGGCTGGTCCCCGGGGCCGACCTGCCCTCCATCCTGCATCCCACTTAGGGTGCGGTCTCTCGCTCGCAGTCTGGGCTCTCTGGCTTCCCACAGGGCACCTGCACACGCTGTCCTCTTCCAGAGGTGCTGGCCGTGACTGTCAAGTACTGGGATGGGCCTTCTGATGGTCACCTTGGCCCTGAGAGCAGGAAGTGCGTCTCTGACTCCCGCCAACCCCCAGCACACACGCCTGCTTCCCTACAAACGGGGAGGCAACAGAGCGTGGTCGCAGCCTGTCCTTGACGTGTTGGACGCCACCTTACTTTCTACGTGCCCCGACCTCCTCATCTGTAAAAAAAGGGGATACTCCGGTGCCCCACACAGGGTAAGACTTTTGGGAAGCCCCATTGAGACCATGGGAGAGGACGAAGACTCACGTGACCGGGAACACAAGTGGTCACGTGATAATGCAGTGTGGGATGGACAGCAGGGCATTCCCTGGCTCAAGCCAGTGCTTTGCAGACGTCAGCATGGCTACGTATCACCATGAGTGCAGCCCAGATCCTTAGCATCCCGCTATTGTCACTCCATCATCACCACTGTGCCCGTCAGTATGTGCACGGGCCGCCAAGCTGGGGACTGAACAAGGAGCAAGCGGACTTTTCTGACCCTGGGTCTCAGCTGCTGGCCCCTTTAAGGCACTAAGACCCAGGCTGGGACAAAGGAGATCTTCCCCAGTAGTGGGAGCTCTTCAGAGAGTCCAGCCACATGGAGGGAGGGCTCCTGCAAAGCCAGCCTTCAACCCTGGGACTGAACTGAGACAGCCCACTTCTCAAGAACCTCGTGGGAGAGTCAGACATCTGGCTGCCACAGCTTTGTCCCAGCCTTTCCTCATACCCATCCCGGAACCAGTGAGACAAGGCATTTGAGAGTCCCTGTGCCATCCAAGAATCGATGGCTGATCCACCTAGAGCAAAGGCCTTGACCTAAATAAAATCAACACGGAGAAGAAATTGGTGCGTTTTCTGCTGCCATCTAGTGGCCACCACAAATAAGAGCAGGCAAGGAGCCAGAAGGGCCCTGGTCATGACCGCTAGTCAGCCCTGCACACCTGGACCGGGAGTGAGTGACCAGCTCCATGACCTAGCAGAAGGAAAAGGGTGCAAGGAAAATGTGTAAAGGGGCGCCTGGGTGGCTCAGACCTTCGGGTCAGGTCATGGTCCCAGGAGTCCCAGGAGTCCCAGGAGTCCCAGGTGTCCCAGGAGTCCCAGAATTGAGCCAGGCCATGCTCTCTCTCTCAAATAAATAAAATCATTTTTGAAAAAAGAAATAAAGAGAAGAAAAGAAGAAAATGTTTAAAGCACCCAAAAAAGCTTGTTGGTCATCCTCCAGATATTGAGGAAGGAGGAGCCTGGTTCATTCATCCGTGTAAGGAATAAAAATGCAGGCCTTCCGAGTTAGCAAAATAAAAACTTAAAAAAAAATTTTTTTCTAAATACAACTTAAAGACGGTGCTCTGACTTTAGGGCAAGGCACCGCATCAGCGCTGAGAGACAGGAGGTGAATGAGATGCTGACTCTGACCACAGCAAGCTTCCCGGGCGGCGTCTCCTCTGCTCCCGCCGCCGGCCCCACGAAGCCTGAGCACCAGCCCCTGACTTGGCCCATGCCAGTCCCTCTTCCCCCTCCAAACACTGCTGCCCCTTCCGCCTCACATCGTCCCCTCGCGTGCTCTCCCACCGGGCTGGCATTATCGGAGTGCGCGTCCCCCCGGACCCACCCCCGGCCCTCAGCTAGCGGGCACAGCCACGGAGCTGCATGCCTGGCTCCGCAGGCCAGGCCGGGCTGGATCTCAGCGCCCCAAACACTTGTCGCCTCCTGTCATGGAAGACACAGGACCCTAAAGCTGCCTGGCCAAACCCCAAAGCTCTGTCCCCCAGAGCTCCCTGCCTCCCTCCCTCCAAAGGCCCCTCCGCCCGCTGGCCCGTCTGTGAGCCTCCTGCCACAGGCAGCCTTCCACTCGGATCAGCAACCCCAGGCAGAGGCGGGCAGGCCCTCCCACATGTTAGGGGCTCCCCTTGGATCGGCAGAGCACCAGCCAGAATCAGGAGACATGGTTCCAGCCTCAGTTGGCCCCTTACTGGCTGCACTGACTCTCGGCAAGCTTCTTCCTTCCTTAAGCCTTAAAATCTCCCCATTTGTAGAATGAAGGCTCATTACTTGGGTCTCTTTCAGGTCAAAACGTCTA
>CM053611.1:23606965-23629127 GCA_028646535.1 Procyon lotor | reverse complement strand
CATTAGTTTTTGCAGAATTGCCCTTGGATAACAGAAAAATGAATGAATGAGAGGTCTAGCACCAGAATGAAAGGTCTAGAAGGATCCAGAATCCACAGCCAATTTTACCTGACACCCCACCCCCCCCGGAAAGGGCACTGATGTGGAGGGACGGCTATGGGAATGGGGTCTCTCGCATTTGACGCCATTATTTTATGTTACCTCATTTTCTTTGCAGCATGTTTTCATATAGTAAATGAGTCATGATTTTAAACACCTTCTGCAGCGAGATGGCAGACCCACACCCGTACTTGTGAGGAGAGAGCCAGTGGGGCAAAGCAGGTCCCATGGCACAGGGCCCTCAGGCAGGAAGAGCCCATGGCTTTTTCCAGGATGGGTGGGGTCCCTTGTGCACAGGCAGATGGTGGAATGGTTTCTGAAGCTCAAAGTCTCTGCCCCCCCCCAAATACCTCCTCCATCTGCTCATTCATGCCTGAAATTCCTTCCCTGAGGGGCAGTCTTTGATTCCTTGGTCAGAAATAGGCCTGAAACCATAAACCCACCCAAGAGAAGCAAAACAGTGCCTTCGAGTCACACTCAGAGGGAACGAGGTCACTGGGGTTGGAGGAAGAGGGCTCTCACAAGGCTCTCCGAATAATCCCGTGGACAGGATGGGGATGTTCCAGCTGAAGGCAGTAATAACCCAGAGGATTAAGAACCGCACTAAGGTGAGACAAGGGACTTGAGGGCCAGCCTGAAGGAAGGGAACTGTCCTCACCCCGACTTTGGTCAAAAGCGAGAGCCGGTAGACCAGGACTGGGAAGGACGGGCTGAAATGAGTATGACCACCTGGGCTGAAAGAACTAGACTCTAGAAGCTCCATGAGCTGGAGGAAAAGATAACGCCCTCGAGGAGAGAGCAGATAGGAGAAAGGAGCAGATCGGGAAGTCATGAATTGGGAGATTCCCGCATCACACTGCTCCCAACCTGGCCAGAGGCAAGGGATGCCCTGGGTGGGATCTGAGCATTTTAAACAGGATCTAGAGCACCGAGCCACATTGCAAAAAGCACGAATGGGATGGTGGAGCAAAAGGACACGGGAATGTTAAAATGGAAGGAGGATGCTCCGTGCCAAGGGCCGTCAGCGAAATGCAAACCAAAACCACAAGGAGGGAGCATGGCACACCTACTAGGATGGGCAAAACCTTAAAAATTTTTTTAATGGAAATAAGGGTTGGCACGGATGTGGAGGAACTGGAACCTTCCTACATCACTGGTGGGAATGCGAAATGGGGTCGTTCATCAGGGAATACAGTTTGGCAGAGCCTCAAAACATTAAACCCAGAACTACCATATGGTCCAGCAATTGCGCTCCTGGGGAGACACCCGGAAGGACTAAACACAGGTGTCCACACAGAAACCTGTGCCTGACGGTTCCCAGCAGGTCTACTGATAGTGGTCAAAATGCAGGAACGACCCAAATGTCCAACCACAGATGATCAACCAAATATGGTGTATCCGCCCCATGGAATATTATTTAGGCCATAAAAAGGAATCAAGCACTGATCGGTACTATAACACGGGTGGACCCCCTGTGCCAAGTACCAAAACAAGCCAGGCGCAAAGGCCACGTGCTATGACTTGATTCACACAAAACGTCCAGAATAGGCAAATCCATAGACAGCAATCAGATCAGAGGTTGCCAGGGGTGAGGGCGAGGGGAGACTGGGGGATGGGGTCTCGGGGGTGCAGGATTTCCGTCTGGGGTGATGAAAACCTTGTAGAACTAGATGGTGGTGAATTCTCAACACAGCGAATGTACTTAACGCCAGCGAACTGTCCACTTCAAAATGGTTAAAATGGTAACTTTATGCCATCGGTGTTTCGGCACATATTTAACTCCGTTAAAACACAGAGGGCTTTGGGAGGGACGTGATACCTGCGAGCAAATACCCGGGGCCTGTCCAGGAGAGGTCAGAGGACAGGACTCGGTTCTGTGAGTTCTCAGAATCAGGAACCTACCAGAAGTCAAATTCGGACAGAGCATGCGTGGTGGCACCTTCGCCCCCTGTCAGGCACTGTGCGATGGCTATGTCAGCATTAGATGCTATACTTATGCCCATTTCAGGGGAACCAACTGAGGCTCCGAGAAGGTGGGCAAGGGGCCCAGAGTCGCACGGGGAGCAGGGGAGCTGGGCCCCCGTGCTGGATGCCACTAGGCCATCCAGCACCCGCGGTGCAGAGAACACGGCTGCAGCTGCCCAAGTCCAGGCTCCATCTAGCCCCACTGTCACCTGCTGGTGGGGAGCCTCTGGCTCTTTGCTCAGCCTTACCGTGCCTCAGTTTTCTCCACCACAGAAATAGGAATAATGCTAGCCGCAGACTCCAAGGCCCGTTGGGCCAATGAGATAATGAACGTGTCTAGCAGCTCCCAGCCCATAAAGGGACTCCATAAACCTTCGGTTCCTCTTTTTCCCCCAAGAGTTGGGAAAATTACAAAGATTAGAAGAAATGGTCTTAGCAGGTAGAGAACGCCCCCGACAAAGGAGGTGAGGAGGTGAGAAAAAGCAAAGGCCACTCAGTAAGGACAACTGTCACGACGGGGCCTGGCCCCAATGACCTTGAAGCTTCTGCCCTGGAATCCACTGTGGCTACAGGATGGGAGCTTCTCCCCCCTCCCCGAGCGGGCGGTGCTGGAGGAAAGAAGGGAGCCATTTGAGGACACAGAGATCCTAGAGGAATCAGAGTTCCCATGGAAAGAAAAAAGGTGTTGAGAGCCGGGCGGCTGGGAACAACAAAAATAAAGTTCGCCAATAAAAATAGAAGTAACGTACGCTTTTAGAGCAGACCTATGTGTGCCAGATACTATACCGAGCATTTTATATAGATTATCTCACTGCACCCTCACATCTCCGCAGGGTACACACTATTATTAGCCTCATCTCGCGGATGAGGAGGCTGAAGGTAAAAGGGGCGAAGCACTTGCTCGAGGTGCCGTAAGCAGGAAGGGTCCACTGGGCTGCAGCCACGGGCCGACCCCGAGCACCCGCCTCGAGAAGCCCGGTCACCTGCCTTGAGGGGTGACGGCCTTTGGATTCCCTCCGCCCAGCTCCTGCCTTCCACCTGCAGGCAGAAGTCTATCCAGACCAGAAAATCGGCCCCAAGCAGAACCTCCCCCGCATCCCCCCGCCAACCTCTGGCCAGAAAGCCGGATCTAGAAGCTAACGCTAAGAATACACGGTGCGAAGATGCAGGGAGTATCTGGGAAAATTTTGTAAAGGGAAGGGAAAAAAGAGGCACTTGTGTTTTCACCCGCTCAGTCAGCGTGGGGCAGAAACCACAGGCCACTTGGAGCGGCTGCCAAAGGCTCAGCCCGATCCTGCTGGGGCGCTGGCTCGGCCGTGAGAGGGGTTCAAGTTTCCCGAGCTGGCCGGGCAGGACCGGCCACGGGCACGCGGCTGACTCTGCAGTGGCCGGCGAAGCAAAACAGCTGGGATGTGACCCACCGGCCATCCCAACAGCTCCATCTCGAGGGACCCAGAGTCTGTATGGTGCCCAAGGCCTCCCCAAGGCCTTGTCCATCCCACTCATCAGCGGCCCTTCAGGAAAGAGGCTGCGGGCGAGGCATCGAGGGAGACCTGGGACCCTGGGCGCGCACCACCTGATGGGGGCCAAGGGCACTGGGAGGAAATGTGAGCGACTGGCCGCGAGCAGGGTCTCACGCTGCCCGGCTCTGACCCGGGGATCCCAACCCACCGCGGAGCCACCTGCTTCTCCACCCAGCCGCCTCGAGAAAAGACTCTGAGGATAAAAGCGACGAATCCGGGAAAGGATGTTGAGATCCTCATCTGTTCTTAAGCTGACTTTTAAGGGCGTCTAATGCCTGGGACACTGTGCCAAACCCTCTACCTGGACGATCTCGCTTCATTTCCGCGACAGCCCCCCGAGGTGGCAATCACCATCATCGCCACTTCGAAGAACAAAGTGAGTGTGGGACAGGGACTTGGGCAATGACAAATTAGAGGTGGCAGAATTAGGATACACACCCCTGTGGTCTGACCTCGGAACCCACACTCTTAACCAAGATCCTTTACCACTTCCTAAAACAGACTCTCAGGAGCTAGTAAAAAGAATTATTAAACACAATTCCCGGCCTCAGAGCACTGACAGCCTGATGAGGGAAATGGATAAATCCAGTGCACAGGCAAACGGCCTATGAACACACGTATTATTGCCCAAGGTGTGTGGTCATCGCTTCCAAGACACAGACGCACATCCTGGGAACCCATGGGAGGACTCCAAAGGAAGACGGGGGAATTTAACTTTAAAATATGATGGGCACAAGAGCCCAAACATGGAAACCCAAATGTCCATCAGGGAGCAGTAGATAAATACAGACATGGTGTATCCATACAATGGAATGTATCATTCGGCCTTAAAAAAGGGATGAAGTTCAGACACGGGCTAGAGCCCTGGCTGACCCCTGAGGACACGATGCGGACGGTACCGAGCCAGTCACTCGAGGATGAAAGCTGGGTGACCCCACTTACGTGAGCGACCTCGAGGCCCCAAAATCATAGACAAAAAGCAGAGCGGGGGTTGCCAGGGCCTGGGGGAAGGGGAGAGCGGGAAGTTGGGGTTTCAGGCAGTTCGGGAGGAAGACAATGTTCAGGAAACGGACGGTGGTGATGGCCATGCTGTACCGTGAACGCACTTGACACCAGTGGTGAAGGTCAAGCTCGTGCGTCACCCGGACCGGCCTGGGGTGCCCGGATGAAACCTTATTTCTGGCGCCAACGTTGGGGTCCTAAATGGAACAAAAGGTGGAAGATGGAGGGACTCGCCCCCTTTTTCCTGCCTCATCCTTGAGCTGGGACGTCTCTTCTCATCTGCCATCCTTGGACTAGAATGCACACCATCGGCGCTCTGGTTCTCGGGCCTGTGGACTCGGACCGAATTACACCACCTGGGCCCCTGGCTTGCAGATGGCAGACGGTGGGACTTCTCAGCCTCCATGACTGTCCCAGCCAGTCCCTCCTGATCGAGCTCCACATACGTACGTGCTTTATACGTCAGGTATCATAGGACATCATAGGATAAAAGACACGTGTGTCTGTTTCTCCTCTTGGTTCTGTTTCTCCGGGGAACACTAACACACTACTGAACTGTACACTTAAAAATGTTTAAAGTGCTAAATGTTACATATACCTTGTCAAAAATCAAAAATTTTCCGAAGAACAGAAATAGGCTGGTGGAGACGGTGATGGCCTGCTGTACCTTAAACTTTTTTTGTCTTTGCTCTAACCAGTGGGAAACCCAGAGCCGCCCAGTTGTGGGGTGCAGGCAAGCTGAGTCCTCACGGAGCCAGGAACGTTATCTCTCGGGGGATGTGGAAATTCAGTCTTTTGCATTAAAGGCCTCCTTGAAGATGACCTGAGAACGGGCCTTCTGTGTTTTAAAAGTTTATTCCCCACAGAGTGCGAGTAACCAAGAAAGCCGGTGGGATCAGCCTTTTTGTGTCTGCAGGTCCAAAAGGAGCGGTGGGGGTCCCGAAGGTGGAAGCTGGGGGTTAAGAAAGTGGTCAGGGCTCCAGGTCCCCATGAGAATGAACCACTGAAGCCACCTTCCATGCAGGGCGAGAACGAAGATCCAGATGGGGGAACCCCTCCTCCAAAACAACAGTATCGCTCATTTAATATTAGTTGTATATTCCTTGATCTCTGACTAAGCATTTTATAAACATGATCTCATCTAATTCCTGTAACAGCCCTCTGGGGTTTCAGCATTATGCCCACTTGACAGAGGAGGGAAGAGAGGTTCCAAGAAGTTAGCAGCAGGGCTCCCAACCACCGGGCCAGTGAGCCAGGATCCGCATCGCTCTGATCCTAAACCTGTCTTCTTAACCAGTTTCCTCGAACACTCGAAGAAGTCTCACCAGTGGGAGTGAATATCGCCACAAAGGCCAGTGTGGATCCAAACAATTGTGGGAGCCTGCAACGCCAGGTAACGTGCTAAGGCCCGATCAATATCCACAAAACACAAACAGAAAAGCTATTGTCGAGTTCGCATCACAAGTGTTCTCTGGGCTCACTCGGGGGTCAGCTTTAAACTTCTCATCAGTCACAGGATGGTTAAGACAGCAAAGCCTCCCTCGGTCCCATTCCTCTGTGCTGAAAGTAGGCAGGACTGCTGTGACTTAGCAGGCCACGGCAACGACCTACCATTTGAAATTGGGCTTTCCAGGGCCATTGAAGGCAGGAGCAGAAAATTCTTCTATCTGACAAAGGCCATCTGCACTACAAAGAGAAAATCAATCGGGATCGCATGAGTGGAAAGAAACTTAAATTAGGGTTTTCTTTCAGAGAGAAGTAGGAAATGTCTCCCTCGTCGCACTATCCAGAAAACAGAACCAATAAAACACAATACATGTTTCTAAAAAAGCATCCTTCAGTTATAAATTGATGGCCAACTAAGGGAGAAAACTGGAGCAGGGAGACGGGGATGGAGAAAAAAGAGGGAACTCAAAGGCAGAGGAACCACCTCCCCAAACACGTTTAAGGCCACGCTCTGGAAAGTGCTGGAAACCACTTTGCAGGGCACGGTACGTTCATGCAATAAACGCCCTGAGTCTTGGAAGATGCCTGAGACATTTTTGTTCTTTTTGCTATTAGAGTATAGTAAAAAATTTTAGGGTCACCTGAGTGGCTCAGTTGCTTAAGCCACCGACTTGGTTTCAGCTCAGGTCGTGATCTTAGGGTGTGGAGACAGAGCCCACGTCAGGCCACACGCTCAGTGGGGAGTCTGCTCGAGAGTCTCCCTCTCCTTCTGCCCCTCCCCTTCATGCACTCTCTCTCTTTCTCTCTCTAAAGTAAATAAATAAATCTTTTTAAAAAAAGAAATTTAGACAAAACTAAAAAAAGAAAAAGAAAAAAGAAACTTAGAAGCTATAAAAGAACACAAAAAGAAAATAGAATTCGCTAATGATCAGTACCATCATTAGCATTTGGGGTATTATTTCCTCTAGTCTTTTTTCTTCCTGTTTTTAAAAAATTAGAATCTATAGCCTATACAATTTTAAATCCTACAGTATTGGCTTGACACTTTCTCATAAGCATTATCTTGAGTCACATATAATTTTTGAAGACATGACCTTATTTAAAGACTGTACAGCGGGGCATCAGATGAACATGTCAAAATTTACATAACTGAGCTATTGTTGGACATTTGGAATGTTTCCAATTCTAACTATTACAAATAATGCTGCAATGAAGATACCATATGCACACCTGTGTACACACATATATACACCCATGTGTATATGTGTATATATGTATATATGTGTATATATATGTATGTGTATATATGTGTGTGTATATGTGTATGTATATATATGTGTGTATATGTATATACATATATGTATGTGTATATGTGTGTGTGTATATATGTATATACATATACATATATGTATATGTATATACATATATGTATATGTGTATACACCCATGTATATATGATGACTTCCTTAATACAAATTCCAAAAAACAGAATTACTGAGTCAGAATGAACATTGGACATAAATTTCCAATAACTGTACTAAAACAAATTCTGAGCAGTATTGCATTTTTGCAACTCTAGGCATAAATGTCTATTTATGTTTTCCTCCCAGGTCTACAACCTAAGATGTCTCCATGGGGGAATAATGGAGCCCAACTCTAGACATACCACATCTCGGTATTTTCTACATGGACCAGTTTCAATCACGCTGACAGCTGAGTCAGTCCTGTGAGCCAAGAATTTCCCACTTCCATTTTGAAGTGTCTCTTTATCCAGGTGCTCAAACACCAGATAAAAATGTGGTTCCAAATCGCTAGGGCAGCCCCACCGTCAGCTCCGGTCACAATGTGTCTTGCATCAGAAGTAAGCGATAACATGCCTGTTTCCTTCACCTTCCTGTAAACTCCAAGAACGCAGGGCCTCGGCTCCGCTCACTCTTGCATGATCTCTGTACTACTTCTTTCAAACCGCTCATCTTCCATCCAGGGTCCTCAAACTGATTTCTATACTCTTCCACACACCTCGTGTTCCTCTCTAGGAAGTCACAAGTCACAGGACTTTGGATCTTGGTGCCTTAGATGCCTTGTCTGTAAAATGTAATGATACAGCCCTTGGAGAGCTATGGAAGGACTAAGGTAGATAAATTATGGAAAGTGCTTGTGTGACAGGAACTCAAAAACACTTAGTAAATAATCATTTTTGTTAGAAAAAAATCGTAATCCATGAAAACAAACCCACCAAAAAATTGCTTAATCCTCTACCCACTGGAGGAGATTAAAGAATCATACAGCTGTCTTTCTCATCTGAAGCTCATCCAGGTCCTGAATGCCCGGGTAGAGATTCAGAACCTTCGGGGATTGTGCCAAACCCACTGAACCTCAAACCAAGGGTAAGGAAGGTCTGGCAAAGCTTGACTTGGATGGCGGGCAGGCAGCTGGTCAGCACAGAGCCACTGACGCTCCGGTCAGCTGTGCACAAAGAAGGAGTGAGGACACGCTATAGGGAAACCAAAAAGCAACAGCCTGAAGTCCACCCAACCAGAGCAGGACTGTGAGCCACGGAGAGCAGGTAGGGATCCTGGAAGCAGGCAGACTGGTATAAGCCGCCACTCCCTAGCTGACCCTGGACAGATCTGCTATTGTTCACTGACGATTCTGGGAGTTGAGTCACAGTGGCATTGTCCAAATGCTCTATCAGGAGGAAACAGCTGGACAGACCAACACCAAGGGCAGGAAACCCCCCAACCTCCACCAGGGCTCCCCTCAGGGCCCCCGCCCTACTCGGGAAGCCCAGCATCCTGCCTGCGTATCCCTTAGAGACCCCTGAACAACCCCCGAGGCCTCCACAGTCTGAACAGACGTCTCTATTTCCTGCCTCCATTTGCCACGGGGCAAAACACACATGCTTTGTGCAACGTTTTGGCAACACCCTTAGGGACAGGGAGGTGGACTCTCCTGGGTTCAACCTGCCAGTAAACAGAAACCAAGGTGCAAGCAAACAGGAAACAGATAAAACAGTTATACCGAATCAACTGGAAGAGAACGTATGGCAAGGGGAGGGTCCGACTCAGGACTCAAACCTGTGCGAACAAACGCCACCTCGTGGCGACAGTGTCCTCGGGTGGGGCTAGACACTCGAACCTCTCCGGAAAGAAGAGTTCTTGCCAGCTACCTTATCTAGAGACTCTACCGGTGTCTCCTGCGCTCCAGCAGAGGACCCAAACATCCCTGCTGGGACTTAGAAATAACACAGAAATAACAGAAAAGCAGCTGCTGGTTCATGGTTTAAGGTCCGAGAGAGCCGAGCCTGACTCCTGCCTCAAACGGAGTGACCCACATGGTGTGATTTCTATCACATCCTTCACCGGAGGCAGGGAGAAAACGCACATTAATGACACCAGCTGGGCTTACAGGCACGCGCCCACGCTCGGTCGCCGCGGAGGGCTTAGGAGAGCACAGGCCCACCTGCAGATGGTGGCTAGTCCTCAGACCCAGCCATTGTTCCCACCGAGCAGCATGGACTCGGTGTAACCACACCTGTCATCTCTAAGAAAGCCCCAAATCAGGGCACCCAGGCAGCTCAGTCCTTAGGCGTCTGCTTTAGTCTCCGGTCATGATCACAGGGTCCCGGGATCGAGCCCCGCATCAGGCTCTCTGCTCAGCGGGGAGCCTGCTTCTCCCTCTCCCACTCCCCCTGCTTGTGTTCCCTCCCTCGCTATGTCTCTGTCAAATAAATAAAATCTTTAAAAAAACAAAAAGCTCCAAATTACTATTTTTGAGAAATCATTTCCGTGTTTAAATTTAAATAAATAAACAAAAACACCAAGGGGGCAGCCCAAACAAAATCCACCCATGGCCTGGATCTGACTTGGGGCCGTGGGATCGCAAGCTTGGCTCTCAACCTTAGAATCCTCACCTGCAAGATGAGGGTGAAGAAAAGCACCCGGTGTCGGGGGGACTGGATGGGGTTCGGCCCGTCACACTTCCCGCCGCGGGACACACAGGAAGCCCTTGACAAGCAGCGACCCTTAACAGCAGGGCCGGAAGGGCCTCGAGGAGCACTCGCCCCGACCTTCTCATTCTACTAAGAGGGAACATCAGAGAGGGGCCTGGGGCGGACCCAAGGTCCCGGGTCTGTCCCCTAAGTTGTACAAGGCCGAGCAGCCCCTCCCATTTACAGACTCAGTTTACCCCAGCCAGCTCCGCAACGGCCCCTCAGGAGGGCTGCTCTCGAGACGGCCGCGGGCGGCGCCCCCGAGGCCATAGCCCATCTGTGCTACACTCACAGAACTCAGCCTCACGCCAGGCAGGTGACAAGGCTCACTTGCTGTGACGTGAGCAATGACGAAGGTCAGCAGTGAGGCTCCTCCTCCCCCCACCCCCGCGTCCCTGTGTTCCTCGGGCTGGGCCCCACGCCAGGCTCGGTCTCAGACCTGCCCCAGCCTGGTCTGGAGGCTAAGGGAAGACCGGACGTGAAAGGATGGAGTGACCTCAATAAACAGAGAGGATGAAGAGGGGATGGGAGGCCTGGACTGAAGGAGGCGGGCCGGGAAGGCCACTTGGGGCCGCATGGGCTGGTGGAGCTGGAGGAGAGGGCGAGCGGAGGGCGGGGTGGGGGGACTGGGCTGGGGCTGAAGGAGCGGCCGCTGGTGGGACAACGGTTCCCAGGCTAAGGGGGCACTGGACCCCAGCCGGCCGGCGAGGCTTCTGCCACACCAGGGCCCTGATGAGGCGGCTGGAAAGCAGGTCCTCAGGTTTGACTGGCCGGCTTCCCAAGCCACGGAGCTGTGTTCCCTGAGGTGAAGGAGCTTGCCAAGGTTGTGTCCCATCCCCGGGCCCCAGGGGTATCCTGTCTGAACCTGCCCTTACCGGAACACTCTTCACCCCCAATGTCTCAGCGAGCTATGGCCCTGGAATTTCTCCCAGCCCCTTCCGTAGCATACGTGAAAGCTTTGCAATTAACACCAGCCGAAAAGCAAACCCTAACCTCCAAGAGGCAACCGGGAAAGGAGGAGAGAAGGAGCCTGGGCTCCATTATTCCCCCACGGAGACATCTCAGGTCGTAGACCTGGGAGAACAACCCCCTCGTGTTATAGCAAGGCCCAGGAGGGGGAGCGACGTGCCCAAGGTCACACAGCCGGTCAATGCCGACAGACAGACTCCAGGGCCCCAGCTGCCAGGCCTGTGAAGCTGCCGGCCGCTTGCCCATCCCCCCGCCTCGGGGATTCCGTGCTCTCAGCTGAGAAGACCCCGAGAGCGCGCAGCGAACACTGCGCTAGAATCCCACCTCCCCATGTCCCCCTCCACACTTCTCACAAAAGCCCGAGGTCACACACACCTTCCAGCACACGTCTCTCTCTCGCCTGCTGATGGCTCAAATCCCGGGGGCAGCAGAGGGCCCGGTGGGATGTGTCACCAGCCACCGACGGGGAGGTCCTCAAGTTAAACACTCCAAGGGGCTGCGGTGGCCGAGGCAGAAGGGGAAAGGAGGAGGGGAAAGGCTGGGACCAGCAGCAGAAAGAACACACAAACATCAATGTGGCTGAGAGAAAACGTTTCCCCACAGTTCTCCAGAAAAGTCAGAAGAAAAGATCTGGGGACTCCAACGGGCCTCCTGGGGCTCAGAATCAGGTTTCCCCTCCTGGGAGGAACACAGACTTCGGAATCCTCCATCCCCAGAAAGGAGTTTAATTCCTTCTCCAGTGTATTCCACTGCATGACCTCAGGGGGTAGCTCATCGGCCCCTCTGAGCCTCCTCTTCCTCATCTTAGGAAGCAGTACCGGGGGCATAACGGGAAAGCAATGACTGACGGTTATTCATGTCACTAAGGCTTTCTCTCTGGCGTTAAACTGCCCTCTGCCCCTTCGTGAGCAACCTGAGCGCGCAAAGCATAGGCACTTGTCCAGTTAGGGGTCGGAGAATGAGCTGGGAGAACATTCTTTTGGGACTGAATCTCTAAACAACATCTGACCTACCTTTTCTGTGGCAGGATAAGCCAAGGGCCACAGAGGTCCTCACAGTATCCCAAAGGAGAGAGCTCAGCATCATGTCCACCCCCCTCCAGACCACGGCCCGGGGTTCCTCAGGGCAGGAGGGTGGTCCCCTGGGCCCTGGGCTCTCCAGCCCTCCCATACCATCCACTAAAGTTCTGTCTTTGGGACCCATTGGTCATGCTTAGCAGATAGTGGCTGGTGCCTCTTTCCATCTCTGGAGGGCACGGGGAGGAAGAAGGGGGAGGGGCAAAAGCTTTTCCACAGGCTACAGATGAGGAGACTGAGGCAGGGACATGAAATCGTCTGCTGCTACTGGGCGGTCAGCCCAAGGCCGGTTCTCACTCGGAGGCTGGGAGCCGTGAGGACACTGGTCAGGAGCGAGAGGGAGAGAGCCCGACGGAATGGGAGGGGAATGCCATGGGGTTGAGCTCACACCAGAGCTTTCCCCTATTTGTCAATAAATACACACTAGGTATCTTTGTTCCATGAAGAAGAAACGAGGGATCAGGTAGCCCGATAGGAGGAATAGAAATCCTTCTCGCCCTCCTCCTCACCACTGATAATAGCCGCCCGGTGCTTCCCGTGTGCCAGGCAGTTCTAGACGCTTCACACACATTAGCTCACTTCATATACCGTCACAATAACCCTGGGAGACAGGCCCTTTAGGATCTCCATTTCACAGGTTGAGAAAGGGTCTTAAAGAACTTGCCCAGGGCCACGGAGGGGAGTGAGGGGCTGGGACCCGAACGGGGAGATGGGCCTTAGCCACGCCCTACGTTGCCTCTCACCTCTAGGTCGCCCCTCACCTGCCCAGCCCTGAGGGGATGGCCTGGAGGCAAGCACTCAGCCCCCTGAGGTTCCAGCACCCGTAGCAACTCCCTCCCAAGGTGCTCCTTCAGCTGGAGGAACCGGACTCCAATCTGCTGGATGGACTCCGCACAGATGTCCCGGTCCTTGGCCTCCGCCTTCTGCCTCCACCTCCGGGCAGAGAGGAGGTGGGGAGGCAGGGGCCAGAATTTACCATGATATTCTGTTCCCACTGACTCAGAATCCCAGAACAGATGGACAGGGGAATTTCTGAATGAGTAACTAACCACAGAATAAAGTTATGTAAATCAGCCTGGAGCACAGAAAAAAAAAAAAAAATTGGGCACGGGCTTTCGAAAACTCAGGCTAAGGAAGTGGGAAAGGTCCAAAATGTGTGTTTTGTCACTGTTCCTGCCTCGGGGCAGAGCTGGGCCTGTTGTGGGTTTCTAGACTATTCCTGATTACAAAGGCTACGAGGTTTTTACCCCCATGGGCAGCAGCAGAGGAATTGCTAAACACATTTGGATTTCTCCCACCAGAAGAAGAGAGAGGCCCTAGGACAGGAAAATCAGACAGACAAATGATGGAGCTCTCAGTCCTCTCCCTTCCTTGTGTTGTTCTTGCTAAAGTGCTTTTATTAACAGGCTGCTTGTCACCATCTCCCTCCAGCAGCTTATAAAACTGAGCCCGAGCAATGTTTCAACAGCTCTGCACCCCCAGGACAGGGGGCGGCAGTGGGGAACCCACAGACTCTCCGTCACAAACCCTTTCAGCAGAGCGGCTGGCCCCCCCCACGACACCCAGGAAGGGGCCCGATGAGGAGGGCAGTCTGCGCTGCCTTCCCAAACCGGGATGGGAGGGCCGGAGCGGGGAAACAGGCAGGCTTTCCCTGGAATTTTATTTTTTCCATAATCTTGAATGAAGTTATCTTCCTTCTTGAGCACTTTCCTCCATAAAACCGTCCTGCTGGTAAAGGGAAGATTGGTCACCCTCCGAGGCTTACAACTCATTCGGGCACCCGGGCTGTGTTTATCTCCAGCCTCCAATGGGGAAGGCTCAGGCTGAGGCCAGGAAACAACAAACAACAAGCTGGAGCACATCCAGAGGCGGCCACCAGGGCAGCAGGGTCCCGCAATGAAGCTATCTGGGGGACAGCTGGTGGAACTGGAGAAGAGACGGAGGGGGGAAAGCTGTTGTCAAATACTCGAGCGTTGCCATGTGGACGGGGAAGCAGGCTCACTCTCTCAGGCGGAGACGAGGCCAAAGGCCAGCTCCAGAGAGGCAGACCTGAAAGCCAGGGCCACCCGGCCATCAGGGGGAGCGCTCATCACTGGAAACGTCCAAGGAGAAGCTAATGACTGGGCCGGAACCCAGCACAAGCCACGCAGAAACAGGAGAGGCCCCGAGACCCCTCCTCCTCTGAGAATCTGTCATTCCCTTACGACGGTCACACGCAAGGAGGAGCAGGGTGACCGCAGGAAGGGCAGGCTCTGTCGGCTGGTTTTGTTCTGTTCTCATGCATGCTCGGCACTTCACACATGACCTTGTTTCATCTTCTACCCCTGCACAGGAACATGCTAGGCCTGC
This sequence comes from Procyon lotor, assembly GCA_028646535.1. Taxonomy (NCBI): domain Eukaryota; kingdom Metazoa; phylum Chordata; class Mammalia; order Carnivora; family Procyonidae; genus Procyon; species Procyon lotor. The sequence continues at coordinate 23,614,707 of CM053611.1, read as the reverse complement.
CACACGGGAGGTGCCCAGAAAAGGTGTGTTGGATGAGAGCTAAATGCAGGCATGGACCCCCTCTTACCAAGAACAAAACCGAGGTCTGCAGAGACGAGGCGCCCAGCCAAGGTCAAGCATCAGGGCAGCAGCACGGGCGGGCTGGGCCCCGCATTCTGAGCCCCAGGGCCTGTGTCCTGCCTGACCTACCACACTGCTCGCTCGGGCAGCTACCTCAGTCTTCAGTGACCTGTTAGAGTCAGCGGGCCATGGCCAAATGCAGCGAGCACGTCGCTAACGGGCTTCGGGCTTTGCTGCCCAAATGTGCTCCAAGAAGCACGCGCTACTCCTACCAAAGAAAAAAACAAAACATTTCCAGATGTCCTATTCAGCCCACCATCTCACAAGCCCAGGTGTGGCCACCAAAGAGTCAGGTGGCCAATCAGAAAGACAAGCAGTAGACAAAAGGCGGTCAAAAACTTACAATAAAAAATAGTGTCGTCGAGGCTGTTTAGAAACTGGCACCCTCACACACAGCTCGCTGCGGGACAAGGGGTGGAGCGGCTTTGGAGAACAGTCCAGCAGCTCCGTAAGAGGCTCATCACACAGTTACCGTATGGCCCGGCAGCTCCACTTCTAGGTATTTACCCCAGAGAAACAAAAACACACACTGACACAAAGAACTGTGCACGAGCGTTCAGAGCAGCTTTGGTCATGACAACCTAAAAGGCTGAAACAACTCAAATGTCTGTCAGCGGAATGAATGAGTGCGGACAGCCTAATGTGGTATGCCCGTGCAATGGACTATCATTCAGATTTAAAAGAAATTCTCACACCTGCCACAAGGATGAACCTCGAAAATGCCAAGCCAAGGGCAAACCGGTCATAAAAGACCACCTAGGACAGGATTCCAATATGGGAAATGTCCAGACTGGGCAAATCTATAGAGGCAAACAAGAATGTTAGCAGGGCTATTTGGGGGGTTGGGAATGACCGTCGGTGGGCGTGGGATTTCTCTGACAGGGCACGAAATGTTCTCAGATTGATAGTGATGATAGTCACACAACAGAATATGCTCTGCTAAAAACCACTAAATTGTTCACTTTAAATGGCTGAATATTATGGTTTGTAAATTATATCTTAATAAGGTAGTTTTTTAAAGAAGAATCAGCAGGTTATCTTCTTCAATTTTAACAGGTCGCAGGGAGTCTGACAAGGGATAGAGATTATGGAGTAAATCGAGGGAAGGCAGCAGCTCATAAACTCCTTGCCTCTTACCCTGTCCAAGATGCCATCTACTTGTTCACTGAATATCCACTGAGAGCCGACTATAAGTCACGCACTGCTCCACATCAGAGGTCAATAAACGACAGGCTGCCGGCCAGATCCAGCCCACTGCTTACACAGCCTGCAAACTAAGAGGGCTTTGCCATTTTCATAAGGTTGGAAAAAATCAAAAGCAGAATAGTATTTCACGACATGTGGAAATTATATGAAATTCCAATTTTGGTGTCCATAAATAAAATGTATTGGAACCCAGCCACACTCAGTCGTGAGCACATTGTCCCAAGCCACTTCTGTGCTGCAAGGGGCAGAGCTGAGGAGCTACAACAGAGACTGGACAGTCTCAAAACCTAAAGGCTTTTTTTTATCATCAGGTCCTTTACCGACAAAATTTGCCGACTCGTATGCCAGATGCTAGAGACGCAGGGGAGGAAAGGGATGGGCAACAGCAGCCCGGGCCTCCGTCTCCTAGAGTTTATGGCCCAGGGGGAAAGACATTCAGGGTCTGAGGACCACACAGGTGACTATACAGTTATAAATGGAGAGGAAGGGGCGCCCGGGTGGTTGAGTGTGTGAAGCATCTGCCTTCGACTCAGGTCACGATCCCAGGGACCTGGGATGGAGCCCCAGGTCAGGTTCGCTGGTCAGCGGGGAACCTGCTTCTCCCTCTCCTCTGCCTCTCCCCCTATTGGTTCTCTCTCTGTCTGTCTCTTTCTCTCTCTCCTTCTCCCTCTCCCTCTCTCTCATGCTCCCCCTCCCTCTCTCAAATAAATATTTTAAAAACTAAAAAAATAAAAGATAAGAGAAAATAAAATAAAATAAATGGAGAGGAATGCTCTGAAGGAGAGAACCCACAGACCTATGAGAACCCAGAACAAAGGAACTGACCCAGGCCGGGGGTCACAGAGGGCTTTCCCACAGGCAGACTCGACAGACCACTGAAGGAACAGATGGGAGCCACATGTGCAAAGGCCCGGGGGCAGGGGAACAAGTGGCCTGGTGAAAGGCTCAAAGAAGGCCCCCAAGGCCACAGCACGGAGTAGAGGGCAGGGCTTGCAGAGCAGCGGTGGTCCCAAGTCAGCTTTGCCCTGGAGACGGGGGGAAGTGGACTGAGACCCACCTGAGAATGGTCACTACGTACAGTTCCTGTGCCCCGTGATCGAAGCAAACACAGGCGGGAGTACTAATCAACAGAAAAATATTTCTTGATCACCTAAGAAAGTGCCCCTCACTTTCTTTATCCAGTATCATACAGGACACAAAACAGGAAAACGGGGCAATCTGGGACTTCAAAGAGGAAGCGGGCAGTTAAAGAAATAAGCCCAGTCCTCCGCTTGGCTACTCACAGTCGCGCCCGCCGTCCCCGATGTGCGCAATGTGCTTCCCCAGATCCCACAGAGGACTGCTCCCTCGGCCAAGAGGCCGTCTCTAGACCCCTGAGAGGGGCTCCACCCGCCACCAGATGCAAACACCACAAGCCGCCCTCCCTGGGCCCCGCCGTCCTCCGTTTTCACCACCGTCAAACCAGTATTTGTGGAACGAGTGGGAACACAAACACTTACAAAAAAAAACAAAACAAAACACTAAAGGGCCCGTGTCTTTGATAAGTTATTTCTTCATGGCTCTGTCTCCTCGTTCCAAAAATAAAAATAATAAAAGGACCTCCTTTGTGAGTAAATAAGGCAATGCATGTAAATGTTGGTCATTCCCGTTGGCATCGCCCTCTCGTGTTCTGGGTCGATTTTGTGTCACGTGTTAACGGAGGCCCGTGTAATGCTCGTGCCAATCCCATGAGGCAGCTTTCGTTACAAATTCCCTTTGGGAAGAGGGGGCGCCTGAAGCTCAGGGACACCAGGTAAGCTGTCCAAGGTCACAGGGTGAGTAAGCAACAGAATTAATGTTCAACCTGGCACCGTCCGGCTTCACGGTCTATGCTCTTTCCTTACTGCCCGGCTGCAAACCAAAACAGGAAAGGCTGCTGCGGGCAGGGAGTCCAGCCGACCCCGGAGCAGGGGAAGGCTGCTCGTGAAGGAGGCGAGCTCCGATTCTGTTCTGAAGGACTGAAAAGATTCAGATGAGCACACGGGCAGATGTGTCAAATAAAAAAGGAGGTAGGGGCACTTCTTTTCCATGAGAGACCTATGCTATCGTGATCCGAGCAGGAGAGGACAGTTGTGGGGTCACAGGACTGGGACTTGGGGACCTTCGATCCGTCTAGCCAGGCCACCTGCTTTACAGAGCAAGACACCAAGGTCCGAGGCGGCAGAGTGACCTTAAAAGGTTGCAAAAGCCATAGATTGTCCCTCTGCTCCGATGCACTCAGGCTCACAGTCTAAACAAGATGCATTCTTATGCTTCCTCATTTAATTCCCCTTCAAAAATTACAGGAGTAACCCATGCTCACCGCAGCCAGAAAAAAGAAACCAGGATGAGGGAGAAGTCCACCGTGTCCACGCCACCAGCCATAAACTCTGCAAAACGGTTTTATATTTAACAGGTGTAGAGTTACGGTAAAGTGGCTTGCGTTTCAGAACAGTTTGAACCGGGGTGAATTGTAGTTCTGTTTCCGTTTTTGTTTCCAAGTCTCTTTGCAATCCATTCATTTGTCCCCTCGCTCCCTCGGCCAGCAACTGCGGAGGCTCTGGTGTGTGACTCGCACGGGTCCCAGTGTCGGGGCTTCCACAGGGAACGTACATAAGAAAATGACCAGCACTCCGTTCCCACAAAGGCTGAAGAAACACACCCACCGGCGTGGGGAACACCACACAAGGGCAGCTGCACACACCAACTATGTCTTGGCTGCGGCCGCCAGAGAGAACACAGGTGTGGACCTGTGCTCCCCCCACAACTCACTGAAACAAGAGGGAAGAGACTTTTGAAGGCAGAAACTCAAATCCAGGGGCGCCTGGGTGGCTCAGTGGGTTAAAGCCTCTGCCTTCGGCTCAGGTCATGATCTCAGGGTCCTGGGATAGAGCCCCACATCGGGCTCTCTGCTCAGCAGGGAGCCTGCTTTCCCCTCTCTCTCTGCCTGCCTCTCTGTCTACTTGTGATCTCTCTGTCTGTCAAATAAATAAATAAAATCTTAAAAAAGAAAAGAAAAAGAAATGCAAATCCACAATTTCAAAGACAGCAGAAGAGGAGATGATAGCCACACGATTTTAGAGACCAGTGGGCACAAGGACGAGTGTGAATTAACTTAAGAAACCTGGGAGCACCAATTCCTAAAGCACTAGCACCCCAGAACCCCCAGAAGGGACCGGCAGCACCAGGGAGGCCTGACTGCAAGTCAGCCTGAGAAAGAGGCCCCCGTCCCCGACCTCTTCCCCCACTTCTCTCAGGCAGGTCAGCGTCCCTCCCCCTGCCAGGGGTTTATTCTTGGGAGAGGGCAAAGCAGAAGGTCTTCAGACTGGGGAACCTGAGCCCAGGGAAATGCTGGGCACCCCACTGGAAATGGCTAAGCTGAGGTACAGAAGGCCCAAATCCCTTCCCTCTTCCCCATCAGGTTCCTGGGCACAGGGGGTCAGCCTTATGCTTTCTAGGTGGACTAGTAGAAGGTTCTCCTCTAGGGAAACTGAACAGCTGGAGAAAAAACACCTAAGAAACTAACTTACCGGTTCCTAAGTGAGACAGGCTCACCAGGTCACCCTACGAGAGGCCCATAGTCCACAAGGCACCCCCGCACATACAAGCACACAGAACATAATGCCCAGTGCGGATGTAAGCAGACTACCAAGGGTCACTAGACTTCTGGAGAAAGCCCATCACTGGAAAGACAGAGGGAAAAACCACACACACAAGCACACTTTCCAGGCAATGGTAAGGGAGAATCCTTCTCTCCAAAATGTAACCATCACTAATAGCATCAGAGAAATAAGAAGTATATTGCATCCATGAAACCAAAACAGGATGCTATTTAAGAAAAAAAAAGATATATTTAGAAAACAGAAGAACGCTAAAAAATTTAAAATATGCTAATTAACATGAAAACCCCAAAACAAGCCCAGATGATAAAGCTGAAGAAATCTCCCAGCAAGGGGTGAGAGTAGGAAGGAGAAAGAGAATAAATTACAGGACCAATCTGGGAGATTCAGTGTCCAAATTCCAGGAGCTCCAAAGGAAAGAAGAAAGAAAATGGCAGGAGGAAATCATCAATGAAGTAATTCCAGAAAGTTTCCCGAATTGGATAATGTGTTTCGAGACTGAAAGGTTCCCAAGTGCCCCGGACGGACGTGTACCTGCACTCAGGCGTGTCACTTATGATGTTCGAGACACCAGGCCAAGAAGACTTTCACACAGGACACTAGTGATTCCAGAGAGAGAAATTCTTTGTTACCCACAAAGGATCACGATCGGAAAGGCACTGGGGCACCTGGGTGGCTCAGTTGGTTGGGAGGCTGACTCTTGGTTTCAGTTCAGGCCATGATCTCAGGGTCATGGGGTTGGGCTGTGCCCTCAGTAGGGAGTCTGCTTGAGATTCTCTCTCCCTCTCCTTCTGCCCCTTCCCCCTGCTCACTCACACGCTCTCTCTCTCTCTAAGCTTTTGGACAGTAACCCTGGAACTGAAAAGAAAATCAAGCAATGTTTTGCACACACAAAAATCCCTAACCTAGAATTTCTTTACCAAACCAAACAGCAATAAAAATGTGAGTCCAGAATGAACGCCTTTCCAGATCTCCAAGGCCAACAAACACTTACAGAGCACGTCTTATGTGGTCCGCTGCATTTCCTGTACAAAGGGCACATTCCTCGCTGTCTATCCCACCAGGCTCTGAGCTAGAGACTATCCAGTTCCTCTGGGAAGCTTCAGCACAAGGTGCCACGCGGGATTACGGAAGAAAGGTGCCCTCAGCAACGAGGAGGCAGGGGAACTCAGTGGAGGGAAGGGACATCTACACTGGATCATCGAGACTAAGGAAAGGATGCACAGCACAGCAGTGTTGTTTCCGGCAGCAGGAACGTGTGCGAAGCCTTGGGGCCCCATCACGAACCACTGAGTAGATGACCACAGACAAGAGTCCTGGCCAACAGGGGAGACGCAAGTCAGGGACAAATGAACCCATGTCCAAGGAGCATGGGATGTTACCAGGTATTTGGGTTTGCTTGGACCTCTTTTCTGGAACAAGATGATATACAAGTTAATAAAATACAACCAATCTGAGCATGAAGAACGGGGACACAGAGGCAGAAGGCCAGCTCTGACTATGGCTTAAGGGTCCCAGGAGCATCTGGCAGCCTGGGAGGGCACAGACCACCGTGAAGCCAGTGCCCTAACAGAAAGGGGAAACCGGACCTAACAGTAAGCATGCAAAGGGCCTGGATGAAGGGGATCAGGCATCTGGGACATGGGCAGGGACAGGGAAGGTCTCTGTACTTGGGCCGTGTCTCCTCACCCCCCACTGGGTGAAAGCCTGAGCTTTCAGGCTCAGAAAGATCCCAAGAGCCCGGAGACTAGAAAGAAGGCCCTCGTCACCTGGTGGGTCAGCCAAACTGCCTGGAAATGCAATCCGAGTTTCCAGGCCATCTCCCACCCTTTACAGTCCTGTCCTGTGGCCCCCTCGGGGTCTTCAAGCAGATTTTCACGTGCTGGACAGCGAGGGCAGGAGCACCGGCCAAAGCCAAGCCAGGTAATGGCCGGCCCCTCCCGACAGACTCAGACTGATGGAGGCAGCTTTCTCGATAGAGCCCCCACCCTGGCCACCCCCTCCCCCAGCCCCACGGCAGGAGGCCACCGGCAGCCCCAGTGGAGTCTCATTGGATTCCCACAGCCCCGTGACGATGCGGTATTCCACAGCGGTGGCGCGTCAGCGGCAGTGAAGTTTCTGAAATAGAAACAAAGTCAGGAGCCTGTTTGCTTTGCGTCTGTGGCTGGTAACCCACTGGGATCTGAGCAGCCAAGAAGGAGCCTTTCCTTCCCAAAATGGGCTTTTTCTACCCTGTGGAACAATGTGCCCTCCTCCTTGGGGCCGCTGCGGGTGGTATGTGTTCAAGGGGGGCAGGGGGGCAGGGCCCAGGCTGACATGCACTGCCCCCTCCAACACCTCTTCTTTTTTTTTTTTTTTAAGATTTATTTATTTGACAGAGAGAGATCACAAGAAGGCAGAGAGGCAGGCAGAGAGAGGCAGAAGCAGGCTCCCCGTTGAGCAGAGAGCCGATGCGGGGCTCGATCCCAGGACCCTGAGATCATGACCTGAGCCAAAGGCAGAGGCTTAACCCACTGAGCCCCCCAGGCGCCCCCCAACACCTCTTCTTAATACCCTCCCTCCCTTCACCTGCATTAGCTCCTTGACACCGCACACTAGGGGAGGGCAGGAAGTCCCCGGCCAGCCCCACCTCCCACAAACTCAGACACCAAAGCCCACGGTAAAGGTAAAAGGAACAGCCCCCAAGTCCAGAAGCCCCAGTTTCCCACCTCAGCTCAGCCCTGCCCTCCCTGCCCCACTCCAGCCCTGCCCTCCCTGCACCCAGGCCTGGACCCAGGC
>CM053611.1:23579939-23606865 GCA_028646535.1 Procyon lotor | reverse complement strand
TCAGCCCCCAACATGGGGCTCGAACTCACGTGCCCGAGATCCAGAGTCGCACGCTCTACGCTCTACGGACTGAGCCAGCCGGCGCCCCAGCACTTTTTTTTTTAAGACAAGGAAAAACCTTCCTACTTCCTTAGGGAACAATAAATAAGAGGATTATGGAAGTGACATTCTGAAAGTGATCTAAGCTACTTGGAAGAAAAGGGGGGAGATAAAATGCAGGGCACTTTGGCCCAGACTTCACTCAGAGAGGGAGGGAGGCTCTGGCTCCAGCCAGGGGAAGACCATTTGCAGCAGCCTCCCGCCCACCGGCCTCAGGGCGCTGAGCCGCAACTGGTAGCAAAAATTCCATGTCTCTAAGCACAGAGCTTGTCTAACATGCCAAACACAAAGACACAGGGCCCTCTAGGGCCCTGAGAGGCTGCTGTCTCCAGACAGGGCACAAATTCCACTCCCCAAGTTGCCTTCCCTCATCTGGAAGCAATTAGCCCCGGCCCCCACCCGAGGAGAGTTCAAGGAGGGAGCCTGCCCCTCCCCCGCTTCTGGGTGGCCAGCTAAGCACCTGACAGTAGCCAGAGAGTGGGCCCACGGTCAGCCTGACCGCCACGCCCGGACGTTCACCGTAATCCTAAACAATCCGTCCCTTTGCCACTGAAGACTGGACAAGAATCCAGAATACCAACTTTAAAATCCAATCGTCCTCAACTGACAGCCAGCTCTACCAGCCGAGTCCGGGTTTCCTCCTCGGGAAGATGGAGATAGAGTTGCCCAGGGGATTGAACACAAACGTGCCGGGTACTCAAATAAGCACTTAACTACTGTTGCTGCTACTACTGCATACTTAAGTGGATTTTCAACATAGCAGCCAGTGGTCCTTTCGAAATATAAGGCAGGTCTGTCTCTCCCTGATCAAATTCCCCCACTGGCTCCCACCTCACCACCATACAAGCTAAAGCCCTCAAAATGCCTTTCAAGGCGCTATGTGATCTGAGTACCATGACCTTTCTCTTGATCAAACCTCATGCACTCCTACCTCAGGGCCTTTGCACATGCTATTCCTTCTGCCATGGGATGCACCTCCCCCAGATATCTTCAGGATGGGCTCTATCTCCTTCTTCCATCTCTGCTGAAATTCACCTCCTCTGTAAGGCTTTCCCCAAGTACCCTATTTAAGCCGTAATCCCTGACTCCTGCCCTATCCTCCACCATCTTCCCTATTTTACTCTTCTCCACAGCATTTGTCACCATCCAATATAATACAGAGCTTAAATTATTTGCTTATTGTCTATTTCCTCCACCAAAATATAAGCTCTTGAGGACAGGGATTTTCCTTCCCTTCTGCATCCCCAGGGCCAGAACAGTGCCTGCCTGGCCCAAAGGAGTCCCTCAAACATTTGTGGGACGAGAGAGTCTCAGAACACTTAGGGTGAGGCGAGGCAAGCCAAGGCCAGGATTGGAATCACAAGTCCCCAGCCCCCACTTACAACCTGTCAGTCCCCCCGAGGCTCTTCCGAAAAAAGCAATCCTCATTCTAGCCACTTCTCAAGGTCATTGTCAGGGGGGAATGACAGTAAGATGATGCCTGGGAATATCCCTTGGGGCTCTCACAGTGGGGCACCCTACAGAAACACAAGACCGCAAAATGTTTCTCCAGTGGCATCCCCCAGGCCAACTTTCAGTGCCAGAGCAGGGAGCCCTGAGTGCTAAGAGGAGACTGACAGAGAGGGACACACACAGTTCCTGGCCTGAGGACCCAGCTAGGTCAGGTCTGAGGTCCTCAGACAGGCGGGCGCACTGGGTCCTACTCCCCGCTGACCCCAGGACCAGCTTACACATGGCAGGTGCTCAACAGAGGACTGGCAGAAGCACCAAGGAGCAAATCCCATACCGATGACCACATAGAGACCAGAAAGCCGGCCAATATAAACACCCAACAGCACGCAGACGACAGCTAGCATGCAAGGCACTGACAAGAATAGTGACTGTGTTTGTATTATCTTCACATCAAGGGCCAGTGTGTTCCAAGGCAGATGCTAGGCGATTGTGCAGAAGGCCATGGGGAAGGGTAAACAAGCCCAGGGAACCTCGTTTCAGTGAATGCATTTCAAGAATCAGGCCAAAATACTACCCACAATGACAGAATGCACTCTTGTCGATATTAGCTGTAATTATATCATTATTTTTACGATTGTCTTGGCAGCCCTCCAATGCAACAAGCAGACGGCTGGGAGACCGAACACTTAAGTTTCCCATCTAAGAGTGAGGGGCCTGGGCCCGCTCCTCCCCACCGAACGCCTGCCTCACCCGTGAGACGGCACAGGGCGGGTGCTGCAGGCCCCAGCCACGGAAATGCTGGGCCTCCTTCCCCTGGGATGCTGGCGTTCAGTTGTCAAATGTCACCCGAGTGCCTACTCAGTGCCAGTTGCTGTCTCCACGCTGGACGTATAGGGCAAACGCGCAGGGCTGTGCACCTTCTCTCGGGGAGCTCCCTTTCCGGTGGGGGCGCCGACCCTGTGAGCCCAAATGCAGCTGGGCTCCAGCCCGCCAGGCAGATCAGTTTCCAGATAACATGCCCTTTGTTCCCATGGGAGAAAGGACCCTCCGTTTGCAAGGGGTGCTGTGCTTTTGAGGACGAAGAGGCTAGGCCCCCACCGTCCAGGGCAGTGAAAGCTACTCTGGGATCAGAAGCCCGAACATGAGTTGTGCAAACCACCCCCCAGCTCCCCAGTGGAGCTACTGTTCTTCCCATTTGCTGAGGAAGAAACAAGGCATCTCTATGTCAAACTTGTCTGGTTGAGGCTAAGAGGATGAGAGAACGCAAGTCCAAGTTCAAAAGTGCTCCTCACGTCCATGACCACGTGTGGCTCAGCGAACCAAAGGAAGAGGAGCAGCACACTGGGAGGGAGGTTCTCGGGAGCTCAAGGCCACTTGGGGTCAAGCCAGGGCACTTGGCTGCTGGCTGCTTTCTCATCTCAGGCCTGCTTCCCGTAGAGCCCTCCGGCTGTGACTTACCCCCTGGGCACAGCTGACTGCTGTAGAAACAATGAGGGGCCCAGGGAGGCCCCACGGAGTCCCCAGCACACAACCAAAGGTTACCTGACAAAGGTTCCTGCCACGAGAGGTTGGACAGCAACTGCAGAAAGCAGAAGATGGGGCCCTTGGATTTTGGTCCCTTCTAAGTCGGCCCCCTACACTCCCCTCCAGCCACTGAGCTGCAGACTCGTCCTTCCTTCTTGGGCTGGAATCTTATTTGGAGCTCCCTAGAGACCACCTTAAAAATGGGAACAGGCAGGTGCTCAAAGATTCTCTTGAGAAATCTGCCACCACCACTACTAACTGGGCCTCCACAGTGGGCAAGGGCATACCATCCGAGGGGCGGTGGAGTGACAGGTCCCTGGGAGCTTTCGGTCCAGGGAGGAGAGAGGCCCCACGGAGGAAGAGACACAATCTTAGAGGAGCAAGGCAACGAACAGGTCAGGAGTGGCCAGGCCGGTTCAGAGCGACGCTCACGAGCTCTGAGAAGAGCTGCGGGCAGGTCAGAGAACAACGGCCGAACCAGAGTCGTCCACCGTCTCAAAGGCACTGTGTCCCCAGACACAGAAGACAATGGGACAAGGCACTGACATAAGGAGCCAGCCCCTTGAGGGGGTGCCAGGCGGGCTGAAATCAAAACGATGGAGATAGGCACAGACAGCGAGCAGCTAGTCGCCAAGGCCACTTTAGGCGAAGATGAAGGGGTATAAGGAGTTCCACCGAACCGCAGGAAGGAGCCCATATTCAGGGGTGTGGGGGTTTGTGTGTTGGGGACTGGGATCTGCAGGAAAGGATGAATCATGGGGTTCAAAGGGAGAGGTAAGATTCAGAGCCACTGAGTAGAAAAGCATCTTAGAGATGATCTCACACAACATTAGATCTACTCTTACAATCCCAAACACAAAATCCCAGATTCGTAAGTATCAGTTTTTGCTTAACCCCCAGAAGTGATGAAGAGCTCACTGCCTCCCAAGAGAGCCCATTCGTCTGCTGGATGGCTCTAGAAAGTTCTTCCTGGAACTGGATCCAGAACCAAGCTCCTGGAATCCCCTCACCTATGGGTCCCAGGTTTGGCCCTCTGAAGCCACAGGACATGACACGGCTAAGCCCTCTCTTCCACATCAATCCCGCATATGTTGGGAAATGACTGGCAGCTCCTCCTGCCCATGGGTCCTGTCCCCGTGCACTTGCTCAGCTGGGAGTCAGCTTCTCCCTCTCCCACTGCCCTCCCCCATTCGTGTTCCCTCCCTCCCTCTCTCTCTCTCTCATAAAAAAATTAAAAAAAAAAAATAAATAGAAAATGATTATTATGCCCCCCTTCACACTCCATAAAAACAATTTCCAGACAAGATGAACATTCCCAAAGCTTTCATCCAATTGCCATGTGGTATAGTTCCCAGCAACCTAGTCTGCGTGGATGAATTCAGATCTGCCAGTGTCCCAACCAAGAGGAACAAAAGCCAATATCACAGAGCACAGAGAGAGTCTGAACGCCATACCCACTGTTCTTAGCAGCCACACGGCATGGTTAGCATACAGCTGCTCTCATTTCTCATTCATTCATTCAGTCAACGAGCACAGGCTGCCTATACATGCCAGGCACTGGACTAGGTACAAGGGAAATACTGTCTTCTCTTTGATAACAACAACAAAGCCATCTCATCTTCGTGTTCTGGGAGACAGCCCACTTAGAGAGATAACAAGCCCAGACAAAATTATGAGGACAAGAAGATGTCGCTTGTGGAGTCTTGTAGGACTGCTGACTAGAGACACCCTCCCCGGTAGGGAAGGAAGTGAGGCTTTCGGTGAGTCTTCCAGTACTGCTGGACTTGGGTTCACGGCCATGGTAACAGGGACTGGCTGACTCTAACCTCCCACTTAAAACAGCGAGAAAACCGAACCGAACACAACGGGCACCTCCTTGAGGTGTAATCCTTGTGTTACAGGACTGTAATCCTTGGGAAGAAGGAACCAAAAGAGTGAGCCCTCCAACTGCCCAGCTGCCTGCCTGGGGGTGGCTTGCACACAGCTGCACAGGAGGAGGAATCCAAATGGAGTCCAGTGGTCTCACCAACCTGAGGAGACCAAAATCAGGGTTCAGGGAGCTAGAATCGAAGGTGGAACAGAGAGGAGGGGCTGCACGGAGAGGGGGCTCTAGACATATGCGGAGGAGTCCCCTTGGCTCCCTGGCTAATCTGCACACGTGTGGAGTGAAGCTCCACGAGACTGGGAAGAGAATCAATGGGAAGCAGTAAGAGCATACACAGGGCCGGAAAGCGGTCACATTCCCCCTTTGAGAGTGGAGAGCCCCACTCTCCACAGGGTGCTGGGCAGAGTCCTCAGAAGGGTGCTGCCGTAACAGTGAAGCTAAATTAGCCCTAGACTAAAGGCTGCTTCGGATCCACCCTAACAAAGCTAAAAGGCCAGCCTCGAATATTAAATTGATCCCGAGCAATTTAAATGCATGCCAGAATAAAGGCCAATGCTATTTAGAGAAATATAACAAATTCCAGCAATGTTAAATTCCCAATGTCTGGCATCCAACTGAAAATGAGCAGGCATTCAAAGAACAGAAAAATATGACCCATAACCAGAAGAAAATCAATTAACAGAGACTAGTAGATGAGGACGGAAAAACAGAGATTGTAAGTATGTTGCATCTGCTCAAGAATGTAGAGGGAAGTGTACACGGGATGAGAAGAGATATGAAAGATATAAAAGACTCAAACCTAACTTTCAGAGATGAAGACAATAGTATCTGAAATGAAAAAGACACTGGATGAAAGCAACGAACATCAGATTAGACACTGCAGAAGAAAACAGCATTGTACTTGAAGACGGAACAATAGAATCTATCTCAAATGAAGTACACAAAGAGAAAAGACTAAAGAACATTAAAGGAGCATCAGCAACCTGTAGGACAATATCCAAGAAGCTAATGTACGTGTAACTGAAGTTCTAGAAAGAGAAGAGAGAGGGGGAGCAGAAAAATGCTTGAAGAAATATGGCTGAACCAATTTTCCAACTTGCCTAAAACAATGCAAGTAACAGAAAACACAGTGCAGGACAGGAGGGGCATTTCAAGCACGTAGACCACAGAGGGGACAATGGGAAATGAGAACTTGCGTTGGGGGGGGGGATGGGGCTGGGGCTACAGGTAATTTGGCATCACAGAAACAAAAGGGGCAAAGTGGCTCCAAGTGGGAAGCAGTAAGGCTGGCCAGGGGCAGGTGCAGGCCCTGAACCCTTGGACCTCATCTTTTAGGTCAAGGGATGATCACCTCGTCCTGGACAAGGGCAACTGATTTTTTAGACCTAACATCGGACTTTATGGTTCTCCTAGGCAGGAGTGTCCAGAAAACAGAAGAGAGGTTTGAGCCCCAGCTGTGACATCTTGAGCCTTCAGCCAACCACCCCCGCAACATGGGGCTGACCAGCTAAGAGGCCCACTCTTGGACCCCATATGGAACAAAGAGCAGAGACACAAAAACATCCCACCCACCTGAGAAAGTTCGTTCTCCCAGCAACCCCTGGAAGCAGGTAAGTCTTAAGCCAGAAAGGACCTCAGGGATCAGAGACTCCTCAGTTTACAGATTAAAAAAAAAAAAAAAAAAAAATCGTCAGGCCTAGAGAAGTAACATGGAGGGTCCGGGACAAGCCAGGCTTCCTGCCTCCCAGGGGACTGCTCTGTCTGCTGCCTTGCTCGGCCGGTTACAGCCCCAACCGCCCCTCCACAACTAGGGACTGCTCCGGACGGTGCTGGTGAGCGTGTGAATGTCTACACACAGCCATTTCACAGGTCCCCCCCAACTCCTTCGGGCCAATGGCACGATCCTGGCATCACCGAGCTCCTGAATGTCTATAGGATAGATGATCAAGACGTATCTCCCTCTTGTACACTGAGCAAAAGTGACTCTGGGCCTGACTTTGGGGAAGGGAGGAAGAGATAAGCCTCCCTGAGGATCCGAGGCCACAGGTCCACCACGCCTGCCTAAGTCTGAGGAGGATAGAGAGACCAAAAGAGGCAGAGATCCAGAGAGCCAGACCCAGGGACCCCGCCAATGGGAGCTCCCAGGAGACCCTCCCCCCAGGAGGCAGGGATGGTCTAGTGGGAGGAGGGACATTCCTCTGGCCTCTAAATCCTGCTCCTATCAGATTGGCCCTGAGCCATGCACTGGGCTTGCCCCCTCCTCCTCCCCAGGGGAGGAAGAGGAAGTTGTTTGAACTCTCCCCTCCCCTTCTCCACAGCGGCACCCTCCCTCAGCTCCATCTTCACTGTGGGCTCTGGGTTGGGCGGCACCTCTTTACAGGGGTTAAGAATGAACAAATTCTTGAGCTATTCCTGGAGCCTCGATTTTTATCATCCTTCCATTCTGGTCAATTCTGAGAGGCCAGCGGCCGGGAATGCCAGAGAGATCTGGGCCCAGCCCACCAAACCCAAAATAACCCCACACGTGCCTGTCTCAAGTCCCCACGGGTCTGGCCGTTTGGGGTGCATGTTTTCCTACAGAGCTGCCCCCCCAGGCCCCGCGAGGTCACCTCACACGCAGAGCGCTAGGAACTCTGAGCTACCCTGGGTGAACCGAGGAACGTGGGAGTAGGTGCGGGCGTGTGGGGGTGGAATAAAATAGAATCCAAGGTCAGGATCTAGAAAGTCTGGCTCCGGGATCCGCTGCTCACCCGCCTGGAGATCCTGGGGAAACCAGCCTCAGTTTCCTCAACCGTGCAATTTCCAAGCAGTGGCCTCCTCTCCACCTCCTCTCGGGGAAAAGGTAGCATGAGTCTCTCGCGCAGAGCCGTGGCCCCTGGAGTATGGAGCTCCTGACCTAGGAGTCCTGCCTCCTCCCCCAGAGGCATTTCAAACTTATTCAAACATCCGCTTATGAAGACGGATGGTCTTAACTCAAGCAAGCGCTCTCGGAGTCCAGGGAAATGGGCTAGATTAGGCATCCGTTTCTTTTTCTATCACAAATGCAGTATTCATTCATTCAAAAACTATCGGAAGTGCCCACCTGGTGCCAGACAATGAGAAAACAGGCAAAGCATCAGTAGAGGGGAAAATCGAGGGCTCCGCTCCTCAGAAGGAATGAAGATCCAGAGATTGGGAGAGCCCTTAGAAAAGTCCCTGCCTGTCAGAGAACACCGGTGGAGGCTACACAGGTCCCAAGTCTGCGGGGCCATCCTCTGCGGCATCCCACTGGGCAGGGGGAAGGGCGAGGTGGCTGCAGGATCTGTGGGGACCAGTCCCGTATACCACTGGGTCTACGATGTGGCAGCATCGAACACTTTAGCTCCGGGGTGTGGGCCCAAGGAGACGGGCCCTGCAGTCTGCAGAATCTCCTCCCCTGCTCCTTTGAAACCCCAGAGTCAGGGTAGGGCTCACCCCACAAGCCTCCCCCGCTCCCCTCGCCCAGCCCACAAAGAAAGTGTCCAGCAAGTATTTCCACCTGGGCTGACCAGCACTCGCACCCCCAAAGCCAGCTGCCATGAGGGCTCAGGGTCCCGGACTGCCAGCCACACCCTGGAACCAAGGACAACCCTGTGGCTTTCCCCCCTTGGCATAAGCAGGGTCCTCCCATCAGTATGAGCGTCCCAAAGGCCAGCGCCCCAAAAGTATTCCCAGAGAGAAGAAACTGTCTGATTCAGGTCCTCCAACTGTGGGGACTCTGCCTTCCCACGTGCCTCGGGTTTAGCTGGAACGCCAGAAGGGCAGGAGGGAGGGGTCCCTCCGCCCCACCCTCCGGCCTGCGGGGTCCACGCCAAGCGTGGCCTTAAACGCCTACCAGCTCGCCCAGCACCCGCTGAGAGCCGCCCCACCAGCCGGGAGGGTGTGGCCCCTCTGGGGGAGTCACACACGTGTTCCAGAGATGCGGCTGCCGCTCTTGGCATAAAGGACCGTCCTCGGAGCCCGAGGCAGAGTCCCCTGAGCATCCCCAGGGGAGGGCCGTCCTTCGCCTACAGGACACCTAAACTTGTGAAAGCCCCCAGAGCCATGCGCATAAAGGGTGAGGAAAGTGGATGGTGAAGGTGAGGGAACACCATTTTTGTTCCACGTGAGGTGTAACTATAAAGCCATGGGACTTCAGTTGGGTCCAGGCAGGCCTCTCCTTTGAGCCCAACAGAGAAGGCTCTGGCTTCATCTCCAGCCACTTCCTGCCTTCCTGTTGGGCCTTCAGAGCCCACTCCTGAGTGCCAGAGATGCTGCAGGACCAAGGGCAGTGGGGGGGGGGCGGTTTACGACGAGATAGGGAAACACGCACAGAGACAGTCGATAGTCAAGAACCCTACATTGGCTGAATCAATCCATCATTCTCTCTCTTAATGATGCATCGCCTGCCATTTATACCCTATTCAAACAGTTTTTTTCTTTTTTTATTGAATTATAATTGAGACACGTTAGTTTCAGGTGTACCACATAATAATTCTACAATTGAATACATGGCAAAATGATCATCCCAATAAAGTCTATTTACCATCTGTCACCATACAAATTTACAAAAATTCTTCTTGTGATAGGAACTTTTGAGCTTTACTTTCTTAACAACTTTCAATTTTGCAATACGATGTTATTGGCTATGGTCCTCGTGATGTACATTACATCCCCGTGACTTATTTATTTTGTAAGCAGAAGTTCATACTTCTTGATCTCCAGCCCTCATTTCGCTCAACCCACAAACCCTTTCTGCCCTCTGGCAACCAATGGTTCTCTGTATCTATGTTTGGTTTGGTTATTTGTTTTGTTTTTTAGATTCCAGGTATAAGTGAAATCACAAAGTATTTTTCTTTCTCTGTCTGCTTTATTTCACTTAGCAATAACACTCTTGAGATCCATCCATGTTGTCACAAATAGCAAGATGTCACCTTTTTATTATTTATTCCATTGTATGCTTAAACCTTATCTTCATCCATTCACCCATCAATGGGCATTTAGGTTGCTTCCATATCTTGGCTATTATAAATAATGCTGCAATGAACATAGGGGTACATATATCTTTTCAAATGACCATCGTTTCCTTTGGATAAATACCCAGAGGAAGAACTGCTGGATCATATGTCAGTTCTATTTTTTATTTTTTGATTTTATTATTTTTATAATAATTTTATTATTTTGATTTTTTTATTTTTTTCTTTTACCTCCATACTGTTTCCCAGAGTGGCTGCACCAACAGTGCACAAGGATTCCCTTTTCTCCCAACCTTTGCCAACACTTGTTATTTGTTGTCTTTTTGATAATTCTAACAGGTGCAAAGTGCCATTTCATTGTGATTTTGACTCGCACTCCCCCAGTGACCGCAGATGTCGAGCACCTTTTCATGGGCCTGTTGGCTAGCTGCATGTCTTATTTGGAGAAATGTCTATTAGCTTCTCTCCCCATTTTTTGATCAAAAAATCCTTTGTATTTGTACCTTTGTTATTGGGTTGTAGGAGTTCTCTCTGTATTTTGAGTATTAACCCCTTATCGACTATGTGACTTGCAAATATCTTCTCTCAGGTCGCCCTTTTATTCTGTTGATGGTTTCCCTCACTGTGCAGAAGCTTTTTCATTTGATGTAGTCCTATTTGTTTATTTTTGCTTTTGCTGCCTTTGCTTCTGGAATCAGATACAAAAAGATATCACTAAGACCAATGTCAAGGAGCTTGCTACCTATGTTTTCTTCTGGCAGTTTTATGGTTTCTGGCCTCATATTCAAGTCTTTAATCCATTTTGAGCTGATTTTTGTGTATGGTATAAGACAGTGGTCCAATTTCATTCTTTTGCATGTGGCCGTCTAATTTTCCCAACACTTACTGAAGAGACTGTCTTGTCCTTATTGTATGTTCTTGCCTCCTTCGTTGTAAATTAATTGACCATATATACACATGGTTTGATTTCTAGGCTCTCTGCTCTCTGTTCCATTGATCTCTGTGTCTGTTTTTATCCAGGTATCATTCTGTTTTGATTTTGATAGCTTTGTGGTAGTTTGAATCAGGGACTGTGATGTCTCTAGCTTTGTTCCACTTTCTAGGGATTACTTTGACTATTTGGGATCTTTTGTGGTTCCATACAAACCTTAGGACTGTTTGTTCTATTTCTGTGAAAAATACCACTGGAATTTTGATAGGGATTGCACTAAATCTGTAGATTGTTTTGGAAAATATGGACATTTTAACAATATGAATTCTTCAAATCCATGAGCACAAAGTATCTTTCCACTTACTCATGGCTTCAATTTCTTTCATCAATGTCATAGTTTTCAGTATACAAGTCTTTCACCTCCTCGGTTAAATTTAATCCTAGATACGATGTTCTTTTTGATACAATTTGAAATGGGATTATTTTCTTCATTTCTTTCTTTTTTTTAAGATTTTTTTTTAATTTTAAGATTTTATTTATTTATTTGACAGAGAGAGAGATCACAAGTCGGCAGACAGGCAGGCAAAGGGAGAGGGGGAAGCAGAGAGCTCGATGCGGGGCTCAATCCCAGGACCCTGAGATCATGACCTGAGCTGAAGGTAAAGGCTTTTCATTTCTCTTTCTGATAGTTCATTTTCGTCTATAAAAAAAAAAAACCAAAAACATTTTTGTTGTATATTGGTTTTGTACCCTGCAACTTTACCAAATTCAGATATTAGTTTTAACAGTTTTTTGAAGTCTCTAGGATTTTCTCTATAAAAATCATGTCGTCCACAAATAGTGACAGTTCTACTTCTTCCTTTCTAATTTAGATGCCTTTTATTACTTTTTCCTGCCAGATTGCTCTGGCTAGAACTTCCAATACTATGTTAAATAAAAGTGGCAAGAGGAGGCATCCTTTTCTTGCTATACCCACTTTGTTGAGAGTTTTTTATCACAGATGGATGTGGAATTTATCGAATCCTTTTTCTGCATCTATTGAAAAACACCCTTGCATCCCTTGAATAAATCACACTTGATCATGGTATATGACGCTTTTGACGTATTTGTAAGTTCAATTTGCTAATATTTTACCAAGGAATTTTTCATCTCTGTTCATCAGGGACATTGGCCTATAATTTTTCATTTTTTGTGGTGTCCTTCTCTGGTTTTCATATCAGAGTAATGCTGACCTCATAAAATGAGTTTGGAAGCATTCCCTCTCTTCATCTTTTTGGAAGAGTTTGAGAAAAAGCTAGGCATTAAATCTTCTTTAAATATTTGATAGAATTCACCAGGGAAGCCTTCTGGTCCTGTTCTTTTGGTTTGTTGGAAAGTTTGTGATTCAATCTCCTTACTAGGCTATTCAGGTTTTTTGTTTTTTTTTTTTTTTTTACATCTTCATGATTGAGTTTTGGAAGATTGTATGTTTCCAGGAATTTATCCATTTCTTCTAGGTTGTCCAGTTTGTTTTACATAAGTGTTTGCAGTAGTCTTTATGATCCTTTGCACTTCTCGGTATCAGCTGTAACTTCTCCTCTTTCATTTCTGATTTAATTTATTTGAACTCTCTCTTTTTTCTTAGTGAGTCTAGCTAAAAGTTTGTCAACTCTGCTCATCTTTTCAAAGCAGCTCCTAGTTTCACTGATCTTTTCTATCTTTTTAGTCTTTATTTCATTTATTTTCAGTCTGATTTTTATTATTTCCTTCCTTCTACTAATTTGGGGCTTCATTTGTTCTTCTTTTTCTAGTTCCTTTAGTTATAAAGTTAGATTGTTTATTTGAGATTTTTCTTATTTCTTGAGGTAGGCAGTTATCACTAGGACCATGCCTCTTAGAACTACTGTTGCTGCATCCCATAGATTCTGATATGTTGTAGTTCCATTTTCATTTGTCTCAAGGTATTTTTTTTATTTCTTTTTTGACTTCTTAATTGACCCATTCATTGTTCAGTAGCATGTTGCTTAATCTCCATGTATTTGTGATTTTTCTAACTTTCTTCTTATAATTGATTCCTAGTTTTATGCCACTATGGTTGGAAAAGATGCTTGATGTGATTTAAATCTTCTTAAATTGGGGGCACCTGGGTGGCTCAGTCAGTTAAGTGTCTGTCTTCAGCTCAGGTCATGATCTCTAGGTCCTGGGATCGAGTCCCATGTCAGGCTCCCAGCTCAGTGGGGAGTCTGCTTCTCCCTCTCCCTCTGCCTCTCCCCCTGCTTGTGTTCTCTCTATCTCTCAAATTTTTTTTTTAATCTTCTTAAACTTATTGAGACTTGTTTTGTGGCCTAACATATGATCTATCCTGGAGAACGTTCTATGTGCATTTCAGAAGATTGTGTATTCTGCTGCTTTTGGATAGAATGTTCTGTATGTATCTACTAAGTCCACTTGATCTAATATAGCATTTAAGGCCAATGCAATGTTTCCTTATTGATTTCTGCTGGATGATCTATTCATTGATGTAAGTGGGGTATGAAAGTCCCCTACTATTATTGTATTATTGTCAATTTTTCCCTTTAGGTCTGTTAATATTTGCTTTGTGTATTTTTTTTATTAAATATTTTATTTATTTACTTATTTGACACAGAGAGAGAGAGAACACAAGTAGCAGGAGCAGCAGGCAGAGGGAGACGGAGAAGCTGGCTCCTTGCTGAGCAGGCAGCCCGATGCGGGGCTTGATCCCAGGACCCCCGGTTCATAACCTGAACCAAAGGCAGCCGCTTAACCGACTGAGACACCCAGGTGCCCCTGTTTTGTGTATTTAGATACTGCTATGTTGGGTATAAAAATATTTACAAATACTGTATCTTCTTGCTGGATTGACCCATTTATCATTATGTAGTGTCCATCTCTGTTATTACAATTGTTGTTTTAAAGTCTATTTGGTCTGATATCAGTTTAGCCACCCCTGCTTTCTTTTGGTTTCCATTTACATGAAACATCTTTCCCCATCCTTTCACTTTCAGTCTCTATGTGTCCTGAAGAGAATCTCTCATAGGCAGTTCATAGTGGTTTTTTAATCCATTCAGCCACTCTATGTCTTTTGATTGGAGAGTTTAGCTCAATTATTTATATTCTATGTCAAATTTAAGGTACATACTTATTGACATTTTGTTGTGGGTTTTTGTTTTATTTTGTTTGGTTTGTCTGTTTTGTAGCTCCTCTCTGTTACTTTCTTGATTTCTTCCCTTGTGGTTTGATGACTTTCTATAGTGTTGTGCTCAGGTTCCTTTCTCATTATCTTTTGTGTACCTATGGTGAGATTTTGCTTTGTCGTTGCCATGAGGCTCATATATATATATTATATATGTATGATACTATAAATACGTTATCCCTGTTACATTACACACACACACACACAATCAGCTCATATATATAGCAATCTATTTTAAGTTGACAGCAAGTTGTTTGAATGCATTCTAAAACTCTATATTTTTACCCCCCCAACGTTTTATACTTTTAATATCACATTTTACATCCTCTTTATTTTGTGTAACCTCTATTGTAGTTACGGTTAATTTTAATACTTTTATCTTTTAAACTTCATACTAGCTTTATAAGTGATTAGTCCACTACCTTTACTAAATATTTACTTTTCCCAGTGAGATTTTTACTTTCACATATTTTCTTGTTATTAATTAGTCCCCTTTCTTTTCAGCTTAAAAAAGAACCTTTAATATTTCCTGTAGGGCCAGTTTAGTGTTGATGAACTCCTTTAGCTTTGGGAAGGCTCTTTCTCTCTCTTTCACTTGTGAATGATAACCCTGCCAAATATTGTTGGTTTTTTTCTTTAAGATTTTATTTATTCATTTGAGAGAGAGAGAGAGAAAGCATGAGTGGAGGGGAGAGACAGAGGAGGAGGGAGAAGCAGGCTCCCTGCTGAGCAGGAAGCCTGACATGGAGCTGGATCCTAGGACCCTGAGATCATGACCTGAGCTAGAGGCAGATGCTTAACCAACCGAGCCACCCAGGTGCCCTACATAGAGTAGTCTTGGTTGGAAGTCTTTTCCTTTCTGCATTTTATATATACCATGCCACTCCCTGCTAGGCTACAACATTTCTGCTGCAAAATTCGCTGATAGTTTCATGGGGGCTGCCTGGTACCAAACAAGTTATTTTTAAGATTCTCTCTGTATCCTTAACTTTTCACGTTTTAATTATAACGTGTCTTGGTGTGATCTCTTTGGGTTCATCTTATTTGGAACTCTCTGGGATTCCTGGATCTGGATGTGTGTTTCCTTCCCGGGTTATGGAAGTTCTCAGCCATTATTTCTTCAATTAAGTTTTCTGCCTCTTTCTCTCTTCTCCTTTTGTGATTCCTATAATGTGAATGTTAGTCCACTTGATGTCCCATAAGTCTCTTAAGCTACCTTCATCTTTTTAGTTCTTCGTTTTGCTCTTCTTTCAGGTGAGTTCCACTGCCCTGTCTTCCAGCTCACTGATTCTATCTTCTGCTTCAGGTAGTCTGCTGTTGAAACCCTCCAGTGTATTATTCTGTTCAGTTATTGTATTCTATAATGCTACTATTTCTGTTTGGTACTTATATTTTCTATCTCTTTGTCAAAGTTCTCACTGTGTTTATTCATTCTTCTTCCGACTTTGTTGAGCACCTTTATAACAATTACTTTGAAATCTTTATCGTGTAAATTACTCATCTCTGTTTCCTTAAAGTTTTTTTTCTTGGGGTTTCATCTTATTCTTCTATTTGAAACATATCCCTCTATCTCCTCATTTTGCTTGAGTTTCTGTGTTTATTTCTATGCATTAGATGAAACAGCTCTATGCAGTAGGTAAAAGAGCTCTCTCTCCCAGTCTTGCAAGAGTGGCCTTATGTAGGAGATGAACTTTATTGTTCAAATGCGCCCTATGTCTTGTTTCTCTCTCGAATATTTATGCTTATCTAAACAGCCTGATTTTTCCTAGGTGGGTCCCAGTTGTGGATAGTATGCCAAGATTTGTCAGTCTTCCAGATGGAGGGATTTCACTCAGCACCTGCTCTCAGGCTGTTTGGAACCTAGACCCTCAAGCAGCAGGTTTTAAGGTATGCAAATACATAGAGGCCTATGGGATCATAATCATTGACCCTGCTGGCCTGCAAAACAAGCAGTCTGGAGATGTGCCTTCACTGATAGTTGCAAAATGTGAGGCTCCTCTCTGGAAGGTACCAACAAGTTTTCTGGGGTGTAGCAAGGTCAGTTCAAAGGTGGTACCCCATGCTCTCTGATAGCACCTCCAGGGCCCCCATTTGTGTGACAAACCCAAAGCCTGCCCCTTGGGCTAATGCTCCAGAACAAGTAAATAGGCCTTTGCCATCAGATAACTGGGGGTGGTATCGGTCTGCTGTCTGTGCAGTGCTCTGAGGATGGCAGTCGGCCAAGAACTCTCTCTCCCATTGTTTCAGACCTGTGTGACCCAGAAACACAACCCCCTCGGCCACTGGAGCCAGGTGCTCGGGCATCCCCTGTGTGGGCTACACACACAAGCCAGCTTGGGCAGGGCCGCAGTGGGGCATCAGGTGGGGGCAGGACTTTTGTCCCGCAGGCTTATGCAGGGTCTCAGGAAGTAGCACAGGGAACGTCCACCAGGTCCCAGACAAGGTAGAGGGAGAGTGGCAAAATGGCACCCGCCCGCATCCCGATCCATGGAGAGAGTCCCAATAGGCCCTTGCCCTTCTGGCAATAACCGCTTGTTGATGAATTAATAGCATGACTTTTGGGCCTGCTGAAGTGTGTCCACTCTCCTATCTCCAGAGAACCAGAAACGGGAGTGGGGACATAGGCAGAGAAGTTAGGAATCAGAGAAAGGCCTCTTGGATCTCTGCTTATGGGGAAGGTACCCACTATATATACGCCTCAAAGGAGCAAATGCTCAGATGAAGCAGACTAAGGGCTTTCATCCAGTTTTTCCAATTCCTCGGCCAAAAGGAGTCGCTGAGTCTCTTATATTGCTGTGATGCCAGATTTCTCCAGGTTTGCAGACTCAGCTTAGCACGTTTTCCTCCACCCTAAATGCTGGTGCGCAGTGAGCCCTGGGAGCCGATCAGACGTCATTAACCCCACAACAGTAGCCCGTCACCCAGACTATCCGGGTGGCTCCGAGCGGGATGCAGCCGCTTGTCCTTCCCCACGCTCCTCCCCCACCTCTCTCGCCGAGCTGGGTCAGTGTCCCCACAGCACAGCGGAGCAGGAGGAGGAAGAACGACCCAGAGACTGAGCTGCACGGTGTGGACGGCACTTTGACAAACAGAGAATCTTTCCACCATGAAACATTTCTTTTCCAGATGCAATGGGGAGAAAATAAAACACCGAGGGGTTTTTAAATGTGAAACCCCACTCCACCTCCGTTCTTATTTGATGAATGCACAAACCACGAGGAGATGACAGGCCAGAGGACATTGTTGTGCTAGGAAAGTATATTTCATCGAGTCCCCCCGTATGATCTCTGAGGAGAGGTAAGTCTGATGAATGATCAGTGCCAACGAGGACGTCACCAGCAGCCCCACTGCAGCATCATCTAAGCTAGCACTGGGGGTTCATTAAGGACCCAGAGCTGCCTCTTCCCCCATTTCCTTCTACCTCCTGGGCACTTGCGACATTTCACAGGAGAGAAGCACTACCAAGGTGGGTGATAAGAAAACCTTCAAAACAGGGGCATCTGGGTGGCTCAGTGGGTTAAAGCCTCTGCCTTCAGCTCAGGTCATGATCTCAGGGTCCTGGGATGGAGCCCTGCATCGGGCTCTCTGCTCGTCAGGGAGCCTGCTTTCCCCTCTCTCTCTGCTTGCCTCTCTGCCTACTTGTGATCTCTCTCTCTCTCTCTCTCTCTCTCTCTCAATCTGTCAAATAAATAAATAAAATCTTTAAAAAAAGAAAAGAAAAGAAAACCTTCAAAACAAATACTTTTGGGAAGTCCAAAGGTCAAGTCCATCGCGCTGCCTGCCAAGGAAGGCCTATGAACCACACAGGCCCAGGGCTTCTTCCTTTCCATCTGCAGTTATGAGAGGATGGGGAGAAAGTCTGGCGCACGGTAGCTGCGGTATTTGCTGGGTAGATGAATAAATGAATTCCTAGCCGAGGCTCAGATCTGGAGTGGCCAGCTGGCTTTCTTAAAGACCTGTCACTCAGGGACTCACATTCTTCAGAGATGCCGTGAAAATCAGCAAGGGGTCCTAAGCAGCCACGCTCTTAGAGGCTTCCAGAACTTCCAGCCCTCCTTCTATAGCTCCGGAAGATCCAGTGCAAGAAGCGGTCTGCTCCAGAACCCACATTCTAGGCTGCCCCCAGGCCCCTGCCAGCACAAGCCCAGCGCGCACACAGACGCCACCTCCAACCACACTCTCACCCACCAAGATCAAGCACCCCGTCCTTGCCAAGTTCCCGGGGTCACCCATATGGTAAAGAGCAGGGCTGGGAGGGCAGAGGACTATGCTGTCTTCCAAAGCCCAGTGGAGTCTATTCCCAAATAGTCTAACTCTCCTCCTTGCGGGCACATGAAGGGACTGCACATCCTTGTCCTCCCAGCACACATGCCCTCACAAGATGGAGTCTTTTCCCCCAGCCCCAGAGTTCCAACGGGTCAGTCCTATGACCCGCTTTGACCAAGCAGCCGATGGACGGTGCACTGAGAGACCTCAGAGCCTAGATCCCAAGAGGTCCTGGAGATCCCATTTGAAAGGCTAGCTTCCTTGAGGGGGGAAGCGAGACCCAGGTGACCAGCCTGTCCCGGCCCCTCAGAGCCCCAGGGGAGGGCCATCGAATCACCAAGCTTAAGTAATGAGACCCCCCGGGCCCGGCCAGAATGGCGGGGCCACAGAACCATGAGCAAACAAAATGTTTCCTGTGTTCGTGTGCTGCATTTTGGGGTGGTTTGCTCTGCGGCGATAAACAATCAATACAACACTCATCCAGCAAGTCCACGCAGCCTTCCCAAGAATGAGGTCATTCTCTATGCACTGATGTGGAAAGGTGGCTAAAGAAGTTGCCCGTCAGTGTAATACAATTCTATTTATGGAAATTGTTAAGTTAATAGGTGGACAGCTGGCTGCCAGTCACTCATAAAAATACCTGGAAAGAATAAAAACCCAAGCATTAACAGTGACTGTCTCTGAAGGGCAGGATTATAGGAGACTTTCCTTTTATACAATTTATATAATGTATGAATATTATAACGAATTTGTTGTTATTTTTGCAACAACAACAAAGAAGAGTATGTTAAAAAAAAAAATTCACCCTGAATTCTGCTACAATCTGATTTTTCCTAAAACATTCCTTTCAGCCTGTCATTCCCCCATTTGGGGACCAACACTGGCTCCCTACTGCTAGCCTCCTAGACTGGGACTCTCCTCCGGGTGGCATTCAGGGTATCCCGGTGCGGAGCCCACCTCTCTTGCCACCTGTGTCCCTCCCTCTCCCCTGCGCTCATCTCCAGGTCACACCCATCTCCGCCCCAACCTCCACCCCTGCAAACCCTCAAGGAACCCCTTCCTTCGCTTCTCAAAATCCTGATCTGCCGTGGGTCCTCAGAGAAAGTTCCAGCCAGCCCTGCCCCGGACGGTATGGCGTGCTATACTCTCGTCTCTGCACGGCAGGTACCGACTGTCCCTCGAGGGGGACCTTTGCAGCCAAAGGCCAGCCGACCACCACCGTGTCCAGCTCCTCTGGCTAACTGTGGGAGAGGGGAAGAGCCCAGACAGGCGGTTCCAACCCACGTCCCTCTCTGTGCCCACAGCCTGGATGGCGGGTGATGGCCCGGACTGAAGCTTCCTCCCCCACCCGCCCATCTCCAGCAGCAAGTGGGAGCCAACATGCAACGGCCGCTAATTCAGAGGGACTCATGCCTTCGGGGCTGCTCTAGGGCCTCTCCCTCCCCATCCTCCAGGCCCCACAAGCTGCATTCAGATCCAAACTCTGGCTTCAGACCTAATTGCCTTCCTGGGGGGCCCAACAGCGCTTCCTCCCTCAGGCGGCTGCAATGTGTACGTCCAGTTTTTTAAACAAAGCTGTTTAGAATCTCTCAGGATTAAGACAAGTGGAAAATTGCAAGCCCAGACCCCTGCCTCGCTTTCTCGAAAACACAACATGTCGTTCTACGGGTTCTCACGCCCCGATTCAAACCCAGCCAGTCCCCTTGCCCCTCTGAGCCCTTCTCTAGGGCTCAGCCCCAGTGGGGGCTGGGGACCTGCTCAGGCAGGATCCGCTCCCTCTGTCTCAGGCACCGCCACCCCCGGGGCTTGTCGGAGAGCAGCAGGCCCCGCAGCCTCAGTTTCCGCACCGCAGCAGGTAGCCAGGTGCGAGGGCTCAGGCAGGGCCATCAGGTGCTGTGTTTGAGTCCGAAGCCGCCCTCTAAGGAAGAGGCATTCACGTAGGGACAGACGGAAAGGGCTCGGGTGGGCTTCTCACCCGAGTTCCAGAACCACGCAGGAGAACTCCTTCCCACACAGACCCACGCAGGCACACCCAGCCACACACACGCTGGGGCAAACACACACAGACCAACCCCCACACACACAGACACACGTGCCCAGCCGCACCTTGTTCCAGCCTTGCTCTGAGTAGCCCCCCGAGATCACGTCCCTCCCCCTCACCACGGTTCTCACAGGCCCCTCCCCACCCCAGCCCCTCGCTCCCACTCAGACACTCAGAGCCGGACCCCTGGGCCTCCCTGGGAGTGGGTGGAGTCTGTACCTCAGGCCATGTGTGACCCCCCGCCGGGAGGGGGTGAGGGGGGTGGCAGCTGGTGGGCACCCTGGTGCAGACAGCCTGGGCTCTGCCCACCGGGGCTCCAGGGCACTTCCCAGGCATAGCTGGGCATTGGTTTTTACAATCATTTATTCATTTTAATTGTTCTTTTTAACCCAAGAAAGGATGGTTTTTCAACTGTGCACGAAAGAGCTGTAAGGGTTAGCAGTGGCCTACGCTGCCGAGGCCAACGTCAAGAACTCACCGAGATCCTGTGCCAGGGCTGCGGGACCCTCAGCCTTCCCGCAGGGAGAGGGAATCCTCCCCAAAATGCAGGGGGATTTCCAGGGGGTCTGTCTGCCAAGCTGTCTGACCCTTCAGACCCCCTGGACAGTCGTCCATCTGCATCCTTTCCTTTCCCAGCCCCATCACAAGGCCAGATATTTGAACGAATGCTGACCACAGGACATAAAAAGGGTCACAAGACTCTGAGAAAGTAAATGAGTATTCAGAGTGCAATTAACTTCCAGCCACTGTGTGGGGAGTGGGAAGGAAGACGGAGGGGAGAAGGGGTGTGGTAAACTCAAAAGCACAGGTAGTATTGAACAATGAATAGTCAGAAAATAGTCCACTTTTCACTTCTGACGGCATAAACAAAAGCACAAGTATGGTGACATTCCAAGAGGGGGCTCCTTCTGGCTCCTTCTGGCTCTATCCCGCTCACAGGGGCCTCAGCCCAGCTCAGGCTGAGCTGTTGGTTCAAGAGGAGGGAAAGGCTTTGGAGGCTGGAGTACACCCAGGCAGATACTCTCGTTTCGTGATGCTGCGGCTATACTTGAAGTTGAAATTATTGACTCATCTGGCTGGAGTGCAGCAATGGAACTTTCTAGCTCCTAAACGCGTCAGGCAGGGGCAGGAGGCAGCTAAAGTGAAAGCAGCAGCAGAGCCGCAGCACAGGATGGAAGTCAGGCCTCAGGACCCTGCCACCAACCGGACAGGCCACCGGCCATCTCTGTCAACAACCTCCCGCCCCCGTCCGACTTCCCTCAGAAATCAGGGCCTCCGGTTTAATCATTAACTTCACTCTTTCCTCCTCCATCCACCTCTAGGCCCGAGGCAGAGAGGGCCCTTGTGAGAGGAGGACGTGTTGGGAAGGCCCAGGACTGGAAGCCGAAACCCCCTCGTCCCACTCAGAAGCCACCTTCGTCAGAGCTGCAGGAACCTTGGCAAGTGGCCGTCCAGGCCCCCATTTTGCAGGCAGGAAACCAGCCTGAAGAAAGGCCCTCATCTGCCAAAGGTCCCAAAGCCCATTAGGGGCAGAGGCAGGAGACACATGAGAAACCCCCCATCCCAGGAGTGGCCGTCATCCCCGGGGCTCAAGAGCATGACAAGAAATGACACCACCAAAGCGCTGTGAGGCCAAAACCATGGGAGAGGATAAACTTTCTGTCTGGAGGGTCCCTCCCTCAGGTCTCCCCACGGTCTTCTGGCCAGAATCGACTGGTGAGGTCAGGGCCTGTCTCCCGGGAAGCTGGCCCCCATGTTCTGCCCGGGCGGGACCCGCTCCCCCAGGGGCAGGCCCCACCGAGACTCCACTGCCAGCCAGGCAGTACCGCGTGCGGCCAGGAGGTCCTCGAGCCTTCCCCTCCCCGCTGCCTGCTGTCCACCAGACTTCTTCAGCTGGGCCCGGCTGCCCTGCGCCGCCGTCCATCCACAGGCCGGGCTCCAAATCCCAGAGCGGCGACAATGAAAGCAGACACCCCACCCCGGCCCCGGGGAGGAGGGGGGAAGACTTAAAATGGGAGCTCCGGCATTCCTGCTGCAGCAGGCCAAAGGACGACCCGACCCAGAGGTGATTCTCGGGAGCCACAAGGAGGGGCGGCAGGTCCACAGTCAGGAGGGCAGGGGCTGCGGGCTTCAGGCCGCTAGGTCTGGAAACCCTGCCTCACCTCCCACTCCAGGCGTGGTCTCGGGCCAAGCCTTGACCCGCTGCAGCCCCTGTAACGTGGAGGCAAGTGAGGGCTACCTCGCAGGACTCGGGAAAATTCGGTGAGGTTTAAAGTAAGATGTGATATGGCTTCAATTAAATTCACTGTGGACATAAAGAGTCTGAAACGGAGGCTCTCTGATGATGGTGACAAATGTGAGCACTGGCATCCTAAGTATGATATGCAAAGTATGGCGGGACAAGAAGAGGTCCGTGGCCGCTCTGGGGGCCACCACAGCATCTCCGCTGGAACTCAGGAGAAAGGAATCTATCGGCAAGGTGAGCTGTCAGCCAGCACAACCTTCTACCCACTGCCCCCTCCCCACCCCCACACCGCTGAATTCTTGGAAGGTGAGAGGTTTACAAATCACCCAGCAGGAGGGAGCCGCAGGATAAAACACACATGAATTAAAACACAAAAAGGCCCAGGTCTATAAGCAGCAACCCCAGGGACCCTGAATCGGCCCCACCCACCAGGGCTGCCTCCCCGCCTAAGAGCTCCTGCCTAGCTCCAGCTTACGAGGTGGGGGGGCCTTGATGCGCACGTGCTGAGAACAAAAGAAGCTATCAGCAAGAGCCCAGGAGCCCTCTGGAAGCAGAGATTAGGATCTCCGCGAGGGTCCCGGCAGAGGGTGCCCAGCTGGAGGGCCGAGGGCATGGTTGCAGCCGCCAGCATGGAGGGACAGAGACAGGTAGGACTGGCCAGATTCCCCCAGATTCTTTTCTGGCCAGCTAGGGGGAGGTCCTCCACCCTGGCTCCCAAGCCTGCTGGGAGGAGACAGGAAGCAGGAAGTTACAGGGCTCTCCTGCTTCCCCAGGTCTCCTCCCTGTGATCTGGGTGGCCAGGAAAGAAATTCAGAGTGCTCCCCCAACTGTCAGAAAGAAATAGCAGGGAGGGGGTAACTGTCTCCTTAACCCCCAAAGCCCCACTGAAGGAGCTTATCAATTCAAAGTCAAGAGCGAAGACAGAGAGACATCTAGAAAACATCAGCATCCCATTCTACCCTCCCTCCCCGATCCACAGTTAAAAGGCAAGAGAGACTTTAGACAGTTTATACCACACGCGCCTTCAGAGACCCCACCACACAACGGACCCAGACTGACCTGTTTCTTTGAATTTCCTGCAAACCCCTTGGCCGCTGACAGATAAGAGAAGATCCCAGGATATTTCTGCAGGAAAATAAAAAATTAAGTCATCACTCTGCTGGGAAGCCACTCCAGGGCGAATTCTGTCCGGCAATGGCCACTCATCGGGGATAGAACCTATCCAATCAATGGACGCAGAAGGCCAGAGATGGCAAACTAGCCTCAGCTGTGGTGCCAATGCCACTCAGCTGATAGCAGGTGCCTGAAGCATCATGCGCAGAACCCAAGCCCCGACTCCCCAGTTAAAATGGCCATGATCGGGGCGCCTGGATGGCTCGGTCGTTAGGCGTCTGCCTTCAGCTCGGGTCATGATCCCAGGGTCCTGGGATCGAGCCCCACATCGGGCTCCCTGCTCGGCAGGAAGCCTGCTTCTCCCGCTTCCATTCCCTCTGCTTGTGTTCCCTCTCTCGCTGTGTTTCTCTCTGTCAAATAAATAATATTAAAAAAAAAAAAAAATGGCCATGATCGATTAGTGATGTCTGCTACGGGCAGTTACAGAGGTAACAGTATGCACCTTAAACCTATTTGCGCCAGCCCTGGGTAGACCCTTGGCATCAAGGTTTAAGATCTGTGATTCTGGCCACTGACAAATGATCTAAAGTTTCAAGATCTGTACAATGATACAACTTTACTGAGACAAGACTCTGACTCATGGACCCTACACGAGGGGCTGATGTAAAGCCCCTCTGATGGGGGTTTACATCATTTACATTTACCCCCTCTGATGGCTGATGTAAAGCCCATTCTGATGTGAAGAATGAGGGGCCACATCGTTCTTTCCATCTCTACCACATCCACAATTACCTCACGGAGCTCTAACAATGTGGCAGAAAACGGCCATCAGGGGAGAGAGAAAACCAGAGTGAGGTTGGAAGGGTAGTTAACTCGGGCTATGAAAATATATACAGGAGATATTTGGCTCTCTGCGGAATGTGACTCTGGAAAAAGCCAGGCCCGTGTACAAATAAATACTGCCACTGATGCAAATCTGGCATCGGAGAAGGCACAGGAGTCATTTCTTGGGGACGTCAGAGGTCCACACTGTGCCCACTCTGTGCACTCAGCAGTGAGCACTGGGCCAGGAAGAACACACAGGGAGTTGCAATCCACGTCCCGAAGGGGCTTCTGATCTACCTGGAGAAAGGAAGGTAAGCACTGGGAACAGTAAACGGCACAGCCCACGGACAGTCGCCCAGCTCACAATCAGCTTCGGTCCCATCCCCCTTCCTCCTTTCCCCACCACCCCATCCAACCAAGTCACAAAGGCCCTCAACCCCGCCACCAAAATGATCCCGGTCCAACTCCTCTCCCCACCATGATTTTCTCCCTTCCCAGACCCCAGACTCTCCCTCCTTAGGCCTGGCCCTGCTTCTGCAGCCCCTATGCAAGAACCCATAGAGTTCCTGGACCTCCCAGTGTTGACTGCCGTCTGCCCAGCAGCAGCTCAGTGCCTGCACATGGTGGGCACTCGGCTTCACATGGACGAAAGATGGTGGATGGGTGGTTGGATGGATGGTTGGATGGATGGATGGATGGATGGATGGATGGATGGATGGATGGATGGAATTCCTGGGCTGCGCACGTCCGGCCACCACAATAGGCCCACTGTCTACATATCCAGGCTTTTCACCCTCTGCTTCCCTTCACACAACCTACTCGTCAGCCCACGCTCTCAGCACCTCTCCGCAGGCTAATCCTTCCTCCCTTCTGCTGAACTGCAAGCCACGCTTCCAAGTTCACATCAAACACCACCTGCTGCATGAGGTGCTGCTCCAGAATTGGGGTGACCAATCCCCCTCTCTGAACCCCCACCATACCGTAGGCCACATACCTTATACCTTGAAATGCCCCTTTTTGAAGCCCTTTCTTAACCCTTTCCTGAATTATACACCCCATGGAGACAAGGACCTTTACATTTTTTTGTTTTTGCATCAAGGGAACTTAGCCCAGACTCTTGTACTACGACACACGCATTCGGTGCGTGTGGAACTCACTAAAGAATCACCCCGGGCAGTATATAGAAGCCAGGAGCGATGAAGACAGAAAACGCCAGAGGATTTCCAAGGCAAAAGAAGTGCTCTGGGCATGGGTGGCCAGGGGAGGCTCCAGGAAGAACTCAAACATGAGTAGGGTCTTGAAAGAGGGGGAGGGCAGGGCGGGAAAGAGCACTCCAGAAAACTGGCACAGTGTGAACTCAGGGACAAAGAAGGAATGAGCAAAGCATGCTTGGGAGATGAGTTTGGCTGGAACCAAGGGTCCCTGGGGGAGAAGGCCAGGAGATAAGACTAGATAGGAAGGCGGGGATGGATAGGAAGGATGCTGAGGGCCAGGCTAAGGTACCTGGATTTGATCCATTCCCTCTTAGTCGGTGAGGATGACAATCACACCAGGCCTGGACTTTAATGGTAGAAGAAAAGACGTCTTGTCCTCTCTTGCTCTGGGCTTATGAGTCGAGTCTCCTCAGCTAGGTTATAAATAACAACCACTATTTACTGCACACCTGCTGTGTGTGAGGCCCGAAAGCTCAGAGCTTCACATACATTATCTCATCGCTCCTTCTAACAGCCCTGAGAGCTTGGGTACTGTCATCTTCATTTTGCAAGCAGGAAGCTAAAGCTGCAAGAGGTAAAGGCACTTGCCCAAGGCCTCACCCACTCACTCCTTCACTTAACAACACAGCAGGGACTGGAATGAGGGCAGCCCTCCGGCCAGCCACCACAGGCCCAAGGCCCTCCCATTTGAGCTGGGCTGCTTCTCCACAAGCCTCCTTGTTAATTCCTCAAGGCCGACATGCACTGAGCACCCAGTAGGAGCACAATCAAGCGCACTAAGGAAAACAGTGGCTGGGTGGGGGGAAGAAAGCCAGGAACCTACTGGTTCATGGGCGTACGGTTTCAGCCTTGCGGGATGAAAAAGTTCTCGAGATCTGCTGCACAACAACGTGAGCATAGTCACCACGACTGAACTCTACATTTAAAAATGGCTAAGAGGGTACATTCTGTTATGTTTTATACCACAATTTTTAAAAATGTGAAATAGAGCGCACTTATTACTTGACTGATCGGCTGCCATGAGCATCTTTCTCCATCAATTATCTAATACAGGAAGAGACTAGAAACATTTTAATCCAGTAACCTCGCAAAACACAGAGCTGAGAAGGGGAGGTACGTGCCCAGGGCCGCACAAACAGATGGTGTCAGAGCTAAGATCAGAGCC
>CM053611.1:23527800-23565299 GCA_028646535.1 Procyon lotor | reverse complement strand
CTGCTGGGCCTGGGGGTCTCTCACACACACACACACACACACACACAGAGCCTGGGGGTCTCTCTCTCTCTCTCTCTCTCTCACACACACACACACACACACACACACACACACACACACACACACAGAGCTCTGAGCTCAACCGTCATTCCCTGTGCAGACGAAGAGCAGTTATAGGCTGAATCCCACTCTTTTCAGCACCGAGAAGCATGCTCGCCAACAGCCAGTCCCTGAACCCAAAGGGAAGAAGAGCCTTGACTCATAGGAAGCTGGCCCTGCCCGTGCCCTCGGTCCTCCCTCCCACTGCTGCTGGTCGGCCTTACCTTTAGCTTGGCCTGGATCTCGCGGGCTTTGCGACGAGCCAGCACCTGGATGTGGCTGGAGACCTGTAGCAAGAAGAGAAGGCTCCTGTCCCTACCTCCCAGGAGGCCTGTGCCCTCCGTGCTGGCTCCCTGACCCTCAACCCTGCACCGTCCTCAAGCCACGTCTGTGGAATAAGTGAGTGAAAGGGGGAGTCAGAGATGGGCCTTCAGTCCTGCCACATCCAGCTAACCCAGAGTCTGGCAATAAACCCAAGTACAGCGCCAGTCCTTCACTCTCTGGTCCTCTGGCGTCCCGGAGACGGGAGGGGACGGACTTCCCGGCTGATGGCAGCAGGGACTGCAGGGAAACTGAACGGTCTGCGGCACCCCAAAAAGAGATAACCCCTCTGATCCGGCCCTACTGAGAACCCACCCTGGGTCCTGCAGAAGGCCTGGCCCCCCACAGGAGCAGGCTGGGACTGAGGTACCTGCCCCTGGGCCCCACGCGCATCTCCCAGGGCCCACCTGCTTCCTGGTGCGGGTCTTCCCTGTCCGGAGCTTGATGTAGCGGGCAATCAGCTCATTCCGACCTACAGAGACACCAACAGCCTCTCAGCGGGAGAAGGACAAAAGGCAGAAACACGGGAGGAGGAGGACCTGGGGAATCCCTTCCCTCACTCTCTGCCCACCGTGAGTGGGGACTTGGGGTGAGGATTCTGCAGTTTCCCTCCTGCCCTCCTTGGATCCCAGGGATCTCCCAGCAGCAAGAGGTCTTGCTGGGGGACTGGTAACCTGAGAGCAAGGAGGTGACAGGGCCATGGGCCCCAAACTCGAGGAGCCCTCTCAGGGGCCTCCTCCTCCCCCCGCCCTGCAGCAGCCTGACAGATGCCAATCTGTCCTGCTTCCTCCTGGGGCCCTTCTGCACACTTGGGAGGCTGCAGGGAAGGGCCTGGGCCTGGACACCCCCCATGCAGCCCCCTGCCCACACAGCTTCCACCACCTCCAGAGAGGAGCAGGACCTCAGTGGGGGGGACCGGAGACATAAGCGCTGAGCCCCTGAGCATCCTCAGGGAGGAGGCCTGCAGCCCTTAACTCAGATCAAGAAAACCCAGGCAGCCCACACCTCCAGTTGCATGGCTCTGACGGGACCAGTCACCAGGTCATACGGAGCGTGTGCCGCAGGGGCCGAGGCTGCGTCTGAGGGACCCTGGAAAACTGTAAGGAGCCACCCACATCCTCTACTCCTGTAAATGCAATTATGAAAGGCAGTTCTGTTTTCAAAGCAACCACCATGTAGCTGAGGAGAGACGTGTGCCCACACCGTAAGCCCAGTGCCGGCCACTGAACACGGTGTGCTCAGAGCACAGGGGTCAGCTCAGGCTGGGTGGTCAGGTGAGCCTTCAGCTGGACCTTGACCACTGACTGGGTAGGATTAGACTGTGAAGAAGGGCATTGGGCTGGGGAGAGGGAGGGGGCGAGGGAGTTTGAGCAGGAGCTGTGTCACGTCCCTGGGCCAGCTCTGGGGCCGGCGGGCACAGCCACCAGCCCGCCCCGTCCTGCCGGCCCTTGCTGAGCCTGGAGGGCTGTGGCTGTGAGTCAGGAGGTGCGGGGGGGCGGGGGTGAGACGAGCGGGCTATCCGCCACCCCGTTGTAACTGGAGAGCACAGCCAAGGCCAAGCCGGCCCCCCAGATGACCTTTCCCCACTGCCAAAACTGAATTAGGAGGCCACCCTCGGGAGGTCGCGTCTGCCAGAAAGACTAGCTGGCCTGGGAGCACTGGACAGTCTAGGTCAGGGGAGGGAGGGAGGGAGGGTGGGTCAGACCCTGAGGCTATCCCCTGCGGGCGGGTCTGCACCTAAAACACGGATCAGGGACCTGCCTCCTCTCAAAGCTCTCCTCAGAGCCATATTCCACGGGCTCCTTTGAAGGAACGGATGGCTGACAGTCCCATGCCATGTCTAACTAGAGACATTCACGCTGCAGTTAGGAAACGCTCTGATCACCGGCCAGAGAGTCTAAGTCATTGCCAGAACTGGGAGTTCAGGAGCCAGGTGTCGTCCAGGGGCTCCAAAAACAAGATATGGGGTCTTGGCAAGTCCCATTCCTCTATGGACCTTCACCCAGACTTCCCTTCTTAAACCAAGCCCTTTTAAGGTTCTTCCTCCAAATCATTCTAACCAAACGTTTACAGACTTAGGAAGCAGACCTTAACCTGGGCTCAATGAGAGCTCGCTGTGGCTGTTCCCTTTGCTGTTAAAGGAACAGGCCCGTGTGAGTAGTCTAGTTCGGGGCCCAGCCTGGGAGCGAGGAGAAGAGCAAGGGAGGAGACAGGGTTCCCAAGACCAGGAGGCTGATCACAGAGCCGGAGTGCGCGCTCAGAGAAGGGTGAATAGGAGAGTGCAGGGGCTGCTGCTGGGAAAGGCAGGGGGTGGACTGTTTGTATTATTGGTAAGGCTCTGGTCAGCAGTAGGCTATTAAGAGTCAAGCTTTGGGAGAGCCAAGTTCTATGTGGCTTGTCCACCGTGTCTGTGGCGGGGGTGGGGCGGGGTAGCGGATGGCACCTCTAACGCCTACCTTGCTCGAAGGCCAAATGTATATCTGGAATCCAGCCACTGCCTCCATGGTCCAAGCTCCCATCCTCTCTGGCCTCAACTATGACCATAACCTTCTACCTGGATCCCGTGCCCTCAGTCTACTCTTAACACAGGGGCCACAGCAACCCCGTGGCTCCAACAGCCTCCAGGGGCTTCCCATCTCGCTCAGACTGCAAGTGTTCAAGCCCCTACAACGGCCTGGAAGCCCCCCAGGGCCCATTCACCCCATGGCCAGCCCGGCCCCTCTCTGACCGGGTCTCCGGGCTGCTCCTGGCACGAGCCTGGCCCACTCCCACCCGAGGGCCTCCACGTGCTGTGTTCCCAGCCCAGCTGTGCAGAGCCCACTCCCTCACCTTCTCGCCCCGGACGCCTTCTTTGCCCAGGTGCCTCTGTCTTAGAGACGGCTTCTCAAACGCTCTACTGAAGGCCAAGGTCAGTGCCCACCCACCCACCTTGCACGGCCCACCGTCTTGGCTGCTCTCCCCAGCACCTTCTGACACACCAAGGGATCTGCTTACTCACGTGGAGGGCTGCCTCCCCCCATCCCCACTCCCAGCAGAAGAAAAGCTCCTGAGAACAGGGATTTTTGTCTGTTTATTCACTTGTCCACACCCAACACCTAGAACCTGCTTGCCGTTTTCTGTAGCGGGCCCCCAGTAAACACGTGTGAGATGAATCATAAGGGAATGCTGAGAAGATGCCGAGCAGATGCCCCACAAGGCGTTTTGGCCTACGACATGTAAGGCCGCATTAATAAAAGCAAATCACTTCTTACTTCCAATTAATCCAACAAAACTGTTAAAGTGTTTCCTTATCCTGGGTTCACTTGATTCTCCCTATGCAGGAGCAAATCCCGATTTCTACAGACCCTAAAGCATCTAAAACTTGGGAGGCTCTCTTTGAGAAAAAGAAGTGAACGTATAAACACAAAGTTAAGTAAAGATCATTTCAGGTTAAGATGGACATGTTTACTCTCTGGATGGTAGTAACCGGCTTCCTAAGTGTATTTACATCTGTCAAAACTTAACCAAATTATTAATTTCAAATATGCACAGTTCACATATTTCGTGTGAGCCCGGGCATGGCGGCCCTTGCGGCAAGGGAGGCCCGTGACCCCCAGGGGCTGAGACCCCTACTCCAGACGTCAGAGATGACAGAACCCCAGGTCACGGAGACACAGCCCCCTCCTAGTCCTGCAACGCCCTCTGCCCTCTGCTACCG
Source organism: Procyon lotor (assembly GCA_028646535.1). Classification (NCBI taxonomy): domain Eukaryota; kingdom Metazoa; phylum Chordata; class Mammalia; order Carnivora; family Procyonidae; genus Procyon; species Procyon lotor. The sequence continues at coordinate 23,561,182 of CM053611.1, read as the reverse complement.
GGTTCAGAAGCTCTGCCGCCACACAGGCCGCGCCGGGGCCACAGGAGCCAAGCCCCACTCAGCTGTCCGGGGTTTTCCAAATTGTGCATCCTGCCCTCCCTTCCTCTGGAACAGCAGCCCCCTCTCCCTCACCAGCTCATCTCAGGTCGCCAAGGCCTGCTCTGCTGATCAGGGGCGAGGCCAGGGTGGAGAAGGCCCCTGGGCAGGAGCAAAGTGCAGGGTCTCTGTGGGTGTGCTGAGCCAAGAGGGGCCGAGCCGGTTCCTTCCTGCCAGCGGGTGCTCCGGAGGCCACCGCGGCCACACTGCTGCCGCAGGGCCAGCTGCCACCACTTCCCTCGCTCCCGTAACAAGAGCGACAGTCGCGAACATCTACTGAGCACTTTGTGCACTAGGACCTGCGCAAATACAGATCATGCACTGGGACGGTCGGATCCTCGTCCCCCTTTTCAATCCTACACAGCTGCTACTGCCATCGCCTTCTACACATAGGGAAATCGAGGCACACGGAGGTTCAGAAAGCAGTTCGGGGTCACAGGTCAACAAGTGGTCAAGATCGAAACCCATCCAAACTGGTTCCAGAGCTTGTCTCTTCAGGACCACACAGTATGACTCCTATTTGGGAATGAGGGCCATCTCTCTCAGAAGCAAGGGCCAAACCTGGTGACCCCAGAGGTCTGATGTAGCCCAGGGAAGAAGTAACTGTGGCCCAGAGAGGAAGGAGAAGTGATTTATTCAAAGCCAGATGGTTTGTTAGTGTCCCAGGTGCAACAAGAACATACACTTGTGAGGCTTCACGACTGTGATACGATGGCCGCCCTCCCTTAGCGGGGCTGGGAGCTGCCTCTGCAAGACATTCTCGGGCTCTCTGCAGGAAGCAAGCCCCTGGCTGTGTCTGACTGCGCCTCGCCCTGACCCAGGTCCTGGAGGAAGAGCTGACTATCGGGACCCAAGAGTCTGCCACTGCTTTCCGTCTGTCGCGGACTGTGCTTCCCCAGCTGATAGACGCCAACATGTCACGGATGGCGCAGATAGCAGGAGGCCACAGAGTCAAAGGGAGAAGCGGAGAGAAGCGAGGAGCACGTGCTCAGAGGCAAAGCCCTGAAACCACCCGGCTGGCCAGCAGGGGGCAGGGGCAGCAAGAAACGAGTGCAAAACCCACATGAGTTAGTGGGAGGGCAGGACACCCGCATCCCTGTCCCAGCTCTGTCACCTGCTGCTCAGAACCAGGCCTGGCTTCTCCCCTCCAGCGCGGAGACCACATGCCGGGGTGGTGGGACGCCAGCCTGGACCTCGGCGGGGCCCGTCGGGCAGCTGGGCATTACAGTGTGGCAGGTGGCCTCGGCCAACCCCAGAGAGGGCCTGGGTGCGGCTGGAAAGGACGCCCCCACCAGACTGGGGCCCATCTGTCAGCAGACATGTGTCCGACAGCCCCAGCTCACAACCCTCCCACCCCCCCCGCCACGGGCAAGGACAGCCGATGGGCAGAGGGGAGACATGGCCTCCCCACAGGCTGAAGGTGGAGCCTCCCCGATACAGGGCCCACGCGACCACCTCCACTTCCTCCTAACCCCACACTCAATGTCACGAAGTGCCCGCCCACCATCCCAGCCGCCTCGCTGACCACATGCTCCCACTGACGTCGTTTTTCCCATCCGCACAAGCCTCTGGGATGGGCCATTTCTGCACCTCCTTCGGCCTGTGTCGCCTCCCCTCTCCGCATCAGCCCTCCCCAGGCCATACGTACACTAACCAGCATCAAGGAGGTAGAGCACCTACCGCCTAGGAGAAGGCCAGCAAAGTCAGCTGCCGCTACTTTGTTGTTCGTAAGGCCCTGTTACAACGAAGGCTATTAGTCTTCAAAAGTGGAGAAAGCTGAGAAGCTTAGGGCAGAGCCCCCTCCCCAAGAGCAGACAGACATGCACGTACCGGGTTTTGGCTCCCCAGAGGCCTCTCACAGGAGCAAGCCCTTCTGTCCTAATCCCGATGGCCTGGGGGCCTCTCTGTCCAGGGATCAGCTGAAGCTATAAACACCTGCAGCCAGAGGAGGAGGCTATTTGTGGACAAGAAACTTCTGCCTGCAGCCTGAGAAGGCAGAGATTAGGCCTGACATCTGAGCTAGTCCCACCATTGTCCCCGCAGGGCTCTAAGGCTTCTGGTGAAATCCCAGCCTGCCTTTGAGGCCACAGCTGGAGATGCACCCGAGATGCGGTCCCTGAGCCCCACCCATTCCCGCCTCCAAGTCCTGGTGCACAGGGATCGGTGCCTTTCTTGAAGTCTGGGGCTAAAAGTCACTGGAACTCCTGACTTCCTCTCTCCCTAAAATTCGAGCTCTGGGGACGCCCCATGCAGCCCCACTCCCCACTGCTGCACACTGGACATCTCCACATGCTCGCACCCCTGTGGCAGCCCTGGAGGCTCGGGTCTTCTTTCAAAGGGCACATGAAAAGATGCTCAACGTCACCAATCATTAGGGAAACGCCAATCAGAACCACGAGCTACCACTTCACACCCACAAGGATGACTATTCAAACAAACAAACAAGACACGAAAAAATAACAAGTGTTGGCAAAGATGTGAAGACCTGGGGACCCTTGCACATTGTTGGGAGAACATAAAAAGGGGCAGCCGCTGGAAGACGGTTTGGCGCTTCCTCGAGAAGTTAAGCACACCTGCCCTATGATCCGGTAATCCCATCTCTGGGCATGTACCCAGAAGAACTGCACAGAGGGGCTCACAAACCCGTCCACGCGCGTTCACAGCAGGGGAGAGGTGGAAACAACCAGGAGTTCACCAAGAGCTAAATGGATACACAAAATGTGGTATATCTGTGCAAAGGAATATCATTCTGCTTTAAGAAATAAGGGAGTTCTGACACAGGCCACAAGACGGGCGAACCTCGAGGACACCGTGCTGAGACACGTACCTCCTTGAGGTACCACAAATAGGCAAATTCGTACAGACACAACACAGAAGAGAGCTTCCCAGAGGCTGGGAGGCAGGGGAGTGGACGGGGAATTAGTGTCTAATGGCTACGGAGTTTCAGCTTGGGGTGGATGAGCATGTTCTGGAGTTGGATGGTAGTGAGGGCAGTGTCACCAGATGGAACCAATTTAATGGCACTGAACTGTAACTTAAAGGAGTTACAACGGTAAATTTTATGTGATGTATATAAATGTTATGTGATACATAAAATAAATGAATGGAACCAAAACCAAACAGAAAGGTGACATTATCATCATTGCCCCCAGCTTTACAAATGAGGAAGTGGAGCTGAGAAAGGTTAGACCACCAGCTCAAGGCCACACCAGCTCCTGGCAGAGACCAAGTTTGAACTGAGGGTCCCTCACCAGGCCTCCAGAAGTATGAGGTCAGTGTTGTAAGCCTGAGGGGGGACATGGAAGGATCTAGAAACCACAGGGCAACAGAGCAAAGGGCAGTGGAGGAGTTCGCTTGGTAACAGCTGCAGGATGGCTAATGGGAATGAGAAACCTGGGCCACAGGGCACCCAGGAGACAACAGAGGAAGCAAGGAGAGGAGAAGAAGAAAGAGGGAGACTCCAAGAGAGCTGGGAGATTCAAGAGCGTGGTGGGCAGGAAAGAATGCACATACAGGAAGACAGAGCCAGCCAGCCCTCTTGCAGGCAAACAGAGAAGGCAAGACGGAGCTGTGAGGGGGGGGAAAGGCAGAGGGTGCGGGCAGATGGGGGTGAGAAGTTGCCCCGTGCTCACCTCCCCACCACCTGCCCACAGGGCCAGAGGCCAGGCTGGCCAAGAGCGACCAGCATGGCGGTGCCAGGGCGAGGGTCACAGAGTGACGGGGCAAAACTGAAGGCAGCCGTGGGCAGGAGGCGGCCAGCAGCCCCGGCCACGGGAGCCCGTCCACAAGTGTGGGAGGCTCGGCTCAGAAATAACCGGCGCTAATCTGCCCTGCAGCTCCGCATGTTATCTGCACGTCTGCTGGCCCTCTGCAGCCTGTCCCGCGCTGGCTGTACCGGCCAGAGCCGGGAGCAGGCCGAACCCTGGTGCTCAGAGTCTGCAGGTCTAGACTCCCCTTCGGGGACCAGAGACCAGCCTGCTCTTCTCCCTGCCTGAGGCCTCTTCCCGCCTGCTTGTTCTCAGCTCCCACCCTGTGTCCCACGGGGCCAGCCCACCTGGAAAGGGACCAATGGCCTCTGACTGCAGGAAGCGGGGTGTGTACCAACCGGGGCTCTTAGGGGCACAGGACAGGGCCGTGGCACTGGAGGGTGACAAGAGCGGGCCCCCTGAGGGAAGAGGAGAAGATGGAGGAGAAGAGCCAGAGCGAGACGAGGTCTGAGTCAGCTTGGCAGCTTGTCCCTCTTCCTCCACCTCCCAGGGTCCCATCCCACACACGGGGCTGAGCTCAGAGCTATATATACCTCCCAGCTGGACAGCAGCCCCTGCCCAGGGCCCCTTTACCAGCTCCCTGAGCGGTCCTGCCCTGGCTCAGCCCCTACGCCTGGTAAGAGGAGATGGGGATAAGCCAGTGTCTGGACCCCAGCAGGATCCGTGCTCACGGAGGACAGGTGCCGTGGGGGCTGGGTCAGTCATCGGACACTGGGCAGCAGCCTCCAGCGGCCCTGCCCGGAGCCTGACCCACCTGGAGCCGGGGCCAAGCCGGAGGCGGGGGCAGGGAGGAGAGGAGCAGGCGGGGCAGCAGGCTCACTGAGCGCACAAAGGCCACTCGGGGTGATGGGGGAGCGCTGTGCTTGGGGGCAGGGAACTGCTTCTAGCCTTTGCTCTCCCACTCACCACCCGAGAGACTCTGGGAGAAACTCTTGGCTTCTCTGAGCATGTAAAACCCTAACCCTTGAAAAGATGGAAGAGCTAGAGGACGTCAGAGGCCACCGACAGCTCCCGTCTTCCTTGGCATAGTTAAGAGGCCCGCGGCCCATGCCCCCCTCCCCTCTCTTCCTCCAAGTGCTCCCCTGTGTGGCCCCCCACCCTCTGCCCCTCCCTCTGTCTGCGCAGGCCAGGGGCCACAGACGGGGCCGCAGGACGGCCAGGTCACTTGGCCAAATACCGTTTTCACCCTGCTCCCCCGGCCACTCAACAGCTCCCCTTGGGCCAAGCAGAATTCCACCCCAAGGCCTGCCAGAGGCCTGCGGGCTTGTCCTTCCCAGGCTGGCTCAGTCACAACTGTCTGCTCACTGCCAACAAAGTCTCTAACCCATTTCCTTTGCACGTGAAGTGGGGAGCCAAATACCTACGCATAACAAGGAAATAAAACCACGCATCCCCCAAATGTCTACAGCCAGGTGAATGGATAAACAAAGTGTGGCCTAGCCGCACCACGGAATGTCAGAAGTTCTGACTTGGGCCACAGCACGGAGGACCCTTGAGGACATGATGCTAAGTAAAGTAAGGATATGGCGGAAGGACAGACGCTGTCTGACCGCACGTCTGTGAGGTCCCTAGAGCAGTCCGTCCACAGAGACAGAAAGCAGGGTGACAGCCATGTCAGGGCTCGGGGGAGGGGGGAATGGGAGTCAGCGCCAAGCGGGTACACAGCCTCAGGAAGATGAAGAAGTTCTGGAGAAGGATGGCGCTGGTGGCTTTACCACAATGTGACTGTCCTTTAGGCCACTGACCTGTATACTTAAAAATGGTGAAAAGGGTAAATTTTATGTGATGTATATTTAGCTGCACACACACAGAGACATCGCAGAATTCAAAGTCTGGTCCCCAGTGTCCCTCCAACGAATGTCTGCTGACTCGGCCACATTCCGCCATCTCCAGGGCCCCCCGCATACCTGTAGCACCCCCAGCTCTCTCCTTCTGCTGAATGCCTCTTGGCCACCTGCATTTGCCAGAAAACGTGCTCCCTAAAGCACAAGGATGTATGCTGCCAAGTGTCCTGGGCACACATCACGGTGTCCCAGCAAGAGACCCGGACAGCTCTCAAAGCTAAACGTTTTGTCCTCATGTGCCCTTCCCACCCTTTCTCCCCTTCTCCCCTCAGCTCTGCATCAGTGCCCATCCCACTCCCCACCAAGGCAGCAGGGAGAGCCGAAGGCACCGGTTCTCCATTCCTCTCCAGCTCCATGGGAAAAACCGACGTAAAGCACTGGATCCCACATCCGGCACCCCAACCACGTGCCCCATACACGTCATCGGCCCTCTCCACGAAGCTTCCATAGGGGCCAGGAGTAAGAAGCAACCACCAGAGCAGGAAGCGGTTAGAGCAAGGGCGGTATGGGGTGGCGGAGTGCGACACAGGGCACGGATGCCCACAGAAACCAGAGAGACTCTGTGCGGACCAGCAAAGCCCCAGCAGCAGGGCTGGTGAGGAGAGATGCACAATTCTAACCCATGCCTGAGGACGAGACCCAGGGTCCGGCCAGCACAGACCCTGCTTCCCCAGCAAGTAGAAGAAAGAAAGGAATCTCCATGGCCTTGTAGGGAAGGCTGCAGCTAAAGGATGAGTACCAGCGGCTAGGAGAGTGCCGGGGTCCCCCAAGGTGCTAACAAATTGGACACACGTTCGGTTTCGCTGAACTAAACTGAAGAGGGTCCTCCTAGAGCTCTTGCCCGCCCAGAAGCCCAGAAGGTGCCCGGATTTGGAAGCAGGGTCTTTCCAGTTGTGCTAAGATGAGGCCACACTGGATTAGGTGTGACCAGGATCCTTATAAGAGGCGAGGACACGCAGGGAAGGTGGCCATGTGATGACAGAGTGACAGCAGCGTCACAGATGCAGTGATGCAGCTACAAGCCAAGCAAGGCTCCGGCTTGTGAGCGAGCACCGGAGGCTAAGAGAGACACTTCAACAGGGCCTCCCTCAGAGCCCCCCGAGGAAGCCAACGCCCCAGACACCTTGACTTGAGACTTGTCCGGAGCCGGGAGAAAATACCTTTCTGCTGTGGTAAGCCGCCCGTCTGCGGCCCTTACAGCAGCCCTCGGAGATGAATACGGCCAGCCCCGAGGAGCCCTCGCACAGCGTGCTTCAGACAGCTGACAAATTCTTGTCTTGGGGGACTGAGGAGGAACCAGCGCTGGGTGCGGGGGGAGAACCTGAGTGGAAGCCCTGGGGGCGGGCGCCTGGCCTGGAGCCATCTTGTTGTGAGAGGGCCCACCGGTTGCAGGAACCCTCCCAGCACCTGCCTAAGCCCTGCGTTTCAAGCAGGGGGTCCTGGGAACGGAGGCCTGACTGGGGCCTTCCGACAGCTATTGGGTTTTCAGGTTTGTTCTCCTTTCCCACATACCCTCTCTTCCATCCAAAGGTCAGCACAACCCCGGGCAGACTGCTTTGCTCTTCCCACGGGGCTACCGGACAAGAAGGATCTCTGTATGCTCCACATTCTCAGCCCCTCCCAAAGACCGAGCCTTTCCAGATGACTCTGAGCCAAGAGGGGACCTTTCCTGAGTGAAGGTCTACAGCACCCTGCCTGACCCTCCCCTGGGACAGCCCACACCTGCGTTGGAGCACAGTTCAGTGTGCCTTCGCCTCCCCCGACCCCCACCACATTGTGCGCAGGGGCCAGACCTTCCCCACCGAGGCCTGGCACACAGAAGCCTCCCAACTGAGTGTGTGCATGAAGGAAGGACTGGATGACTCCAGTAACCACCTTCCTAACCTCCCTTCACAGCCAAGGGTGGGGAGCTGGGAATGAGGAGGCAGTCGCCTGGGGGACAGCTTATGGGATTTTCCCAGTCTGCTCTGGGGGCATGGATGGGGGAGCGTTCTTCCCTTTCCCAAGCCTCTCACCCAAAGGCTTCTCCTCACACACCTTCCCAGCCCTTGGGAACTCCGGACAGAAGGAGGCGCCATCCGCCCATAAGTGCCCTGGTGGTCATCCCCCACCCCGTTACTTGGAGAACCCTGAAGGTGCTGTGCTTCCCCCCCACCCCCCGTGCCTAGGCCCTACTTCCAGAGCTGAACCGTGAGGGCAGGGGCCTGCCAGCCCGCCCCAATAGGCTCCTTACCGTACATCTTGCCCTCGTCTGACAGGATGATCTTGCGGCGGCCACAAGGAGGGTAGATGGCCAGGGCCTCCTGGAAGCTCTGCTCGATGTCGGGGCTCCACACGCCCTCCGCATCATTGTCGATGGGCTTATCCAACGCCTGACTTCCCCCAGAGACGTTGCTCCCCTCAGGGGAGTTGGGAGGGCTCCACTCGTTGGAGGTAATGGTGCCGGCCTTGCCCTCCAAGGCTCCGCTTGGAGGAGCGCCCGTTGGACCTGTTTGGGCAGAAACCACAGCATCGGAGGAAGAACTACACGGCCACAGGACAGGGCACCCCGGGGAGTGCCAAGCCCGAGAATCAGTTGCCTTCCTTCCTTGGCCGCCCACAGCACAGGAGCTTGGGGGGAAAGGCCAGGGACTCAGAGGATGAAGAGTGAAGCGAAAGGTCTGGGAGGATCAGGAGGCCTAGAATCTAGGGCAGGTCGTTTCCCCTGTGTGGACCCTAGCTTCCCAGTCTGTCAAAGGAGCACGATGGCCCAGGCAGTCTCTGAGCACAGCTCTCAGGATCCTGAGACAGGGCTGAGAAGTAGGAGATCAGGACCAAGAACCAGCAGACGTTCAGACATCAAATCAACAAGGGGCAAAAAGGATGCGAATTATCGTGCACTGTTGGTAGAAATGTAAAATGTAACCACTACAGAAAACAGTATGGAGGTTCCTCAAAGAATTAAACATAAAACTACTGTGTGATCCAACAATTCCACCTCCCACTTCCGGGTCTACATCCAAAGAAATTAGCAGCAGGGTCCTGAAGAGATATGTGTACACCCCTGTTCACAGTGGCCTTATTCACATAGGACTGCCTGACCTCAAGTGGATTTGAGATTTGAATTTTACCTTACTCAGGAATTCCCAGCCAATTCATAACAATAAATAGTGGTCCATGGCTGAAAAATCTCTGAAAGACAGTCTTTACCCATGTTATGGAGAATCCCCAAAGATAAAGCCTTGCTAAAAAAGGATCTCAAAATCCAAAGTTGCAACATGTAAGAAAGAGGAAACAATCTACCATGATCAAGATTCAACAGACTAGAGCCCCAAGAACTAGAGATAACTGTATCAGATTAAAAACGAGTATAGAATGGTATTCAAAATAATTATTGACTTAAAGATTGGAAATATGAGAAAGATTTAGACACTGTCAAAAAATACAAAGCAGACTGGAAAAAGAACCAAATAGGACATTTCGAAATGAACATTTTAATCACTGGAGTCAAAACTCAGTGGTTTCACTGAGATGAAGAGCACATTGGACATAGCCAGAGAAAGAATTAACAACCTGGAGGATAGATCTAAAGATAGTACTCAGAAATTTATTTTTTTTTAATGATAAGGAACAAGGAGAACAAAATAAGGCAGTTCAATATACCTCCAATTAGCATTCCTGAAAGAGAGAATACACAAAATGAAGAACAGCATTTGAAAAGATAACGGCAAGCAAGTTTCCCTGAAATAATCTCCAATTAAGGAACCATATTGAATCCTAATGAAGAAAAATTAAAATAAAATCAACACACATTGTAAGGACACTGAAGAATACCAAAAACAAACAACAGATCTTAAAAGCATCAAGAGTTTAAAAAAAGGATTACCTACAAAGGAAGGACTATGACATTAACTGTATATACCGACAGAGGACTTCTCAACAGTAGTACTAGAGGACCCAAGGTTATGTGTCCAAACTGTTGAGAGAAAAATATTTTTAACCTAAAATTAAAAGCCCAGCCAGAGTATCACTCAAGAGTGAACATTAAATAAAGGCATTTTCAGACAAAGACGGAGAGAATTTACTACTAACACACCCCCACTAAAAAAGAAAAAAACAGGAGAAGAGGGATTTTTTTTTTAAAAGGAGCTTCTTGGAAAAGAAGGCACTACACACAAGGAAGAGGGGTGAACAAAGTAGTGGTAAAAATAAAAGTAAACCTAAATATTAACTCTTGGGCACCTGGGTGGCTCAGTCAGTTAAGCGTCTACCTTCAGCGTGGGGCACGATCCCAGGGTCCTGAGACTGAGCCCCACATCGGGCTTCCTGCTCTGCGGGGAGCCTGCTTCTCTCTCTCCCTCTGCCACTCCCCCTTCTTGTGTGCTCCTGCTTTCTGTCAAATAAATAGATAAAATCTTTTAAAAAAATCCACTCTATGAAAACAATGAACCACAATGATCACGCCCAAGTCTGGTCATGCAACACCCACGTGTGCACGCATGCACATGGAAGGAAAACCACGTTTCTGAGCCATTACATGGGAAGAGGCATCGGAAAAAACTCAAGACCCAGTCACAATAAAAGCATTTAGCAAACTCCAGAAACAAACTTTCTTAATGTGACAGAAGATATCTCCCCAAAACCCACCACGATGTTATGATTTACAAGAAATTTGTGTTTGGTCTTCGCCCTGGTTTCTAGCACAGAGCTCCTAAAACCCTTGGAATTTCCTAAGTGATGAAAGCGATAAAGGTGTCTTATTATGTGAATGTGGTGACTTTTGGAATGCAGCTAAGGATGAGGGCTGATGGCCTGGAGAACCAACCATGTAATCAGAGGGTTGGAACCTTCAGCCGCACACCACCAGCTCCCCTCCCAAAAAAGTCCAGGGGAGGAAGAGGGACTAGAGGTTAAAGTAATTGCCAATGGCCAGTGATTTAGTCAATTGCTCACCCAAAAGGAGAGGGCTCAGAGAGCTGGTGAGCTCACATGAAGATTTGGGGAGAATGGTACATACTTGTAGAGGGCTTGGAAGTTCTATGCCCATCCCCCAACCCTGCCCTATGCATCTCTTCCATCTGGCTGCTCCTGAGATATCCTTCCATAATTAACCAGGAATCTAGTAAGTAAAATGTTTCTCTGAATTCTAAGAGCCACTCCAGTAAATCAATCGAACCCAAGGAGGGGTTACTGGAACCTCCAATCGGGCCACTGGGGTCTGGGGCTGGCGGACAGTCTTGTAGAACTAAGTCCTTAACCTGTGGGATATAACTACCCCTAGGTAGACAGTGTCAGAAGTGAACTTCATTGTAGGACGTCAGGCTATGCCGGAGACTTGCTGGTTGGTGTGAGGCTGTCATCCCCCACCCCAACCCCACTCTCACACCCACGTTGGCATAATTGGTGACCACAACTATTACCTTACTGACTCTTACTGATTAAACACTGGAAGCATTCCCTTTAAAGTCAGAAATAAGATAAAGAATGCCCACTCTCAACCTTTATACCCACACTGTAGAGTCTCAAGAACCTAGCCAACACAGTCCTAGCCAACCCAGTAGGATAAGAAAAAGAGATGTGAAGATTGGAAGAAAAGAACTTAACGGTCATTGTAAAGAATTATGATAGAAGACTGAAAGGATTTGACAAACTACAGTTATATTCTCTTATACCAGAATAAAGTATTAGAAAATACAATTTTTAAAAATAGAAACCAAAGTCATAATTTACCTGATTAACAATAAATGAGGCCTTTACAAAGAAAATGATAACTGTTTTGAAAGACATAAAACATCTACACAGAAGGAGAGGAAATTGTGTACATGGATGGGAAAATATCACAAAGATGTTGAATCTCTATCAAAAAAATCATGAAGTCAATGAAATCATGATTAAAAATCCCAGAAGGTCTTCCACAGAACTGAACAAGCTGATTTTCAAAATATGAGGAAGACCAAAGACCATTCTCAAGTTGTTTTAATTCACTGTCTTTACTTTTCCTTCCTTCTCTTTCACTCTCTCTTTCACCAGACCAGTCCCTAAGTGCTTTCTTCAGGGCTTGGTCCTGACCCCTCCTTTTAGGCCCCCATACATAACCCCTGGGGGTTCCCCACCCATGGCTTACACTCCCACTGTATATTTTCAATTACCAAATCTGTATGTCCTTCCTGAGTTTAGCTACATATGGCAACTGCTTATCAGGCAGCTCCAGTCAGACTTCTCAAAAGCTCCTCACATTCAACACGTCCAAAATCAAATTTCCAGTGGGCCACTGAGTCGTGAAACGACACCACCAATAGCCCAGAGGCCAGAAACCTAAGTGTGTATTCTGATTTCTCCCTATCTGCCATTAATAATTAACAACCACATCCTATCTCTTGAAGGTCTTCTTGAAACCCATCTCTTTCCACCTCAGAGCCCTAACCCCAGCTTCTGCTAGTGCGCCCCGGGTGACTGAGCCAACCCCACGCAGACTGCGTGAGCTGTCACCACAGCCACGGTGAATTTTCTGCAATACACATGTGATCGTGGGATTCCTCTACTTAAAATCTTTCAAAGGCTTTCCCCAGACCTTTGATAAAATGACGTGCCCCATGACAGGATTCTGTAAGGCTGACTCCTGCTCTCTGGCCACACCTCCCAGGCATTGGCACCATCCTCTATACTCCTGTGGCTGTACCTCTCAACCCCCAAACTCCATTATCCAAATGATACCCCCGACATGCTAAGCCCCTTCCTCCCCACCCTTCTCTCACCCAGCTCCTACTCATCTTGAAGGTCCAGCCACAATGTCACTCCCTCTGGGAGGAGCACCCAGACCTCCCGTCTGGATCAGGGCCCCTCGTCGGCCCTATAGCGATCCCCGTGCTTTCCATATCTGACCCCCCAGCTCCAAGGAACGACCAGCCTCCTTCACCGGACCTCAGCTCTCATGAGGGTGGGGACGGCTGTCTTTCTCTACGAAGTCCTCAGCACACTGCACAATGCTGGGGAACAAATGAGGGGACACAGTCCTTTGTGAAAGAACGATCTCTCTGTGGGGAGAATGAACTTGCACTGTTCCATGTTTAGTGTCAGGAAACCAAAGAAAATACCAGTAAATGTCTGGACTTGGGCACACCAGGGAGAGAGCTTGAGTTTTGGAGGTTTGCGAAATGAAAGTGTGACGTCTGGGAGTCATGCCACCGGCTCTGGCTCCAGAGTGACAAGCAGCCGTGACCTCGGTCAAAGGGGGATCTAAGGTCCTTTCTGTCCTCCGGCGCTGGTGGCTCGCACTCCCTGCCCAGACCCCCCACGGGCTCTGGGAGCGCTCCTGAGTAGCCTCTACACATACCACGCAGACTTTCACCTGCGGCTTTGCTCAAAGAAGGCTGGAGAACTGAACTGCCATGGCCAGATGTCCCATACATGGGCCGACAAGATCAAATGTCAACTAGCACAGGGCCTGACAGTCAGGGCTCAGTATGAGCTGTATGGTCACCGTCCTTATCTACAAGGAATGCCTCCGGTGGACGGTCTAAAGTTCTAAATGGACCTAATAGGCACACATCTCTTAAGCCTTAATGCCCAGTACTGATTCGTGTTAATTAATATTATACTTAAGGTCTTGCATGTCCTGGCTTTAGCCTAGATTCTCTTCTGAGACCTGGCACTCAACACAGATGAGGACTCCGAGCCAGGCAGAGGTGACAGGGAGGCCAGAAAGGAGAGAAGGAAAGGAGAGTGGCCCAAAGTCCCTGATACCATATGAACCCTTCTGAAGACTAGAGTCTCTGGGCCCTTCCTTAACCCGAGCTGAGCCAGACCAGCTGGTTGAAGTGAGCACCTTCGGTCCCTGTAGAAGTCAGGCCCAGGGCAACCCAGCGGACCACCAGGCCTGGGGAGAACCACAGATTCACGTCAGACACTGGCCCACGCACGACTGAGGTCTCTGAGGACCTGTACTTCTGGTTCCCAAGACTGGGTCTGTCCCAGGGAAGCAGAGTGGGGGGTGGGGAGGGGTGTCACCCAAGGCCCCAGGCCACAGGATTTGCTATTGAAATGGAGTTGCTCCCAGTCCTGAGTGGCCCTGCTGCCCCCAGGCCACAGCTCTCACCGGCTGGCTTCTCCCAGCCTCACCACCCACGGCCCCAGGCCTGGCTGCTGCCTCCCCTCACCAGGCACACCTCCCACACAGCCGAGGCCCGGCGGCTAGCAGAATGGAGGGTAAGCTGACACCAGCCCAGAGAAGGATGCCCACTCCTCCTACTTCCCCAAACCCTCCACACTGACCCCCGTGGGCCTGCCAGGACGGGAGCGGGAGGGGAAGACAGATGGCATAGTTAAGCCTGGGCCATGTGCCATGAACAGAGGAATAAAACTAATCCTTGGCTTGGCTTCCAGGGCCTGGCTTGGAGGCCTCTGGTTCTGCCCCCAGCCCCACCCAAAGCCCACCAGATGGCCCACCCAAAGCAAACTCCAGGCTCAAACAACACTCAGCTCCACCCTGGGGTCCCCGGATGCCAGTTACTCAGGAATTTTCAGAAGAATTAGAACTTACGGGCTTTTATTGACATCTTTTTAATGAGAACAACAATAAACTCCTCAAAAACACTTTCAGGACAGGAAGGGAATCATGATCCCCAGGTTATAAAATGGAGAAACCAAGGCTCAGGGAGGGCAAAAGACTCACCGTGAGGAAGCGGCAGACCCAGACCTCATCCCCTCTAGTCGCGTCCCCTGCCTAGTCCCGAGCTGCATCCTCAAGATGTCCACGTCCTGCTCCCCAAGCCCACTCCTTCAGGACCCTTCCACGGCCATCAGCGATCACTAAGCCCACCCTTCTCCTGCTGGCCCTACGATCCCCAAGATGCAGGTCGGCCCAGGACAGTGGCCGGTCTGTGTTCACCTCTTCTCCCACCGGAGCTACCTGAGCACATGATTATTTCTTATACATCAGTGCCTGCCCCAACTCTCCCGGCTCCATGTCAGGAATTTAGGTAGATGTTATCCTACTTGACATAGTATCAGTTATCCCACTGATACCCTTTCCTCCGTCAAGAATCTACCACTCATTTCCTTTTATCACAAAATCTTTTAACTTGTTGAGGGTCAACACATGTCATCACCTCCTCCCTGTGCTCCCGACCCCAAATCGGAAGCGATGCACTGAAACTCAGAAGGTTTCTAAGATACCTGGTGCCATCCGGTGTTAGGGAGAGACAATTCAGAGGGGGCCCGAGTCTCCTGCCCAACTCTAGGTAGAAACGGTTCTCTGTCCCTCCTCGCCCAGCTCAGATTCCAAGAGCTCTAGGATCCAAGCTAAAGGTTCCAACCATATCAGGCTCCTCATGACCTGTGGGCCCTGACATGACCTGTGATGCCTCAGCATCTGATGCTTCCCCCCCGGGGCCCCAGAAAGAACAACCACCTTCATCCCAACAACACCTCCAACTGAGAAGCTGGGAGGAAGAGAAAACAGGATGTCCTTCTAATCTCCCACTATACGAGTCTCAAAGGATAAAGACGGAGGAGACAGGGGAAGTAACCAAAGAAATTCAGGGTGGGAGCGGGTCCCCTTCTGCCTCAGTCCTAGAACACGAGTCCTCCCTCTGGCTAGCAGACTTATCTGCAAGGCTCAGTCACCAAGGCCAGTGGAGTCATGTCTATGCCCTCTAGGTGCTCTGCCCAACCTAGCAGAATTGTGGCTCTCCTACTGGAGACGAAAATGCCCCCCCCCCCATCCTTTCTTTAGCCTTCCCACGGGACTAGACTCTGGAGCCTGGACCCAACCATACAAGTGCCAAAAGGTGCTGCATACACTGAAGCACAAGTACAAGATACAGATCTCTGGGCAAAACCCCCAATTTGGGGGGTTGGGGTAGATCTCGAAGCCTTCACTGCCCTGACCTCATCTGTCAATAAGAGCAGGAGGGGAAATCAGGAACAGGCGACCCCAGACTCATTCCCACTCTTCCCTCCAGCCCCCTTGGTCTCCTCAGCAGCCCCTGAACCCCGAGCTTACTGACAGTTTCCCTGCTTCAGGTGGCCCTCCTTCCGGACCCCAGTCCATTAACAGACATCTGCTGGGGGTGGAAGAAGCGGGGGGGGGGGGGCGCGGGGGGGGGGGGCCATCCAACTGTAAGCTGAGTGAGGCCTGAGGATCTGCCGTAGAACGCGGAGACCAGAGCCCGTAACGCTGTCCTGTGTAACCGAAAGCTGCCGAGAGCAGAACTTAAATGTTCTCACCAAAAAGAAAAACGTGGAATGTCAAATGTGCTCATTAACTAGCCGGGGGGACCCTTTCACCATGTATATGGGTACCAAGCCACCACAGTGCATAACGAAGGTAGCTTACGATTTTCATTTCATTGACCTCAATAAAGCTGAAATTTAAAAAAAGAAAACTGTATTTTTAAAAAACCATCTGAGTAGCTCTTCTTGGACTAAACTCTGGGGAAAGGGGCTCAGGTCCTCAGGGGGCTTAGACCTCAGATGGGGGACAGGAGGCTGAGTGCTACAGTGTGAGTGGCTTCGGGGGATCAGGTACACGGCATGCAGCCCACCTGTGCCCAGTAGGGCTCCCTGGTCTGGGACACAGAGGCCTCAGGCCTCTACTGTGTACTGCCTGAAGCGCTCAGCGGGCCGCCTCAGAGCTCTCTGTCCTCTATGCTAAGCTGATGTCTGCCTGCCATCGATAGCCAGGGACCTCTGAGGATTGGGTCCAATTTACACCCCCCAAGGTGCCTGAAGACCAGCTTCGCTGTAACTGAGGTGGCTGGGAGACAGAAGGGAGAGAGGAGAACCCATCCTCCAGGCAAAGGCTGGGTCACAGGGCGGGAGGCTCACCTCCCCAACACGCAGCGCCGCCTCCTCCCCCAGCGCACAACCCCCCCCACCCCGTGTACTGGGCAGATGACCTGCAGGACGGGCTGGGAGGGCCGAGCGCCCATGGGAGGGAGGCCTCGCTGTCGAGGAAGTACCAGGACACCGCGAGACAGCCGCTCTGCTTGAAGAGACAACTGTTCTCACATTAAGACATAAGACTGGGAGGTACCATTTTCACAAACCCACTCGGGGTCTGGCGCTGGGCTAAGCCCTTGACCAGCTCTCCCTCTGTCCTCCCCACGCCCATCGCAGACGACGACCCCGGGGCCGCCCCAGGCTCCGAGACTCTAAGTGGCGAGGTTCCGTCCCTTCCCCTCAGCAGGCCACCCTCGCGCACCACAGTGCTGCCCGGAGCCCCCTGCCAAGGGTCCTGCAGACCACAGCAGGGGGAAGCCGTCTGAGTCCACAGCAGGCGGGGTTTGGGTTAAATGTGAAAAGTAATAGGGATGGGTACCAGCCCCAGGACTGACCAGCAAAGGGGAGCTGGAGGCATACAGACGCCATTGTCCCCACAGCCTCTGGGGAAGGTCCCAGCTGGGAGACGTGGACACCCCAAGGTTTGTGTGAGTGAGGAAAACCCCAGAGGAGAAAGGTGCCCTCCACCTTACAGCCCTGAGAGGTCAAATGACTTGCCAGAAGGCCCACGGCTGGTTCAAATGGGCACCAGAAATCAGCCTCAGCCTTGGGCTTTTTTGCTACACAAGTGCCCCTGCCATGGCCACTATCTGAATGCATCTGGAAGAGGAGAGAGCTGGTTCCTCGGAAGGAGGGCACCAGCCACGAAGATCCCTCCTTCCTATTTTCCTGCCTCACCCCAGGAGGGCTTTGGCCCTTGGAGTCTTCCATCCATTCACGATTGTATACCGAGCACCTGCTCTATGCCAGGCATTGGGTACAAGGTCACAAATGACACAGTCCTGCTCTCCATATCCCTCAGCCTCGTGGGGGCGGGTGTCCAGGGTTCCCTGAGAAAAGGCAAGGACAGTCTATCCTAGTTCACGGGATGGTCACAGACTGTGTGTGTGCACATGGGCCTACCCACACACACACTTGGATGCCCGACAGCCACACCCGCGGCACTCCCTGGGTCACGTGCAGATACGCACACGCAAGCGAGTCGCAGGCCTTCCAGGAGGTGGGGCGAGGCCGCGCTCTGCCGTCGGGCTCCCGCGCCCCCGCTACAAACAAGGGGCCTCTGCACCGTCTCTCCAGTGCCAGCCGGTTCACATCTCTGTGCCTCCTGGGTCCCCTGTTTGCGCAGTGGAAGAAGGCCCCCAGGCGGAGGGGTGCGGAGCTGGCCCAGGGTCCGGAGCACGAGAAGGCCATGGCGAGGCCTCTGGAGACAGATGAGCTCCAGGCCGCGTGACTTATGAAGCCTCTGGCTGGGAGGTCAGCGGTCATCAATCAGTAACATCTATGAAAGAAGTGAGGTGCCTTTGAACAAGACCACAAGTAAAACAAAGGTTAGGAATGAATCAGCTAAAAACACTGCGCCGGAGGCTCCCAGGGACCTCAGCCCCGTCCCCAGATGCCCATGCGACCTTAAAGAACTGCTGCGGATCCGAGAAGCAAGTGCCCAGGGAGGGTGACGCATCCAACAGCTGTGGGTGGATACCCCGGGGGGAGGGGGCAGGATTTTAACAGACCCTGAGCTCAAGGCGCTGGGAGCACAACGGCTAACGGAGACAGAACTGTCAAATGACGGCACCAGCCCAAATGTGACTCAACAAGTGACGGGCACACGAAATGTGGCAAATGCATACAAGGGAATATTCCTCAGCCTCAAAAATAAGGAATGAAGTTCTGACACACGCTGCAACACAGATGAACCCAGAACACATTCTATTACGTGAAAGAAGCCCGTCATCAATGACAAATATTTTATGTATCCACTTACTTTTGCACTTTTTTTTAAGCACCCCAGGAGATGGAGGAGGGAAAAGATGTGGGCAGTGAAGGGGATTAAGGGATGTGGGCCCAAAATAGGAGACACAGGGAAATGACCTCTTTATAGCTAGAAATGAAAAGACAAGACAGCAGCATTTGGGTCACGGGCAGCAAGTCCTTCGGGATGAGGGGAAAGAGAGGGAACGAAGGGGAAAACACCCAGTGGAGAAATGGACCCCTGGGCTGAGCGGAGCCTTGTACTCAGCTGAACAAAACTGGCCCCCGCGTGACCTCAGACGGCTGGCCAGGGCTTGCTGGAGCTTGAAGGAATACATGTATATGATAAGTATATATAACAAGTATTTTTATTATAAAAAGTAATAAAACCACACAAAACCGCGATGCGCCAATCCCACCCCAGTTAGCGGCGCCTCTTGGTCCGCCAACACACGAGGCTCTGGGGAAAGCTCGCCGTGGCCTCAGCCACCGTGAAGAGGCTTCAGTTATGTGACCTGAAGGACAATCTACGTCCTACCAGCTATGTGGCTGGTGAGGAACTCGTCTAACCTCCCCAGAGCTTCTGATCTCTCCAACAGCGGGAAGAAGATTGGCCTGGCCGAGATGAAGGGCAGAGACAAAACAGGTTAAGAGCCTGGACCGCAGCGCATGGGACCGCACCGCCCTCCGCCCTCCCCGACCCTGCAGGGTGAAGACACTTAGCACACCTCAGTCCTTGACAGGACAGGAGTGGGGAGGGGTGAGAGAAAAGGCTAAAGGAGGACCCCACCACCCCAACAGCGTGTCGCAAGGAACCCGTCCCAGGGAGCCGGCCCGCCAGGCGAGGACAGGGGTGCTGTGGGGCAGAGGCGCCCGCCTGGGCTCTGGACTCGGGAGGCCCGGCTCAGAGCCCGGCTGGGCCTCCAACTGGCCGGCGTCCTGGGCAAGCTATTGACCTCTCCAGGCCTGCCCCCCCAAACACATTCCAGAGGTAGTAATGTTATCTCCTCGCGAGACTGCCACGAGGACTCAGTTCAATCCCGTCTCCCCCTCTCTCCTCCCTCTCGAGAGGGCTCCTCAAACATTCGTGGCTTTTGGTAGAATGATGAAGGGGGGAATGATCGTCTCTGGGGCGCAGTGCAGAGGAAAGGGGCAGCAGGAAGGAGGGCCACAGGAGGAGGTGAGGTATCAGAGGGAGCAGGCCAGTGGAGAAGCCGCAACAGGAAGGGGCAGGAAGTAACTCAGAGTTGAAGAGGATGACAGGAGGCTACAGCCCCAAGCCCTCCACCCATTCCCCAGAACCCCCAACCCAGGAAGGCAGCAGGGTAACACGACAGGAATCCAGGTTCCCAGGAGCTAGACCGGGGACTCTGCCCCAGCCACTCCTTCCAAGCAGCCAGGGATGTGCGTGTCTGTGAGCCTGACCCTAATATATCCAGGAAGTGGGTCACAGCAAGTGGGTGTCCATGGCCTCCGCTCGCCACCCCACCCCAGGGCTGGCCCCGGAGCCACTGAAGGGGCTGAGGAAGGGGTGATGGGGCTTTAGGCACAGTGCCTGCACAGAAGCCCCTCCAAACGGGTTCTCGAAGGAAGGCAAACCTGGCTCCAGGCTCAGCCTCACCACAGATTGGCCTCCCCTGTCAGGACCTCAGTGCCCCACTCACACAAACAAAAGGTAGGAAAAGTTGAGTATCACTCAGAGATAAAAAGAAATAAGCTATCAAGTCTCTAAAAGACATGGAGGAAGAGATCTTAGTAAGAACCTAGCAAGATCTTTAAGGGATCTTGCTAAGTGCACGCCAATCTAAAAAGGCTACATGCACACAGTAGGACCAAAACCACGGGACGTTCTGCAAAAGGCAGCACCACAGTCGCAGGAGAAGGATCGACGGAGAGATGCATGGAGCATGGGGGACTTAGGGCAGTGGAACTACTCTCTGCAATACTATAATAGTGGATACAGGATATTCACATTTGTCAAAACCCACAGAACGCACAACACAGAGCGAACCCCAAATGTAAACTATGCACTTTAGTTACTAATAATGTATCATGTTGGCTCATCAATGTAATAACTATGCTACACCAATGCAAGATGTCGATAATAAGGAATAAGTAAGCAGGGGAGAAGGGAAGAAAGTCTGTATTTTCTGTCCAATTTTTTTATAAACCCAAAACTGCTTAAAAATAATAATAATAATAAAGGCATAGGGGCATGAGGCTATTAACTCTTTTTTTTTTTAAAGATGAGGAGAATAAGACTTGCCCTTTTTTCTCCTGGGGGCCCTTCCTCAGGATTCTAAAATAAAGCAAAGGTCACGGAAGCTGTAGAGAGGCAAAAGTACCGAACCAAACTAGTTGACTTCACTTTAAGTGGGCCCGTCCTATGAAAATTCAGATCTCAAAGTAGATATCAGAACTGGAGCATCTTTGCCTAACGCGCTTGCCACTGAATCTCGTCCAACAGTAATGCCCCCCAGGACACTGCCCGAACCGATTATTCCCGCGAGCCCCGTGTGCTGCTCAACAAAGCCGTGCCTTCCCCAGCCCAGTCAGCGGCTCTCACAGAGCCCTGACAGTACCCCAGCTGCCAGGACCCGAGGGTATGCCCACACCGGGCCCCCATGCAGCACGAGGCACCAAGTCCAGGGGGCTCTGGAGGCACACTGTGCTCAGGCAGGAGCCCTCAGCCATGGGGAACAGCCCCCAAAGGTCCAGAGCATCAGGGAACTGCAGGGAACCTACAAGGCTCCCGGAGGCCTCACTCCACCCGCAGGCCTCAATCATCCCTGGAAAAGGCCTGCCCCTGGGAAGAATGAAGGCTCCTGCATCTGAACAGTGCCCTGGCTGCCAGGACAGCAGCGTGGGGGACAGGCCGGGGGCTGGGCGTGGACAAGAGGCAGGACACAGCACCTACTCTCCCCTGGGGCACCTTTCATAGAGGTGTCCTTCTGCCTCGGCGCCCCGCTGCCCGGACAGGGACAGAGACGCAGACTGCAATGCTCTGGAGGTTCTAATGGCCCAGAGCCCTCAGACCCTTGGCCGAGGTCACCGTCACAGAAGACCCACCCTGACCCAGAAACCTCACTGCACGGATTCCCTCTTGCACCAGCCACACGCCTACCCAGCGGCTTACCCTGCGGGCCCAATAATCACCACACCTCCCATTCCAGAACGCACGGTCATCCAGTTTGGTAACAAGGCCTTGTAAATGAACCCAGAACCTCGTACCCGGTCTCGGAGCCCAGACTAGGTACAAGCGTGCTATTCCGGATGGGGCTGGCCCAGCTTGAGCCGGGCGCCGTGAAGAGCAGACGAGGTACCTAGCAAAGCAAGAAACCACCTGTACGTCCTATTCAGGAACATACTCTAGGGCAAGTGCTAAGCCAGGAAAAGAACTTCACAGAAGACCCTGTGCCCCCCTCCTCCTCCTCCTTCCTGCTTTCGCATAGGTCATTCCCCAGCTGTTCCCCACGCCCGCCTCCCCTGGGTCCCCGGAAGAAAGGCCAAGGCTCAGGACACCAAGCTCTTGCCTTGCTTTCAGAGTCCCTCATACCCAACGTCTTCTCACGGAGATTTTCTCCTTAAATGAATTTTCTCCAAAAATGTGTAAATCACACATCCAACAAGGGGCTTATATCCAGAATATTAAAGAACTCTCAAAATATGACCACCAAAAGAAAAAAACAGGTGAAGGATTTGGACAGACATCTCATCAAAGAAGTTGTATAGACGGCAAATGAGCACACACACAAAAATGTTCAACTAAAACCCCAATGAGATGCCACTACCCCCCCATTAGAATGTCAAAGATAGAAACAAGAAGAAAGAGGACAATACCAAGCGCTGCTGAAGATTCAGAGCCCCAGAGACCTCCTGGCGTGGCCAGCAGACATATATGGAACGCTTCATGAATTTGCATGTCATCCTTGTGCAGGAGCCATGCTAATCTTCTCTGTATTGTTCCAATTTTAGTATATGTGCTGCCAAAACGAGTACGGCCAGCAGACATATAGGGGGCACTCTGGCGCAGACAGCTGTCTGCGTCTTAACCCATCGCGCATGTACCACCATGTGAATCCACCATCCCACCCCTTGCTATTTATCCAAGAGACATGAAAGGCTTTGTTCACACAAAGACCTGTACACAAATGTTTGCAGCAGCTTGATTCAAAATCAACAAAGGCTGGAAACAACCCCAGGGCCTTCCACCAGTGACTGGGTAAGCACACTGTGGTAGCTCCATATAATGGAATACTACGCAGCAATAAAAAGGAACATGCTACTCTTAATCTCAGGAAGCAAGCTGAGGGTTGCTGGGTGGGGGGGAGGGATGGGGTGGCTGGGTGATGGACACTGGGGAGGGTATGTGCTATGGTGAGCGCTGCAAATTGTGTGTGACTGATGACTCACAGACCTGTACCCCTGAAGCAAAGAATACATTATATGTTAACTAGATAACTGATAGTTTTAACGTATAAGCTACTGATACACAGAACTGGAAGTATCTAGGCATCGCGCTGAGTGAAAGAAGCAGACCCAAGAGCTATGTACTGCATGAGTCCATCTGATATTCTTGAAAAGGCACAATGACAGGAGTGGACAGCTCCGTGTTGTCAGGGGACAGGGACGGATGGACAGACAACAAAGGGACGTCAGCATGAGGGCATCTCTGGGGAAGAGGGAGCCATTCCGTATCCTGACTATGCTGGGGAATACCCAACACTTTGCATTTGTCACAACCCACAGAACCGTATACCAGAAAGAGTAAATTTTGCTGTACGTGAATTGAAAAATAAGTTTTTAAAAAGTCCTCCTTATTTTGCCCAGGACCCAGCTCAAATTCACTTCACTCAGAAAACCTAGTTATCTCCCCTCCTCTAGCTTTATGACCATGACTCTGAAATCACCACTTTTCTTATCTTCTCACCAGTATTTCTCCCCCCACCACCTCTTGCTCCCGCTCACACACGCTCGCTCTTGTGAGCACATGCACACACAATCACAGAGCTGCCGAAACACTACCCATCCTTCAAGGCCAGCTCAAGTGCCGCCTCCTCTGAGAAGCCTTCCCTGACCCCTCCCAGCCCCATCAGAATGAATCACCTTTACCAGGCATCCCCCCAGCACTAGTTTGTGATTCTAACCAGCTCTTCTTTAATCTTGCAGGTTGTCAACGTCTGCTATTCAGTCTGTCTCCCCTGGCGGACTGCAAGCCCCCTGAGGACAGGGACCAGGTCTTCCGTTCCACATTTTTCCCGCCCCCCTGGCAAGTGCCAGGCACACAGTGGGTGCTCTGTGACCCCTGTGGAGTGGCCGAGGGCAGGTGCAGGCAGAGGGGGCGATGCCAGGAGAGGCAAGCCGGCAGTGCTGGGGCTGGCAGAGCTCTGAGGAGAGTACTGGAAGTCACTAAAACAGCTCTGCTTCCTCTCTTGCATAAGCAGCACGACTATTGCTTAAACCTCTGAGTTCTGGACGTGACCTCACCCCCTATTCCAACCCATGGCCATGCAATTTACGATGGAGCATTTCGGAGGATGCTTTTGCTTCTTCTGGGCCACCCAGCACAGTTCCAAGCCCCAGGCAGGACGGATGCTCAAGCCACACCTGTTGCTGGACCGGAACCTGTCTTATCAGAGGGATGCTGACATTTCTCACTTCCAGAAGGCGGGCCTTCCTTTCAACAAGAGTAGATTAGCTCCGTCTGATCGGAAGGCGGTCTCATTACGTAGAGCTACAGGGTAGAGGCACAGCGGACACACAGGGACACACAGGGACACGTCAGGACTGGGCTCTTCCCAGCACATCCCTGGCCTCTCCCTCTTACAAACTTAGGCTGTCAAGAGTTTAAGGACTATTTACGGGTCATTTACTCAGTGAACACTGATCTAGATAGTGTTTAGTACGTGCCATGTAAAAAACTAAGCATATTACAAATATTAACTGATTTAATCTTCCCATTAACCATATGAAGTTAGTTCTCTTAATATTTTCCTCAACTTGCAGAGGGGGAGAGTAAAACCCAGGGCAGTTAGATAAATTGTCCAAGGCCTCATAGCTTGATAACTGGCAGAAAAGGGATTCACACCCCGGAAGGCTGGCCATAAAGCTATACTGTCCAAACATCAGCCACCACCCACATGTGGCCACTGAGCCCTTGAGGAGCAGCTGGTCCAAACTGAGACGTGTTGTCAAGTGTAAAATGCACGCTCCATTCCCACACTTTGTAGGAAAAAAATATATAAACTATCTCATTAATATTTTTTACTATCAATGGCACATTCATTTAAACAATAATATTTAAGACAGTTGAAGTATTATCAAAATTTATTTTACCAATTTCTTTTTTTTTTTAAGATTTTATTTATTTATTTGACAGAGAGAGAGGGAGAGAGAGCACAAGCAGGTGGAGGGGCAGAGGGAGAGGGAGAAGCAGACTCCCCACTGAGCAGGGAGCCAATGCGGGGCTCGATCCCGGGACCCTGGGATCATGACCTGAGCTGAAGGCAGACGCTTAACAACTGAGCCACCCAGGTGCCCCGGAGTCCATTTATTTTTAATAGTGTGGAGCACTTTTTTTTTTTTAGATTTTATTTATTTACTTATCGAGAGAGAGTGAGCAAGCACAAGCATGGGGAGCAGCAGAGGAGAGGGAGAAGCAGGCTTTTGGCTGAGCAGGGGCTTGGCTTGATCCCAGGACCTTGAGATCATGACCTGCTGAGGGCAGACGCTTAACTGACTGAGCCACCCAGGGGTCCCGCTTTTTACTTCTTAAAAGTGGCTCCTAGAGAACTTAAAATTACATATCTGGCTTACATTATATTTCTTTTTTTTTTTTTTAAAGATTTTATTTATTCATTTGAGACAGAGAGAGATACAGAGAGACAGCAAGAGCAGGGAGAGATGCAGTGGGAGAGAGAGAAGCAGATGCCCCGCCGAGGCAGCAGCCCGATGCGGTTCCATCCGAGGACCTGGAGATCAAGACCTGAGCCAAAGGCAGATGCCCAACCATCTGAGCCATCCCTACACTGGATTTCTCCTGGGCAGTATGGCTCTGGAGTCTGTGCTGCCCCTGCCACAGCTGCAGGGGAGCAGCCTGTCCCCCACACCTGCTCACTCAGCTGGTACGTGACAGGAAGCCAGGCAGGAGCTCCCACAGTTCCCCATTCCATCTCCGCCAACTGCTCAGACACTGGCCCTACCCACCCCACCTCTCTCAGCCTTGCCTCCAGCTCTAGAGATAGCTTATCTTTACCTCCTTCCAGCAGGAATCCCAAAACAGCTAGGTGGGAAAATCCCTCCCTCATCGCCTAGGGCAATCCCCACCTGCTTCGTGTGGAGAAACTGAGGCCCAGGACCACAAGGAGGAAGCAGAATCCCTAGAGGTGCCATTTCCCACCCACTATATAAACCTCCTCCAAAGCAGCTCTAACAAGCTCCCTCTACATCGTCCCACATCATGAAATTTCATGGAGGCTATGTAGTGCTTCACAGTGAAACTGACTTCGGGTCACATGGACCGGACCCGCATTGCTGCAAAGAGGGCCTGCCTTCTGGCAGCAAGAAATGACAGCACCCTGAGGGAGGGACAGGTTCCAACCCCCACCCCCCTCTGCTAAGACACTCCCAGTACCAACAAGCTCAGTACTTCATGGATGTGACCAACCTCTGAAACCAGATGAGGCTCCCAATGTGGCCAGAGCACCCCAGAGCCTCCCAACCAGGGTTCTTGACACAGACCCCGCCACACCACTGTCCCACACAGGCTCAGGGTTTAACAGGGCAGTGGAAAGAATCAGTTTGACCTGGGTCCAAACTCCAGCCCCAGAATTAATCTCTGTGATTTTCCTCCTCTTCTGTAGAGGTTAAAAAAGCAAAATTCAACAAAATCAAACCAGCAAACTCTACCTCATGGGGCTGCCATGAAAATTAAACAAGGTAAAATAGGCAGAAATGTCTGGAATTGGCACCTGATATGCACTTACTAAATGCTCGCTTCCCTTCCCCTTCCTTCATCAACCAAAGCCCCAAGTTTTTCTCCCCAACAGATTGATAGTAAATTATCTCTCTGATAACTAAATAAATAAAATCTAAAATTCCTATTCTAGGGGCGCCTGGGTGGCTCAGAGGGTTAAGGCCTCTGCCTTCAACTCAGGTCATGATCTCAGGGTCCTGGGATGGAGCCCTGAGTCGGGCTCTCTGGTCAGCGGGGAGCCTGCTTCCCCCTCTCTCTGCCTGCCTCTGCCTACTTGTGATCCCTCTCTCTCTCTGTCAAATAAATAAAATCTTAAAAAAAGTTAAAAAAAAAATAAAATTCCTATTCTATACATATTCATAGTTAGAATTTTATATTTATATCTATTCAAGATCATCTTGAGATAACTATACATATTTAACATTAACTCAATATCAAGTAATTTTTTAATGGCTAAAAATTGAACACACCTTACAAAAATGTTTGGTAAGGGGCATCTGGGTGGCTCAGTCAGTTAAGCGTCCGCATTCAGCTCAGGTCACGATCTCAGGGTCCTGGGATTGAGTCCCACATCAGGCTCCCTGCTCAGCAGGGAGTCTGCTTCTCCCTCTCACACTCCCCCGCTTGTACTTTCTCTCTCTGTCAAATAAATGAATAAAAAATCTTAAAAAAATAATAAGAAAATAACTCAATTCCTAAGAAAAAAGTTTGGTAGTGTGCAGTTAAAGAAATTAAGGTGTATTCATATAAGGTAATATCATCCAGATCCTTATAATTATGGCTATAAAGTATTTTTTATGACAAGGGATATTACTTACTATATAATATTCAGTAAGAAAAAAAAAACAGGATAGAGTGTCATTGCAATTATGTTCATATATATCAATTTATTTGCATGAACACAAATTTGGAGGGATATATACCAAAATATTAACCATGCTCATCCTTAAGTTGTAGCATTATGTACCTCTTTTTCTTCTTTAATTTACAAAGGTTTTCTACAATGAGCATGTATTAATCTTAACAGAAAATAATGGTTTTTCATCTCCTGTTTCTGCTTAATCTCAGCATTTAGACAATCAAGATGACTTCATTAATTAGTTAATTAACTGTCCTCCTTGCTTGCTGTCCCAGACACCCACAGAACTGACAGGACAAAGCCAGAATGAACGCACTGTGGCCTATCACTATCGACTTCCCCCCACCACGGCCCCCCCCAAGGATGTGAGTTCAGTGTGAGTCACCAGGGTGGCCTTTCCACCAGCTACAAATCCGTGTTACTGCTGCAGCAGCCCGATCCTATTCATTTCTCTCGAACCCAAGAAAAACCATGAGACTCCAAGTCCTTACTAAGCATTCTGCCAACCACTAGGTGATGTTTCCAAGACTCGGTGGGGTGACCGTGCTGGCGAGCGGTTCTCTCAATGCCATTTTGGAGCCCCGTCGTCAATAAGAAGCTTACCAGACTGCCATCTCCAGATTTTGCCACATTAAGGAAAAACGGTAATGGCAGTTATCATCGTCCCCCCCATCTCCCCCTCCGATTTCACAGGGCCTCTCCCAGATCCTAGAGGTAGTCTCTGCTCAGGCCTGCAGCTGCTAGCAGGACCCCCAAACCTGATGAGAAAGAACCTGGCCACCAGGACTCACGAAAGGCAAGTCGGTGCAGTGTCTGCCTTCCCCCAAAGCCCGCTCCTCCTCCCAAACCCTCTCACCAAATCCGCTCTTCCTTCACAGAGAGAAAGGCAACAGAAGTGCGCTCTGTCTCCTAGAAAACCATCCACCGCATGCTTCAAGCAGGACTCTCCCCCTGCCTCTCCTGGTTATCTTATTGCTCTGACTGTAGCCAAAAAAAAAAAAAAAAAAAAAAATCCCTTTACGTTGTCCAGCTGACCCACGCCTGTTGCCTCCCCACCCAGAGCTCTGCCTACTGAACAAATTGCCTCCCTCGTCAACTATTACTCAAGGCTCAAAGCCAAGATGGAGATCAGCCAGGAAGAAACAAAACTAGCCTTTTATCCCGGCCAGGACAACTCACGGAGACCTCGCAAGGGCTTGGAGGGAAGGGGAATTCACGGTTCTGGCAGGGGTGGGCTTGGCACGAGCTGACGCCGGCAGATAGCACAGTACCTTTGCTGGGAAGGCACAAAGCAGACAGCTCTGCCAAATAATGGGCTCTAAGCAGCTCAGGTTTCACTGTAAGTAAAGAGACCCCTGGGAAGGAGAGGCCCACCCTATGTGTCATCAGCCCTCCCCGGGGTCCTTTACACTGCCCCCAACACCCTGCCTTTCCTTTCGGCCGGATATGCAATCTCATCCCACAGGAGGGTCACCCTGCCTTAACACAGCTCCCGTTTCCTGTCCCTGGTGACTCCTCTGAAGTCTATTGTTCCCATGAAGTTTGGGTCAAAGGAAGCCTGGTCCCCACCCATGGGGGCCCGCCTACCTCAGCACCGTGATGGAGCTGGCCCACACTACCCGGAGCCGGGCCGGTCCTCCTGCCTTTCCAGGGGCCTGCCTGTGTTAAAGGCAGGAGGATGTGGGCACCCATCTTAGGGACTGGAGTTCCAGTGGAAATGCTCCCAAACAAAGATCCAGTTGCTACCAGCTGAAGGCTCCAGGACCAGATCGCCCAGGAGGTGATTAGAATCCCCCTAATATCTAAATGGAAAAACCAAAAGCAAGGGGAGGTCAAGGCAAAGCTGGAATTAGAACACAGAACTGGAGACCGCACTGCCCAGTGGCAAAGCCCTGCCCCCACCTCCACCTGGGCCCCTGAGCTGGTTAAACCCCCAGGAGAAGGAGGGGGGCACCGGAGAGCAGCTGTTCGGCTCCAATTTCAGAGCTTTAAAGGGAGCCTGTCGTCCCAACTCCTGCCAACAAAGGGTCATGGGGGGCAAAGCCAGACAAGCAAGGTAAAGCCACCCTCCCAAGCCCTGAATTTCCCGCTGCCCCCAGACTGACCTCGACTACAGGAAAGGCCTCGGAGCAAAGCTGGTGACCCAAGTCCTCCACTTACACTGAGAAGGAGAGGAGCCGCTGATGAGGCAACAGGTACTGCCCTGTGCCGGTCACCAGTGCAAGACTCCAGAATGGAAGTCGAGGGAGGTTGCGACATATGCATCCCAGGAGATCTACAAAGATAGGAAGACCCTTCTCCTCCTGGCCAGGTAATGTACCAACCAGTGAGGCTAACAGAGGGTGTATTTATATATCCCCAGAGGGCCCCTTCCCAAGTCGGCATTCTTAGATTCTATAGTTCTGTGCCTTCTGCTGGGACGGAAGGGAGAATTTCTGCCTCCTATCTGAGCCACGAGATGGGAGATGTCACCAAGCCCGAATGCTCCAGCCTCCACACCCATCCGATGAAGGGGCCAGGGGGGGTGAGCATTGGGATCCACAGAGGAAGAGACAGAAAGTGACGTGAGAACAGAACGGACTCTAGTCCCAGCTCTGTGACTCACCGGTTGAGCTATCTTAAGCAAACTACTGTCCCGCTAGTTTCCCTGTCTTCAAAGATTTTTATTTATTTGTCAGAGAGAGAGAGAGAGAGAGAGCACAAGCAGGGAGAGCGGCAGGCAGAGGGAAAAGCAGGACTCCATCCCGGGACCCTGGGATTATGACCTGAGCCCAAGGCAGACGCTGAACTGCCCGAGCCACCCAGGAGTTTCCCTATCTTTTAAAATAAGGGAGTTAGGGGCACCTGGGGTGGCTCAGTGAGTTAAAGCCTCTGCCTTTGGCTCAGGTCATGATCTCAGGGTCCTGAGATCAAGCTCCCTGCATCGGTCTCTCTGCTCAGCGGGGAACCGGCTTCCCCCTTTCTCCCTGCCTGCCTCTCTGCCTGCTTGTGATCTCTCTCTGTCAAATAAATAAATGAAATCTTTAAAATAAAATGAGGGAGTTAGGTGCTAACATCAGAGTGTCCAATAACATTCAACAGGTTCACCCCGGAGGGGTCAAGGCAAAACTGGAGTTAGAGCAAAGAATTGCAGACCCTGTGCTCCCAGGACAAAGCCCTGCCCCCACCTCCACCTGGGCCACCAGCTACCCTGGTTCCTAAGGATGAAGAATATCATACAAGGTCTATGGCAAAGGCTCAATTCATGTTTGCTAAGTAAACACAAACGAACAGGGCAGGGTTTGTCAAAGGGTGTTCAGAGAAGTTCTTAGGAAAAAAGAGGTTCCATGTCGAAATACGCTTCAGAAACACCAGCTACAGAATCTGGAATGGGCCATACAGTGTGCTAGGTACTTGGCAAACACCCAATTTTCACAACAAATGTTTGAAATAGATATTAATTACCCCCCTCCCAATATTACTCATCAGGACACTAGCCTGAGGGCCTTAACAATTGTTAAGTGACCGTCTGGATTTGCACCCAGGTATGCCCAGCCCCGAATCTGTATCTTTCCCATCTCATCAATGCTGCCTTGAGACCTGATGCCTTCAAGAGCTCCAGGAGCACACCTGGTCTAAGCAGGTGAGGTGGCTCTCACCGGAACACCTGCACCCTCAGGGGGCATGGAGGAGAAGCTACCAGCCCCCACCGCTCTGAGTGTGTCGTGTTTCTTCCTTCCAAGAAGTCTTCAACACTACCCTGGGATGAAGAAAGAACTCTGTACCCGATCTGCCAGTGCCCCCCTACCCACACCATCACATGCTCTGTCACTTCTGCCAACCTCCAGGACAGTCATGGCTCCCTCCCTGACCAGTTCCTGCCTCTAAAACAATTTCAAATGATAAAACCCCAAATGGAGAAAGAACAAAAACAAAAAACAAAAGGAAAAAAGAAAACAGAAAGGAAGAGACGGGGAAACTACAGACAAACTACAGACAAACTACCCACAAGTGTCTTCCCACAGGTCCACTAGCGAATCAGCGGCAGCCCTTCCCTCCCCTGCCCGGTACTAAAGCATGTGTACAGTTACTCCCCTCTCTTCCCACAGGGAAGTGTAATCTAGCGAGTTGTAAAGAATTAGGATTCTTCCATTTGACCGCTGGGTAGCCAGCTCCAAGGACAGTGGACCAGCAAAAACTTCAGGCTGGTGTACATCCGTTCCCTTTGTCCTGGGGGCCGACTTGAAAAGCACTAGCCACACACCCCTCAAGATTCGAGACAGTCAGGACAGTCGAGGAAACATCCCCAGTTGTCACTATCAACGACCCGTCCCATCACCGCTAGACAAAGCTCTCAGTTTCCTTTAGCCTTCTCCCACCTTGCTCTCTGGACTGTTTCAGGCAAGAACAGGACCCACTGGCCCTCAGAAAGACAGCTGCCTGGAGGAGGCAGGTGTGGACAGCTTCCTTCCAGCTCTGCCCAGTCCAGGGCGAACGGAGCCTGGGGACCACACACTCCAGCAACCACAGTCCAATTATCCGTGCACACATACAACAGAGACACGGTCTCTTGCCCACGGTCACGCAGGCAGGAAAAACAGTCCTGCCCGGAACCAACATCCTCCCGGAGAACTACACACACACACGTACGCACAGACGTGGCATTGCACAAGAACTCGGAGACCCTCAGACTTTCAGACAGACAGCACTCCTCTCGAGTGGAAATACACTCACGTTCAACACAAACAAATACGCCCACTGGCAGCGCAGGTGAGTCATACGTGAACAGATATCACCCTCACATACGCCCAAAGCTAGGGAGACGGGACAGTCAGGCGGTCACATGAACTCATCAGACAGCCGCTGTGTGCGCCCGGAATCCCCTTTACACACAAGTGTACGGAGCCTGTGTCCCTGGGAAGGGCGCGCTCCGGGGCTGCGAGTTCTCCTCCCTCGGGCTGGTCCCCACCGCGCAGGCTTCTCCAGCCCCGGGGGAGCAGGGGACCCTCCGGAGGGCTCTCCTCCACTTTCGCACAGCCTCCGCATTCGCACCAGCCCATCCACCACCTCCAGGGCTCGCTCTCCCAAGTCAGAAAAGGGCCGGGCCGAAAAGCGGCACGGGCGCCGGGGCCCTTCGGCTTCCGGGACCCCCTTCGCGCGAAGCCCCTCGCCTCCACCACCCCCGGCCCGGCCCGGTCCCCGCCCGAGGTCCGCGCCGCCTCCACGTGCCGGGCGAGCCCCCCGCTGCCCGCCCGACGTCGGCCCTCCGGCCCGGTCCTCGAGTCCCCGCGCCGCGCCGCAGCCTTACCGGTCCCAGGGTGCGGGAAGGTGGGGCCGAGGCGCTAAGCCGGCTCCGCGGGGTCAGCCGCGCGCGCCGACTCGTCGCCGCGGCTCCGCTGAGCTGCCCGGGGCGGCGACGGCGCCGCGGGACGACAGCGGGCAGCGCGCGGGGCCCCGCAGCGGCCCGGGGGCCACCGGCCGGGCAGGGAGGAGGGAGCGCGGGCGGGCGGCCGCAGCCCACCCCGCGCCGGCCCGCACCCGCTTCGCCGCCGCCGGGGGCTGGCGCGCCGAGCGGAGCGGAGCGCGCCGAGGGAGGAGTTTTCCCAGAATGGGACTGACGGGAAAGCACGGGAGCTCCCTATTCCTGGAGGGGTGAGTCAACCGGCTAGAGGAAGGCGGCTCGGGGGCCAGCGGCGGAAGGGAGGGCAGCGGGGGCGCGGGCCGGCCCGGGAGGTCCGGGGCGGGAAGGGCGAGGGGGGAAGAAAAGAGCGGCGGCGCACGCGGCCGAGGGGCCGGCGCGCCCGGGGAGGGCGGCGCGCGCGGCGGGGCGGGCGCCACTCACCTGGGGGACGCGGCCGCGGGCGGCGGGAGCCGGGAGCTCGGGCCCTGCCCGCCCCCTGGCCTGGAGTTTGAAAGGAGGAAGCCTGGAATGTGCGGAATGAGGGCTGGTATGAGATGCGCGCAGCTGAGGGAAGGAGGGCGCGGGAGGGAGGGGCGGCCCTGCCCCCGGCCCCTCGGGGAGGAGACTGGGCGGCGGGGGGAGGGGGCGGCCGGGCGGGGGCGGGGCTGGCGGGGGAGGGAAGGCGCGCGCGCGGCGGGGCGGCGGGACGGCGGCGGGGCGGCGCGGACCCCT
>CM053611.1:23512825-23527700 GCA_028646535.1 Procyon lotor | reverse complement strand
GGGGGGGGGGGGGTCCCGTGGGTGGCCCTGCCACCCTCGGCGTCCCCGGCCGGCGCCGCTCCGCACAAGTCCCCGGGAGGCCGGGGAAGGGGCGGGCGCCCGACGCGCAGGAAGGGCTGCTCCCTTCCCCGCGGCTCCCACCAAAGGACACTCGCTCCGGGGAACCAGGAAGCAGGAACTCCAGGGCTCTAGTCCCGGATCCGCTGCCGGTGCCCCCACGCGTGCCCTCCCCGGCGTTGGTCCTTTCGGTCGTTGTCGTCTATCACTTGAGGATCTATCCCTACCACGCGTATAAAGCACATGGCTCGAGGAGACGCGGTGTGAAGTCCGTGAGGCACGGGGAGACA
Organism: Procyon lotor; assembly: GCA_028646535.1. NCBI lineage: Eukaryota > Metazoa > Chordata > Mammalia > Carnivora > Procyonidae > Procyon > Procyon lotor. The sequence goes on along the minus strand of CM053611.1, from coordinate 23,527,353 downwards.
CCTTTTGGGCTCAGTTACTCAATGAATATTTATCCGACATGTATTAGGTGTCCCCAGATGCTGTGAAAACAAAAATGAAAAATAAGACCTCGGCACCTGCCCTCAAAGAGCTTAGCTTTAGTTGGGAAGACTCCTCCTCGGGGAAGGGGTGCTGGAAACGCACTGGGCTCCTTTTGGGAAGTGCTGAGCACACATTGGCCCAAAGCAGTGTGTAATCACATCCCTCTCGGTCTTTCGCTTTGTTGGGAGGCTGAAACCGAAGGACATTTGGCTTTTCCAAAAATCAGATGCAACCTGGAGGAACATTATCACTTCACCTTGTATCCAGGTGGTAGTCCAGATCTCTCCCTTACCAAACAGAAACTTCTTTTGAAGACCGAGTAAACGTCGGACTTATCTTATCTTTCACCCACCACCAGCTTGGTGCCTGGGATAGATAAGCACATGATAAATATTGAATAAATGGAAACCAAATAAGCTACCGCAGACGAGATTGAAAAGAAAGTGCAATAGATGCCGAAGTTGTCTCCAAAGGTGTTTTGAGCCATGACAACATTGCTGGATGAAGTATCCAGTCTCAATAAGGGAAAGATTTTGAAGGAAGCAGCTCTGATTTGATTACATAAATTCTGGTATGCTTGTTAAATAATGAGTCACATCAGGGCTTGGTCACACCTCATATACATGAAAAGACTGCAGGGCAGTGTATAGGTACCCAAGGAAGCACAGACTGTAAACACTGGCTATCTAATGCAATAATTATTTGCTGAGTGTCTGTTGACTTTGAGGACCATGCTAGGTGCAAGGGAGAGGTCCCCACCCTCAACAAGTTCACAGTCTAGTGGGAAGACAATTATATGGAACTCAAAGGGAACCCAAGAGAAGGAACAATGAATTCCAAGTTACAGAGGCAACATTTGCCCCAGCTCTCGAAGCATATACGAGAATTTATGAGGGTAGAAAAGCCAGAAAGACAGAGCTGCGCATATACACAGGGTGTTTAGGAAAAGTAGGAAAAGTCTTGTAAACTGGTGTGCTAGAAGAATAGATTACTACAAGTGGCTGTCAGGTTGTGCAGATCATTGTATCCCCATGCTCAAGAGTTTGGGCATCGGCAAGGCCATTTTGACGTAGGTGTGACATAATCTGTCCGACCATTAGAAGACCCCTCTGGCCACAATGTCGGGCTGGATTAGAGAATTGTGGTGTCCTAAGCTCAGGCTGTGCTCCCGAGCTTGACGATGAGGGAAGGGGTCTCGGGAACAGTCCACAGGCACAATCAACGAGAATTGGTAACCAGGTTGGCTATGAGGGTGAGAGAGGAAACGAAACTCACTAAGCTTTGGCAACCGAAGGATTGGTGGTGCCATCCACGGAGGTAAGAATTGAAACGCCCGGAGAAATAGGTTAGCTGGGAGCTGAGTCCAGCCAAGGTTCAGAGGTTTAGAGGAAGGGAGGACAGAGTCCAGAGGGGAGAAGATAAATCAACCTCGGAGTGTTACCTCCAGCCCGGATTGCTGGGAGGAAATTCGGAGATCAGAGTGGTTTATTCCCTCCAAATCTTGACTCTCTGAGACCCTAAATGATCCAGGCTGGAATAGTGTGCCTTCAGGAGCTCAGCCTCCTGGTCCATACCCTTCCAGGCTTCTAGAGAGTTCTACGCCTTCAGCAATCTCACTTCCCAGGCTGTGGCGGTCCTCTGGCTAAAGTTCTCAGACAAGGAAACCCTGAAGTTTCAAGACTGACTGCTCTTACATACATGCCCTGCCCCTCCCAGGGGTAAAACCTTTCTTACGGGACGGAGCCCTCTTTCAGTGACGCTCCAGGATGAATCTGTCGGTGTAAGTATTGAATCAAGCTAGGAGAGATGCATAGGGCTGCCCTCAAATGACACCCTATAATCCACAGCTCACCTCACTTCTTGGGGAACCAGACCACTCTACCCAGTCCTAGAGCTGCCTCTTGCCCAGGCTTCATGCTGAACAGTGCAGGAGGAGGAAGGCAGGGCTGCCATCAGAGCCTGCCTTCATGTGGGGAGGGTATTGGTGTTGTCTGTACTCCAAAATTACAGTCAAAAATTGTATTAATTACTTTGATCACATGTGGTTTGGTATTATTTCCACACCTTTAATAAATTTTGGTTTTCGAACCTGCATGGTCATAGTTAAATAAATTATATGTTTTAAACAAGTTCAATCACATCTGTGTGATGGAATTCTTTTCAGCTATTAATAACGAGATTTTTAAAAGTAAACCAGATGAACATTGTTCGTGATCTAAGTGGAAATGCAGATTCTAAGAGCAGTATATGTGGGATGATCCTGTTTTTCTGAAAAATAAATTGAAAAGTATTTTAGAGTGATTACCTCTGACAGGTTGAAGATCAATGGGATTTTTTTTATTTTCTCATTTTCACTTTTTTAAAAGATTTTATTTATATATTAGAGAGAACATGTGCACATGCAAGAAGGGGGAGGTGTCGGGGGGAGGAAGAGGGAAAGAGATTCTCAAGCAGACTGACCCCACTGAGCTCCGAGCCAGACTCAGGGCTCAATCTCCCCACCCTGAGATCATTCAAAATCAAGAGTCAGACGCTCCTCAACTGAGCCACCCAGGTGCCCTCTCATTTTCATTCTTTTTTTTTTTTTATTTATTAAAGTAGAGTTGACATACCATATTACCTTAGTTTCAGGTGTTATTCTCCATTTCCTTCTTTATTCTTCTGTATTTTAGCCTTCTGCCTTCTATATACAACACAATGGTACTTTTCCAGTGGGGGAGCTTAGTGTGACTAGAACCCTTCCCTAATTTTGCCACATCTTTTTTTAAAAAACCACCTGCAACTGGATTTGAGGGCCTAAGAACAAGTTGACTGGGGGAAGATGGTTCTCTAGCCGCTGGGTAAAAGGTGTGTACACTGCTTCTCAGATATCTCCAAAGCGGGCCCTCCACCCCCAGCCCCACTCCCACCTCCTGCAAGGCAGTTAATGTGACTGACCCCTCGTGTGCTTGGGGTCCCCTGGAACACAGGTTCCTTCTCCTTTTACAACCTCCCCATACTTCTGTTTGCTTTTCCCTAAGAAGACTTCTCACTCCTATCAATCCAAGTGTATCTTGTGTTCTGAAGGACAGAGCAGACCTTTACCAAAGGTGTTTGCTGTCTTTCCTTCCCTATTGAATAAAAGCAGCCTGTAATCTGATAAGCAGAATATAAGCTCTGTTATCTCTTCTCATCAAAGAGAAATGTGGAAGGACGGACGCCAGCTAGGTCTATCCAGGGAACAGGAGAGGCAATGGACTGAATTGTGTCTCCCCAAATTCACCCGTTGAAGTCCTAATCCCCGGTACTTGGGAGTCTGAGTGGATCTGGAGATAATGTCCTTAAAGAGATGATTAAGTGAAAAGGGTCTTTAGGGTGGGCCCTCATGTCGGCTGACCCATGCCCTGACCAGGAGAGAGATCAGAAAGGACACAGACCACTCCCAGAGGGGGGCCATGTGCACACACAGGAAGAAGGCCTCCATCTGCAAGCAAGGAGAGAGGCCTCAGGAGAGACCAAACACGCCAAGCCCTTGATCTTTGTCTCCTAGCCCCCCAAACTGTGAAAAGTCAACTTCCGTTTAAGCCACGCTGTCTGTGGTATTGTGCTATGGCAGCCCTAGCAAACTCATGCGGTGTACTTACAGACCGAAACAAAACAAACCATTGCTTTCCAGAGGCCAGAGGTTGAGGCCTTCCCCACCCAATTCTCATGTGAGAGTTTCTCTGAGGTTCCCAGGGGATCTTTAGGATCAGCTATCTAAGACTTCCGGGGGGGAAAAAAATCAAAAGGAAGGAAAAGCTTTCTCCAGTCTTAATTGCAAGTGTCATTTTCAGTAGCTATTGACTGAATAATTTGAAAATTAATGTAAACAGTCTGGGTTCAAATAACAGCCCAGGCACATGCTGATAGTAACTTGGACACACTTAGACCATGAGCCCAGTGTCCTCAGCACTCATTTTCCCACTCCGCATTTATTGAACACAGATGATGTCCTGGGTACTGTGCTAGGGAATCACCAAGGAGAGACAGAGAAAAATCCCCATGCCTGCCCCTCGAGATCCTAACAGTCGAATGAGGGAGCTGGACAAGGGACAACTTCTGCGTGGAACGTGTTTTATCTGCGCTGTCCCGTGTGGTAGGCACTAGCCACGTGTAGCTGCTGAGAACTTGAAATGCAGCTGCCTGACGGAAGAATGGAATTTTATTTATTTTGATTAATTTAAATGTAAACAACTGCACACAAGTCATGGCTACGGTGTGGGATGGCGCAGCCGTGGACCATCCTCCAGGAACCGCTCAGCAGGTGGGGGGGGGGGAGGAATAGAACACTTGCAGAGCCAAGGAAGGGGTTCAGGGCTGTGGGAGCACCCAGCGTAAAGGTGTCACATTGTGGTAGTGACTGAGTGTGAAGAGTGAAAAAGAAGAGGATGAAAATAAGTAACGCGGTCCCCGGAACACTGCGTATATCCAAAAGACACTGATAAAATTTCTTTTCTCCCACCCTCCTCCCCTGATAAAATTTCTTAATGTGCAGATTGTCCATACAGAGGGGATTAGTTAAAAAACACTATGGTACTTCCCACGGTGAAATACTGTGGCCCCTAAACAAGGATGAGGAAGGCCTGCATTTACTGAGAGGGGATTATCTTCAGGGTATAGTAAGCAAACCATCAAACTGAGTATATAGTATGCTATATATATTTTGTGCACAAAGGTTGGGGAATTACAAATGCATTTATTTCTGCATAATGAAACACTAGGAAGATATACTACAGAGAAACTACAAAGTTAACTACAGGAGGAGAACAGGGCAAGGGAAAAAGAAGGGGACAGATAGGGGAATAGGCTTTTATTGTAGTTTTCTTAAAGATTTTTTTACGATTTCATTTATTTATTTGAGAGAGAGGGAGAAGTAGACTCTCCACTGAGCAGAGAGCCCGATGCGGGCCTCAATCCCAGGACCCTGAGATCATGACCTGAGCCCAAAGGCAAATGCTTAACCACTGAGCCACCCAGGCGCCCCCTAAGTTTCTTTTAGACGGTATGAAATCATTAATATTTAGAATTTGTATCTCTGTATATCTGATACAGAATAACAAAATTGACTCGAGCCAAATTGAGGACCTATTTTTTTAAGGTCAAATTTCTATCTTATATGGAAGTAGTTTGTCCTGATGTGCATTTATACCCTAGAAATTACATATTTGCCCCATTTTTAAAATTTCAGTCTAGGGGCACCTGGGTGGCTCAGTGGGTTAAAGCCTCTCCCTTCGGCTTGGGTCCTGATCTCAGGGTCCTGGGATCGAGCCCCACGTCGGGCCCTCTGCTTAGCGGGCAGCCTGCTTCCCCCTCTCTCTCTGCCTGCCTCTCTGCCTACTTGTGATCTCTCTCTCTGTCAAATAAATAAAATTATTTTTAAAAAATAATTAGTTAATTAATTAAAAAATTAAAATAAAATTTCAGGCTAATTCCTAGCCCTCCTTTGACTGCTACTCTCCTCTCCGATCATTCTTCCTCTCTAGCCTTCCTGCCCACAGACTACAGAAAAGAACTACTGGATTCTTTCTGAATCTTTGAAAATCATAATAAGGAACAGAATCTGGGTAGATAGTACCTGACTAGATGTTAGAACTCTGAGGCTCGAGAACCACCATACTAAACCAAAAGTGTAGTAAATGGTGGTAATAGACCAGGAAAACTCCCACTCCCACCTTGGCCCCTTCCAGCCCTGCCCTTTCTGGAGCTTTCTCTCTTTTCTTGCCCTCCAGACTCTTGGGCCATAGCCCTAGAACCTCGTGAAAGGAGCTTGGGCCTGATGGACCAAAAGACTAGGCAGAGCCAGAAAAAAATCATGGAGGCCCATTTCGTATTTGAAATATTTCCAAAGTTTCCACTAACATCAGGGGCATTTTTTGCCTAGGCTGTTCCTTCATGTAGAAATAGATGGTTACAAAGTAAGGAATGTGAGATAGGGTCAGGGCTGAGACTAGAACCTGGATGTTTATTTTCCCAGTTAAACTATTCTATTTTTCTTTCCTCTCTCTTTTTTTTTTAAAGATTTTATTTATTTATTTACTTGACAGAAAGAGATCACAAGTAGACAGAGAGGCAGGCAGAGGGAGAGGGGGAAGCAGGCTCCTTGCTGAGCAGAGAGCCCGATGCGGGCTTGATCCCAGGACCCCGAGATTGTGACCTGAGCCAAAGGCGGAGGCTTTAACCCACTGAACCACCCAGGCGCCCCTTTCTTTCCTCTCATTATAGACCCTGGAAAACCATCTAGAATTTCTTTACAAGTGCATATAAACCATTTTCTATAACTGCATGGCTAAAAATGTCATCTAAAATGTGTTGCTCCATTTTAAAAGGATGTTAATAAAAGTGATATTGGGGGGCGCCTGGGTGGCTCAGTCATTAAGCGTCTGCCTTCGGCTCAGGTCATGGTCCGGGGGTCCTGGGATCGAGCCCCGCATCGGGCTTCCTGCTCCGCGGGAGGCCTGCTTCTCCCGCTACCATTCCCTCTGCTTGTGCTCCCTCTCTCGCTGTGTTTCTCTCTGTCAAATAAATAAAATCTTTAAAAAAAAGAAAAAAAAAGTGATATTGGTATTCGCCACAATCCTATACCAAATGCTGGCATTTTACCTGGAATATCTCTACTGGCTTCCAAACCCCAGAAATATTACTGTTCTCAGACCTTCGGAAGAGTCACGCTGAAGCACAAGGGTGCGGGGTTTGAAGTCTCCCAGCCCTTTGTGACTTCTTCCTCTGGTTTACAGAATCTGTGCTTTTCAGTTTAATGTACTTGTAATGTGCATGCTTGGTCGGTAGGTGGCGCCACAAACTCATGTGTGGTTTAATTAAGGCTTCCCTAAATTCTGAGCACCAATGGCAAATCATTCATTCATTGTGGTATCCTTGGGGTTTTGCAGATGAGAGGAGCCTGTGAGACTTTTAAAGAATATACACTGACTATGACAACTAGGTGACCAAAGCGGGGAGGGAATACAAGACAATGTGGTCAAGGAATGTGTCTGAGGGGTGGGACAGGATCTGGCCAGTCCTTGGCAAACTCCTAGCTGAGGGTCATATGGGGAAGATTAAAACAGGGCTACAGACTAGAAGGAAGCAGCCATTAGGCATATGGTGTGAGTACTCTCCCACATCGTGCACTCCTGGCGTTCCAGAATCCCCCACCAAAGACATTTTCAGAATCTGCCCTCTCCAGTTTCCTTAGCTTAAGCATCCGTGATCCTTTCCTGGGGTCTCTGGAACCCCTGCCAGCACTATCTTCGGCTATGGAAGGCATGACGCTGTCTAGAAGATAACCAGAGAGTTCAATTCCAAATGCAAGTACAGGAATTCCACGTTATTGTCAGCATGAGTGAGGAGAACTGTATGCAAGAATTGAAGATCATATAGTTCAAGACCTCTCAAGAGGCACACGGCAAGTCACTGGCAGAAAAGGATTCAAACCCTGGGCTTTGGCCTCAGTCAGTCTAGTGCTTTATTTCTGTACCTATAATGCTATCTAAAGGAATTTATTGATGCTAGTTGTGTGATCTGCTAAACTTCTGATCAAAAAGGACTTTTTGTAGGCCTGTTTTAGATCTTTTTAAAAAAGATTATTTATTTATTTATTTATTTATTTATTTGACAGAGAGAGAGAGAGAGAGATCACAAGTAGGCAGAGAGGCAGGCGGGGGTTGGGGGGGTGGGGAAGCAGGCTCCCTGCTGAGCAGAGAGCCCGATACGGGGTTTGCTCCCAGGACCCTGAGATCAGGACCTGAGCTGAAGGCAGAGGCTTTTACCCACTAAGCCACCCAGGTGCACCCTATTTTAGATTTTTAAAAACCAGTTACTGGTATCTTTCATGTCAATGACCACTGAAACGTTGATATTACTCTTGGTCGCTGAAAAGTATACAAAAAATTGTGTCATAAATAATCCATTTACCCAGCTGTGCACCATAGCCAAAAAGAACCACGTGAAAAAGAGAAACCAACCCATAAGAATTAAACTCTGACTCCAGCTCTCATCCTGATTTTTACGCTCTTCCTGCTTCCTTCCATGTGACTCATTTTCACTGGGACACTGATAAGAGCAGGAAGGCCTAGTAAAGATTTGTGAACACAAAAATTTTTTAACTTTTTATGTAAGGTAGGTGTAAAATGTGAACACTCAGAGGCAAGAGACCAGGTCTATTTCAGTTTTAGATTTTTTTTTAAAGATTTTATTTATTTATTTGACAGAGAGAGAGATCACAAGTAGGCAGAGAGGCAGGCAGAGAGAAAGGGGGAAGCAGGCTTCCTGCTGAGTAGAGAGCCCGACGTGGGGCTCAATCCCAGGACCCTGAGATCATGACCTGAGCCGAAGGCAGAGGCTTTAACCCACTGAGCCACCCACATGCCCCTTCAGTTTTAGATATTGAATCAGTAAGCAATGCCAACAAAGAAGATCCAGGAGGCTGACGGGTGCAGGTATCTAGAACAATATAAACCCTGCCCTTCTGTGGCCCTCTCTTTGCTTAGTTCTTGGCTCCATCATCTTATCTAGAAAATCCTTGGTGTCACAAATATGATGAGACAGGTTTCTGAATCTGCAGACTCTTGCTATCCTGGGATGAGAGCATCCTGATTCACAGGATGAAAATGATTATTCCAGAACATTCCAGAACAGGAACTCTGTAAGGGATGGAATTTTGCACAGAAGACTAGTGACACTCACATTTTTATATAAATTATCTTTTATTTCTGTAGCATACAAAAGGTATAAATATGATTTCTGTCAAACCAATCGCCTGCACGCTCAAGCAGAGAGTACCTAAGCTGGGGGGTATGGAGGTCTCGGAGCCAGAGCAGGAGGAAGCAGGATTAGATCCAGTCGTCCCGTCGGGCTCCCCACCCCCAGACACAGTCATCTACTGCAACTGGAGAGAACAGCTTTCTGTTTTTGACGAGGGCGGATTAGACAGAGCTGCCACAGCTCTGAAGGGCGTTAGGGCACTTCTATGAATGAGGCACTTGATAGGAGCAGGCCTGAGATGGAAACCGATCATGTCCAAACAACAGATAGGCCTCGCCAGTGGGGGATGAGCCCAGAGTCTTTTCATCTCCCACTCGCTTTCCTTTGCGTTGCTATTTGATGTGGAGCAAGGGACGACGGGAGGCAGGATGGAAAGGAAGTCCACAGGGCCGCCCCTTGCCCCGTGCTGGCCGAGAGCTCCGGCGCACAAAGGCTTGGGGGTGGAACAATGCTGAACGTAGAATCACAAAGTTCTTGGATTCTCATGAGTCAGACGCATTCCGAGACCGGTGAACTGGTGGCAAGCAGAGTCCTAGGATTTGTTGGGAGGTGCTAATAATCTGAAAGACTCGGCAAAACTCTTATGATCTGTGAGGACAAGTGACGGGCGCATGATCTGTACCAATGAGCCAGGCATTAGGGAGCTGATACTATTTCTGTTAAGAAGGGCCCAGAGCTCAGCCCAAGAAGGTCCGCAGAGCTCGGTCAGCTGGCTGGTCCTCGCCAAAGCCTCCCTGCCACCTCTCTGGACGATGACAATGGTGTGTCAGTACAGAACGTTCTTACCTCTTACAGGGTCTACGGGTGTGTGTGTCCCTCTATACTTATGCTCCACAGTCATAAGCTGTAGGAGGCACTCCTGGATTGAAAATGAAGGCAACTCTCAAATTACTCTCAGTCTTAATGAGACGAGGTCACCCCCAGAGTTGATGCTGCAAGCCTAAACTGAAATTAAAACAATACATTTCTCACATCACTGATCACAAAATTCGGCCATAGCCGCTTTGACCGAGATTACTGGCAGCCAACCTGCTCCGAGGGCAGGGGGGACGCCGTCCAAGCCCCATGAGGAAAGCAAGCTCGCTTTAACAATACCACGCTCCCTCTGATAAAGATGATACAAAACTAGATTTGTTTCCAAATGAGCGTTAAGTTCTTCTTGTCAGGTGGTAAAGTGGCCTGACGTTGTCTTCCCCCATGGGTACTGTGGGTAGGACGGCAAAACGAAGCTACCTGTGTGGACTCAAAATGATCACTGATTTGGGGTTTTCCCAGTTCTGGGGGTAGATGATGCTCTAGAAGCCAGCATCACCAAAACAAGATAAAAGCAAAGCTTGCTTTAAAAAAAAAAAAAAAGAAAAAGAAAGAAAAATTTTAAAAAGCCCCAAGTTGGGCATAATGCTTACTTGAAAAAAATAAAATAAAATAAATTTTAAGGGGTACTTGGCTGGATCTGGCAGTAGAGCATGTAACTTCTGATCTCAGGGTTGCGAGTGGAAGCTCCAGGTTGGACATAAAGCTTACTTTAAAAAAAATAAAAAATAATACAAAATAAAAAACAATGTAAAGTCTCTGTGGATGTAGCCGAGTACCTTTTTGGATCCAGTCTGTGGGACTGCTGCTTCCCAGAGATGTCCATTTCCCACTCACATGATGTCACGACCACGGGCTCATTCTGGAAGATGCCGAGGCCCACCGCCTACAGACGTATCCCCGGAGCAGGGGCCCGCAAACCAGCCCCCAGGCCGATTCTGGCCTGCTGCCTGTTTTTGTGAATCCAGTGTCCGTGGAGCACGGCCACCCTCACTGGTTACTGAACTGGCTGTGGCTGAGCAGCCGCGAGGGACCCTCTGGCCATTTACTGAGAGAGTCTGCAGACCTGAAGACTAAAGGCAATTTAGGGAACTATCCCACTCTGAAAAGGTCTTCCAAAAAAAAGACTCTGGGAAGTAATCATTAGAACCTGATTCCAGCTGCAAGTTCGCAGGCACAGGAAATCTGACCGCCGAGGCACTGCATCCATCGGCTGGCCGCTCAACTCAGCAGTTGCCAGTGTGGGCTGGACAAGACCCTTCTGTGCTCTGCACCGTCTCTCCCCCCAGTGAGGCTGTGATCCCTGCCCGGGTCTGTGGAGTCCAGAGAAGTTGGGTGTGTCTGTCCATATGTGCGTGTGTACATATCCACATCTACGCACGTACACACGCGCACACACACACACACACACACATACATTCGGGGATTACTCCCAAAGGGGCGGGCTGGCGCTCTTCGCGTCCTGGGCCAAAAGCAAAGGAGGCAAGTATCCGCTCCTTGAAAGCTCTGCGTGAGAAAGCGGGGCGCCTGCTGTGTCTCTCATTCGCACGCTAGCTTGCTGTCGAAGCTGGAAAGCCCGATGGCGAAGGCCTGAAGTGCACACAGTGGGTAGTTGTAGTCCAGGGTGAACACGTCGTCTGCCACACGTCCAAACTGCATGACTATGTAGTCAGCTAGAAAAAACAGAAAGGAATTAGGACGTTAGAAGATAATGGGGCTGTACCGGGGAAAGGCCTACTTACGATAGGGAGAAAAAGCCTCCAAATAGGTCAGTCACCGGGTCTCTTTACAACGGGAAACCTTGAGAAGGATGGCAAGAGGCACCGCACAAGAGTGAGTGTCTGCTCTCCAGGAGCCAAGTTTCTACTACTGTTCCTCTCAGAGAGCGGGAGACGAGTCCGGGACTAGCATGAGGGGCCAGGAGGGAACAGCACAAGCTCCAAGGGCCAGAGGCGCCGAGGAAACTTTACCGAGGGCCATTGCATCCGCTTCCCAAACAGGGGCTCAGAAGCTTCACTTTAAAAGTGCCACTTTAGGGACACCAGGGTGGCTCGGTCATTAAGCGTCTGCCTTCGCCTCAGGTCATGATCCCAGGGTCCTGGGATCGAGCCCCGCATCAGGCTCCCCGCTCAGCAGGGAGCCTGCTTCCCCTCTCCCCTCCCCCTGCTCGTGTTCCCTCTCTCGCTGTCTCTCTCTCTTTCTCTCTCTGTCAAATAAAGAAATAATTTTTTTTTTTTTAAATTACAAAATAAATTTTAAAAAAAGCTGCCATGTTAGGGGCACCTGGGCAGCTCAGTCGGTTGAGCATCTGATTCTTGATTTTGGCTCAGGTCATGATCCCTCTTGGGATTCTCTCCCTCTGCCCCCCTCCCAAGAAAGAACTATGTCTTTTAAAAGTATAAATAAATAAATAAGACCACGCTTTAGTCTTTCCAAAGGAACCATTTCTTTCTTAAATAATTCTCCCCCGAAGAGAACTTCCTGTCAATGATAGGAAGCGCTCATTTCCCTACTGTGTAAGAACATCTTCCCCCCTGTTGCCGCCCAACCCTTCCTGCAGGCTTACGGTCGTTCTCGTGGACTATCTGAAAGTTCTTCACAGATGCCTGAGTGACCCGGCCATGGAAGTTCAGGACGTAGGACTGCGTGTCATCATTCCAGACTGGGGCCTTGTTGTGCAGCTCAATCAAGTTATCCATGGTTTTGTTTTGCCATTTGGAAAGCAAGCTCTCGTGGTCCTGTTTGAAGAGAAAATCATTGCTTTGTCCTGAGAACCATAGGAAATCATTTGCTCTCAACTCTGTGAGGTAGAAGGTGGAAAAAGGGAGTATTTTCTCTGTTTCAGAAAGGTACAACAGAAACCAAGAAAGCCAAAAGTTAAGGCAGATTTTAAAATTCTGGTAGATTATTCTAGCATTTCTCTTTGCAGACTAAGTGGTTTCAGATCAACCACTTTATAGCAACTACTCTGCAATTGTACTTTACCCTGCCCGTTCTGGAGTGAGCTCTTTCCTAAAGAAGGGTAGGAGCCATACTCCAACTTGGGGTTCTCTGAGAATCAATACTTTTTTGTATTGATCTTGTCTGTATTGTATTCTTGTCCTTCAGACTCCCTTGCTGATTAAATATGTTCTTACTTACATTTCGTGGCCGAAATGGGATCCGTTCATGATTCATATTCATCCCTGGAACAATCACAGACATTTTCCTAGGACCTTTAAATCCAAGTACATTGGTTTCCTGGAAGATAGGAGAATAAGGGAGGGACTTAGGAACAGAAAGGAAAAAGAGACCACATTCTTTTTTTTTTTTTTTAATTTTTTTAAAGATTTTATTTATTTATTTGTCAGAGAGAGAGAACACAAGCAGGCAGAGACAGAGGGTGAAGCAGGTTCCCTGCTGAGCAAGGAGCCCGATATGGGACTCGATCCTAGGACCCTGGGATCATGACCTGAGCCGAAGGCAGCTGCTTAACCAACTGAGCCACCCAGGCGTCCCGAGACCACATTCTTAACACAAGATTTTCTTGGGCATGTAAAATGTGCAATGATGATGTCAGAAACAACAAAAATGATTTTATTTCTTTAAGTAAACAAAGAGAGACAGGGAATCAAAAAAAGAAAAGTAATACTATACCTCCTTTTTGACCTAATGTGAATTTAAAACAGATTCTATTGGCTTGAAACTTTATTCTTACTCTTTAGTCTTCCGTGAAATCTGAGACAATTGTGAGCAAACTACCCAATTTTGTCATCATCAATAAATATTTATTTCCCAACGAGGGCATGGCATTATATGATATACAGTGAGAATTATAGTTTAATGTACACAGGGCCTGTACCAGGAGGCAAGAAATTCAAATGCCTATGTCAGCATGAGGGATACAGTCATCGGTATAGTAATAGCAATGTATCAGGACGGATGGTAGCTATTTTTGTGATGAACATAGTATAATGTATAAACCTGTCAAATTCCTAAGCTGTGTGCCTTAAACTAATGTAACATTGTGTGTCAGCTATGCAAATAAAATAATACTGTACTGTGTATAGGAAAGTTGCTATGAGAGTAGATCTTAAAAGGTCTCATTACAAGAAAAAAAAGTGTAACCATGTGTGGTGATGGATGTTAACTAGACCTACTGGGAGGATCATTTTGCAATGTATACATATATAAAATCATTAGGGCACTGAGGTGGCTCAGTTGGTTAAGTGTCTGACTCTTGGTTTTGGCTCAGGTCCTGAGATGGAGCCTAGCATTGGGTTCCGCACTAAGCACAGAGTCTGCTTAGGGATTCTCTCCCTCTGCCCCTCGCCCCACTCACATGTGCACATGTACATGTGCGCGTGTGCTCTCACTCAAATAAGTAAATCTGGGGGCGCCTGGATGGCTAGTCATTAAGCATCTGCCTTTGGCTCAGGTCATGGTCTTGATGTCTTGATGGTCTGGGATTGAGCCATCAATCAATCTGGGATTGAGCCCCGTGTTGGGCTCCCTGCTAAGCAGGGAGCCTGCTTCTCCCTCTCCTTACCCTCCTCCCTACTCATGCTCATGCGCTTTCTCTCTCAAATAAATAAAATCTTTAAAAATAAATATATAGGGGCACCTGGGTGGCTCAGTCAGTTAAGCATCTGCCTTCAGCTCAGGTTGTGATCCCAGAGTCCTGGGATCGAGTCCCGAGTGGTAAGCAGGGAGCCCACTTCTCCCCTTCTCTCTCCCTCTACCCCTCCCCCTGCTCATGCTGTCTTCTCACTCTCTCTCTCAAATAAATGTTAAAAATCTTAAAAAAGAAAAAAGGGGGGGGGGTCAGTCTACTTTGTTTGTAACCTCTGGTCAGAACCAAACTTGGCAATTCGTAATAATTAAAACTTGAATA
>CM053611.1:23461655-23512725 GCA_028646535.1 Procyon lotor | reverse complement strand
GGCTCCCTGCTCGGCAGGAAGCCTGCTTCTCCCGCTACCATTCCCTCTGCTTGTGTTCCCTCTCTCGCTGTGTTTCTGTCAAATAAATAAAATCTTTAAAAATAAATAAATAAATAAATAAAGTGCCAGCAGGACTCCCAGGAAATTAGGGAAAAGACTCGGGAAAGATGCATTATGAGGACGGCACATACGTAACAGATGGCTGCCAGCTCCTGCCGGATATAGGCCTTTTCTACCAGACCCTGGGCCTTGGCGGGGCTGACACCATGATCATAAACTGTGAACTTGGTCCCCATGAGGTTGGATCTAGAATCAAGAGGAAAAAGTTACCATTAATGATCCATATATATATATTTTTCCCCACACACAAATACAAATCTAGCACAGGTATGGAACACAATGGGAGCCCATTGGCCTGTTCTCCAAATGTTCATCACCACCGTTTCGAAGACCTCTCATGAAAATAAGGAAGGGACTTAGATTTGCTATTAACTCTTTTTCTTTTTAAGAGTACAACATCAATACACACTCACTGTAAAAACGATACGGATTCCTCTGAAACTACAGGAACAAAAATATCAGAATAGGTGTGCTACAAGGCTGCTCTCACCTGAGTTTGCCAATGTAACTTTCCCCTTCACGAGATAAATCTGTTGGATCAGTGGAGATAAGGTAGTTGGATGTCTTGCTCTTTTTCCGCTTTCTCCCTGCAAGGAGAAATACCTAGAAAAAGAAAAACATGTCGGTCGAGAATATCGAGAGAACCACCACAGTCTAACTACTCACTTCACAAATGCTTAGCAAGTGCCCGTCATATATCAAACAGTCACTCTTTTGGTCTTTTTTGTTTTTAACAGACTTAATTCACCTTCATTTTTCTTGCATACAGACTATGTGGTGGCCACTGCTGGAGCCTGGGTCTTCTGCGCAGAACCTTTGGTGTGGGTCCTTACAAGATGGTCAGGGAATTCCTGAGAGGGGGCCTTGGTGAGCATGAACATGGTCTCCTTCCAGAGGTAGGGATGAGACAGCTCTTGGTCTCGGAGACAGCATCCAAAGTGGCCTTGGCGAAGTCGCCCAGAGTGGCCGTGCAGTCCCCCGTGGAGGTATAGCAGCCCACACGATGCCAGGGCCCCGGGGCCGGGGGGTGGGACGCACCAGCCCAGAAGTGCCCCGTCCAGTCACCTTACAAGGGATGGTGTGGGGCTTGCTGATCTCGTTCTCCCAGAAGCCTTCCCACACTGGGACTAGAGAACTTGGCCAGGTTGATGGTCCCATGGATGTCAGGGGCCACCTCACTGGAGCATTTAACCCCGCCCGATGTGTCTGCTGTAATCCCTGATGGCAACAGATGCCTCAAACCTGGTCTGCCTGCCAGCATGGGTCTGCTTTTACAGGGGCATGGTCTTCAAAACCTCATCCTTGAAGGACAATCCCAGGAAAACCTCAATGATCTCAGATTCTCTGATGGGCAGGCAGGAGAAATAGGTCTCCTCCAGGGACCTGAACTTCATGTCCTTGGCCAGACAGCCTAGGCTGGCAGGGGCATCCACTCCTCATCCTTGGTCTTGCTGCCATGAGCTCCTTGGCCTTGGCGGCTGTGGAGGCTGTGTGACCTCTCATCCCGGTGTCTCCGGAGGCACCAATGTCACCTGCCATTTGGTGTTTTCTTGGAGAAGGTCAATCTTGGGGGCTTTACCTCTTTTTCTCACCTCTGCAATGCTCCTCAGAATTCACTATCAGGGTTTCCCTACCGTACAACTTTTCAAAATTCACTTAACTGGATTCTCCATATACAGTAGACCCCCTTCTCCACCAAGACCCCCAGTGGATGCCTACCGAACACTCTACAAACCATGTTTTTTTCTGTACATACATATGGCAAAGTTTAATTTATGCATAAGGCACAGCAAGAGATTAGCAACAATAATAGAATAATTCTAACAATATAATAAAAGTTAATGAATGTGGTCTTTCTATCTCAAAATATCTCACTATATTGTATTCCCCTTCTTCTCGTGCTGATGTGAGATGATAAAATGCCTACGTAAGAAGATGAAGAGAGGGGGCGTTAGGCTACTATTGACCTGCCGAACCTATGTCAGAAGAAGGACCCATCAGCTTCCAGACGGCAGTGACTGCAGGTGACTGAAACCACAGAAAGCAAAAAGTTGGGGGTGGGGGGGTGGCTATGCGACTATGTGCAACTTTATCCCTAAAACCTCCAGTGGCTTTTTTTAAAAAAGTTTCACCCAATTTGGTGAGGAAGGGTCTTTCCAACTTCAGGAGAGACAGGCCACTCGCTAAGCCCCAGTCACTCATCTATAAAGCAGAGATAAGAAAGCCTATCTTACAAGGTTGTGGTAAGGATTACAGGAGATAATATATACACGAAGCATTTAGCACATGCCTGCTACATCATAAACACTTAAGAAATTATGGTTATAATAACAATGGTATCAATCATCATCTCATTTCCATGCTCTTAAAATCATCCATTTAGACCCAGTAGCAAAACAAAATACAGTGTTCATTGGCAAGTATTAAATTGCCTCAAGTTTGTGTTTGAAGCAAATTAGAATTTCTAGAGTGAGAATAAGACATTTCACTCGCACGTCCTTCTCTATTTCCAGTTCCTCCCATTCCCTAAAACTCGCACAGTCATGTTCTACCATAATTAAAATAAAAACCGAAGAGCACACACCTTCCCTCCACCAAAAAATAGGATAGAGGTGCAAACAACTACATTCAAATATTCTCTTCCATTTTCTTATATTCTGGATGAAACCCTTTTTCTTTGGGGTGGGCTAGATTTTACCTCTGAGACTCTGAGCTCTTTGAAGCCGGAACACAGTAACTGCGAGTTGCTGACTGGGCTATTCTCCTATCCTATGACCCTTCAAACAACCTGTTCCCACAACATTCTTCCCCTCTTTCTCAAGATCCATCTTGAGAGTTAATTCTCATACCTTCCGAGTTTCGTCCTTTTCCAGGTGCATATAGTAAGTGGGGAAGAGACCCCGATCCATTCCTTTTTTATCCCTGGTTATCCGACATTTGACGGTAATACCCCGAGGGGCAGGACTGTATGCAAAGTCCTCTAAGTTCTCCACTTCTCCCAGCTGGTTATCCGTTTGTTGGGCAGCAGTACCCGAAGCTCCGGTATCCTGGAAGAAGAGCCATATACCTAAGCAATGGCAGGTGGGATCACAAAACTTCTTATTCTCTTCCAGAAACAAGTTATTACTTTTGTGATTTACCCCAATGTCTCTAGTCTTCTGACAAACTAAGGGGAAACTCTGTGAAGTTAAATAAGTATGTTAATATTGGGAGTAATGAAGGAGCCGTGTACAAAAGTGGGATAGAACTTCAATTCACAAGAGCTGGCTTGAGATGCAAGAAATTAGGGACGTCATGAACTTCAAGTCTAACTTCGAGCTTCAGTCTTTTGAAGGAACCCTCATTCAGCAACTGTGTTTAAATACTAGAGATGCATTTGGGAAACAGTTAAAGTAGTTCCCCAGGAAGAAATTTCTGAACTACGTACTGTGGTTGATTTCTGGCTGGATGCAGAACTGGGTCTCTCTGCCTCTGAATGTGGTGAATGACATAATTTTTTTCCTTCTTCCTCCCCATCGGTCTCCTCTTCATCGAAGTTCAAACTCCCTGAGATACCTGGTGGAAAGGAAGAACTGTCAAAAGCTGCCAACACTGATTTACAAACATTAGTCGCCGAACCAAATATCATTTTAATTTTCTTGCTTAAAACTTTCCAGCTATTCTGACTTAAGACATAGCTACTTCGTCCAAATTTTGACAATTCTTTCTTCATATTCTCACTTAGATCTGTGAGAATCTAGTTTTCCCTTTCCACACAGGATTGATATCCAGAATAGATAAACACACTCCTAAAACACACTCAACAACAACAAAACAAATAACCATTTCCCCAGAAATGGGTAAAGGACATAAACAGACTTTTCTTCAAAAAAGATATATAAATGGCCAATAAGCACATGAAAAGATGCTCAGCGGCGTTCATCTTTAGGGAAATGCAAGTCGAAATCACAACGAGATACCACTTCAGAAGCACTGGGACGTCTATTATCAAAAAAAACAGAAAATAAGTATTGGTGAGGCTGTGGAGAAATTGGAACCCTTGTGCATGGCTGGTGACAATGTAAAATGGTGCGATCACTGTGGAACACAGTACGGTGGTTTCCAAAATATTTAAATATAGAATTATCATATGATACCACAATTCCACTTCTGGGTATATACCAAGAGAACTTAAAGCACAGACTCAAACAGAGACCTATATACCAATCTTCATAGGAGCAAGTATTCACAATATCCCAAAGGTGAAAACAACCCAAATATCCATTAACTGATGAACAGATAAACAAATGATGGAATATACACACAATGAAATATTACTCAGCTTTAAAAAGGAATGGGATTCTGACACAGGCTACAACATGGATGAACCTTGAGGGACCCTATGCTAAGTGAAATAAGCCCAGTCGCAAAAGAGCAAATATTAAAAAAAAAATCAAGTACAAATACTGTATGGTTCCCCTTATATGAGAAATCTAGAGTAGTCAAACTCACAGAGACAGAAATTTTACAGAATAGTGGTTACCAGGGAAGCAGGGGACAGAAGAATGGGGAGCTATTATTTAGTGATACAGAGTTTTATTATGGGAAGATGAAAAAGTTCTGAAGACAGATTGTGGTGAGACTTGCATAACAACGTGAATGTACTTAATGTCACTGAACTGTACACTTAAAAATGGCTAAAACGGTAAATTTTATGTATAGTTTACCACAACTTAAAAAATTCAATGCTCTATTGTTCTCTATATGTTATTTTTTTTGTTTTCCAGCATTTTGTTCATCTCTAGGCTAGTTTACTAGAGTTGGGAATGTTTGAAATGCTATTACCTTGGATTTATGAAGCACTTTTTATAAAAAATTAAAACTATCTGATTAAAAACCATTTTCTCATTTTATCCTCACATTTATGTGAGTTGGAGGAGGAGTCTGTGGTAGTCTTTCTTGTTTTTTTGTTTTAGTCTTTCTTGTTTTCTTTTTTCTTGTTTTGTTTCTTGTTTATGGAACATGTCTAGGGCAGAACACAGACATAAAGTGTGTTGTGTGTTGTAAGGGAAGTATGGTACTCAAATTTACATGCGGTAGGATCAGGCTCGGGAAGAATCATTTGCCCAAGAGGAAGAGGCAGGGCCAACGGCAAAACTAAATTCCTTTTCTCTTTATAGGATAAAGTTATCCCCCATATCCAAATCATGAATTTACAAGTAGACTTAGCAACAAGCAGTGCGGTTTTTTTTTTTCCTCCAAACCATTTCTTGCCCACAGTCGGCCATCTCAGAGGAGGGACAATTATGACCTATTTTTACACAGTTCACAAATACACTGATATTAGCTTTGCTCAGGAACACCCATGGATAAGACAAAGGCCAGTTAAAAAATCAATCTCAAGTGAAAACATATGTCCACACAAAAGCTTATACATGAATGTTCATAGCAACATTGTTCACAATAGTGCGAAGTAGAAACAACCCAAATGGCCATCAACTGATGACAGAGAAACAAAGCACCAACATATCCATCAATGGAATGTTAATCTGACAATGAAAAGGAATGAAGCGCTACAGTATGAATGAACCTTGAAAAGGTTAAGCTAAGTGAAAGGAGATAGTCAAGAAAGACCGCATAGTGTATGACTCTATTTATATGAAATATTCAGAATAGGCAAATGCACAGAGACAGAAAGTAAACTGGTAGTTGCCTGGACTGAAGGGGTGGGAGGAAAATTGGAAGTGACTGCTAATGGGTATGAGGCTTCTTTTGGGAGTCATGAAAATTTTCTAAAACTGATCATAAGGACAGTTACAGACCTCTGTGAATAGATTTAAAACCACTGAACTGTTCACTCTTCACTTTGTTTTTTTTTTTTCTAATTTTATTTTTTATTGGGAGATAACTGACATATAACATAATGATTCAATATTTGTATATATTGTGATATGACATGATCACCACATTAAATTTAGCTAACATCACTCACCACACACAGCCACAATTTTTTTTTTTAAAGGTTTTTATTATTATCACCAGGTGCCCATCACCACAAGTGCACTCCTTAATCCCTATCACCTATTTCCCCATCCCCCCACCAGCCTCCCCTCTGGTAACCCTCAGTTTGTTCTCTGCAGTTGAGTCTGTCTCTTGGTTTGTCTCTCTCTCTTTTTTCCCTTCACTCATTTGTTTATTTCTTAAATCCCCCACGAGTGAAATCATATGGTATTTCTTTCTCTGACTGACTTATATCACTCAGTATTACACTCTCTAGCTCCATCCAAGTGATTGCAAATGGCAAGATTTCATTCTCTCTCCCTCTTTTTTAAGATTTTATTTATTTGATAGAGATCACAAGTAAGCAGAGAGGCAGGCAGAGAGAGAGGGGGAAGCAGGCTCCCCACTGAGCAGAGAGCCTGATGCGGGGCTCGATCCCAGGACCCTGAGATCACAACCTGAGCTGAAGCCAGAGGCTTTAACCCACTGAGCCACCCAGGTGCCCCTCATTCTCTTTTATAGGTGCATAATATTCATATTATACATAATCATATATGAATATATACAAATATATACAATTATATGAATATATATTCATATAATATATATATATTCCACATCTTATTTATTCATTCATCAATCAATGGACACTTGGGCTGCTTCCATATCTTAGCTATCATAAATAATGCTGCTATAAACATAGGGGTCCCTATATCCCTCTGAATTAGCGTTTTTGTATTCTTTGGGTAAGTAGTCGTGCGACTGCTGCATCATGGGGTAGTTCTATTTTTAATTTGTTGAGGAAGTTAACTCATACTGTTTTCCACAGTGGCTGCACCAGTTCTCATTCCCACCAACAGTGCCACAGCCTTGCCAACACCTGTTGTTTCTTGTGTTGTTGATTTTAGCCATTCTAACAGGTGTGAGGTGATATCTCATTGTGGTTTTGGTTTGCAATTTCCTGATGATGAGTGATGTTGAGCATCTTTTCATGTGTCTGTTGGCCATCTGGATGTCTTTGCAGAAATATCCATTCATGTCTTCTGCCCTTTTTAAAATTGGATTATTTGGTTTTAGGGTGTTGAGTTTTACAAGTTCTTCATGTATTTGGACACTAACCCTTTACTGGATATGCCAGTATCTTCCCCCATTCATTCATTCATTTACAAGTTCTTCATATATTTGGACACTAAGCCTTTACTGGATATGCCAGTATCTTCCCCCATTCATTAGGTTGCTTTTTAGTTTTGCTAATAATTTCCTTTGCTGTACAGATCCTTTTATTTTGATGTAGTCCCAAGAGTTTATTTTTGCTTTTGTTTCCATTGCCTCGGGGCACTTATCTAGAAAAATGTTGCTACAGTTGGTGTCAGAGAACTTACTGCTGCCTGTCTTCTTTTCTAGGATTTTTATGGTGTCAGGTCTCACACTTAGGTCCTTAATCCATTTGAATTTACTTTTGTGATTGGTGTAAGAAAGTAGTCCATTTTCATTCTTTTCCACATTGCTCTCCAGTTTTCCCAACACCATTTGTTGAAGAAACACTCTTTCCCATTGGATATTCTTTCCTGCTTTGTCACAGATTAATTGACCATGGATTTGTGAGTTCATTTCTGGATTTTTCTATTCTGTTCCATTGATCCATGTGTCTTTTTTCTTTTTTTGCCAGTACCATACCCTTTTGATTACTACCGCTTTGTAATATAACTTGAAGTCCAGAACTGTGATGCCTCCAGTTTTGCTTTTCTAAGATTCCTATGGCTCTTCAGGGTCTTTTGTGGTTCCATACAAAGTTTAGGGTTGTTTGTTCTAACTCTATGAAAAACGTTGTTGGTATTTTGATAGGGATTGCATTAAATGTGTAGATTGCTTTGGGTAGTATAGACATTCTAATAATATTTGTTCTTCCAATCCATGAGTATGGAATGTCTTTCCATTTCTTTGTATCATCTTCTATTTCTTTCATCAGTTTTACAGTTTTCAAAGTACAGATCTTTCACCCCTTTGGTTAGGTTTGTTCCTAAGTATCTTATTATTTTTGGTGCAACTGTAAATGGGATTGTTTTCTTAATTTCTCTTTCTGCTGCTTCACTGCTGGGGTACAGAAATGCAACAGATTTCTGTACAGTAATTTTGTATCCTGCAACTTTACTGAATTCATTTATCAGTTCTAGCAATTTTTTGATGGAGTCTTCTGGGTTGTTGTTGTTGTTTTTTAAGATTTTATATTTTTAGGGGCGCCTGGGTGGCTCAGTGGGTTAAAGCCTCTGCCTTCGGCTCGGGTCATGATCTCAGGATCCTGGGATCGAGCCCCACATCAGGCTCTCTGCTTGGCGGGGAGCCTGCTTCTCTCTGTCTCTCTCTCATGCCTGCTTGTGATCTCTCTCTGTCAAATAAATAAATAATTAATTTTTAAAAAAGATTTTCTATTTTTATTTGACAGAGAGAGGCATAGCAAGAGAGAACACAAGTAAGGGGAGTCAGAGAGGGAGAAGCAGGCTTCCTGCCGAGCAGGGAGCCCGTTTCGGGGCTTGATCTCAGGACCCTGAGATCATGACCTGAGCTGAAGGCAGACACTCAACGACTGAGCCATCCAGGCACCCCTAGGTTTTCTATATATAGTAATCATGTCATCTGCAAACAGAAGTTTTACTTCTTCCTTACCAATTTGGATGCCTTCTATTTCTTTCTGTTGTCTGATTGCTGTGGCTACGACTTCCAGTACTATGTTAAATAAAAGGGGTGACAGTGGACATCTTTGTTCTTTTTCCTGACCTTAAGGGAAAAGCTCTCAGTTTTTCCCCATTAAGGATGATATTAGCTGTGGGTTTTTCCTATATGGCCTTTATTATATTGAGGTATGTTTCCTCTGGAACCACTTTGTTGAGGGTTTTGTTTTGTTTTATCACGAATGGATGCTGAACTTTGTCAAATACTATTTCTGCATCTATTAAAACAATCATATAGTTTTTTTTTTATCCTTTCTCTTATTGATGTGATGTATCATGTAGATTGATTTGCAAATACTGAACTGCCCTTGAAACCTAGGAATAAATCCCACTTGACCATGGTGATTTTTTTTTTTTAATGTACCGTTGGATTCAGTTTGCTATTATTTGTTGAGGATCTTTGCATCTATGTTCATCAGAGATACTGTACTGTAGTAGGTTTTGTTTTGTATTGTTTTTGGTGGCATCTTTATCTGGTTTTGATATCAAGGTAATGCTGGTCTCACAGAATGAATTTGGAAGTTTTCCTTCTATTTATCTGGAATAGGTACTAACTCTTCTTTAAGTGTTTGAATCGATCCTGGACTTCTGTTGGTTGGGAGTTTGTTTTCTAATTACCGATTTTTTGGTTATTTTCTGGTAATTGCTCTGCTTAAATTTTCTACTTCTTCCTGTTTCAGCTTCAGTTACATATTCCTAGGAATTTATCCATTTCTTTCAGGTTATCCAATTTGTTGGCAGACAGTTTTTCATAATATTCTCTTATAACTGTTTGTATTTCTGTGGTGTTGGTTGTTATTTTTCTTCTCACATTTGGGATTTTATTTATTTGAACGCTTTTTTTTTCTTGACAAGTCTGGTTACAGGTTTATCAATTTTATTGACTTTTTTCAATGTACCAGCTCCTGGCTTGATTGATCTGTTCTTCTGTTTTTTCTAGTTCCTTTATCACTTATTTCTGCTCTCATCTTTATTATTTCCTTCCTTCTGCTAGTTTTAGGGGTTTTATATTGTTATTGTTCTTTTTCTAGCTCCTTTAAGTATGTTAAGTTGTGTATTTGAGGTTTTCCTTGCTTCTTGAAGTAGGCCTGTATTGTTATAAACTTCCCACTTAGAACAGCTTAGGCTACATCCCAAAGGTTTTGAACCACTGTGTTTTCATTTCCATTTATTTCCATGCACTTTTTAATTTCTTCTTACATTTCCTGGTTGACCCATTCATTGTTTAGAAGCATGTTATTTAACTTCCGATGTATTTGTGGTCTTTCCAGAGATTTTTTTGTGGGGGGGTGCTGACTTCTAGTTTCACAGCATTGTGGTTAGAAAAGATGCACAGTATGACTTTGATCTTTTTGAATTTGCTGAGGCTTGTTTTGTGGCCTAATATGTGATCTAGTCTGGAGAATGTTCCATGTGCATTTGAAAAGAATGTGTATTCTGCTGTTTTAGGATGGGATATTCTGAATTATATCTGTGAAATCCATCTGATCCACTGTCTCATTGAAAGCCACTGTTTCCTTTTTGATTTTGTGTTTGGATGATCTGTCCATTGATGCAGTAGGGGTTAAAGTTCCCTACTATTACTGTATTATTTTCAATTAGTTCTTTTATGTTTGCTTTTAACGTTTTATGTATTTGGGTACTCCCATGTTGGGAGTGTAAATATTCAGAATTATTATATGATCTTGTTGGATTGTCCCCTTTATGATTATATAGTGTCCTTCTTTGTCTCTTGTCACAATCTTTGTTTTAAGATTTTATTTATTTATTGGAGACAGTGAGAGAGAGCATGAGAGGGGAGAAGGTCAGAGGGAGAAGCAGACTCCTTGTGGAACTGGGAGCCTGATGTGGGACTCGATCCCAGGACTCCGGGATCATGACCTGAGCTGAAGGCATTGCTTAACCAACTGAGCCACCCAGGTGCCCACAATCTTTGTTTTAAAGTCTATTTTGTCTGATATAAGTATTGTTACTCTGGCTTTCTTTTGACATCCATTTACATGATAAAATTTCTCTATTCCCTCACTTTCAATCTGTAGGTGCTTTTAGGTCTAAAATGAGTCTCTTATAAGCAGCATATGGGCAGGTCTTTTTTTTTTTTTTTTTTTTCCTATTCTGTCACCCTATGTCATTTGATTGGAGCATTTAGTCCATTTACATTCAAAATAATTATTGAAAGATATGTATTTATTGCCATTTTATTACTTGTTTTGTGGTTGTTTCTGAAGAGTTTCTCTAATCCTTTCTTGTCTTTCTCCTTTTCATGGTTTGCTGGTTTTCCTTAGTGATATATTTGGATTTCTCTTTTTTTTTTTTTAAAGATTTTATTTATTTGACAGAGAGAAACACAGCAAGAGAGGGAACAAAAGCAGAGGGAATGTAGTGGGAGAAGCAGGCTTCCTGCCGAGCAGAGAGCCCGAGCCCCCACACGGGGCTCGATCCCATGTTGCTGGGATCATGACCTGGGCTGAACGCAGACGCTTAATGACTGAGCCACCCAGGTGCCCCTGGATTTCTCTTTATTCTTTGCATATTAGTGGTTTTTGACTTGTGGTTGCCACTAAGTTTGTATATAACATCTTCTGCATATAGCAGTCTATATTAAATTGGTGGTTGTTCAAGTTTAAACCCGTTCTTTACTCCTCTCCTCCCTGCATTTTAGGTACAGGGTATCATATTTTACATCCTTTTATATTGTGAGTTCCTTAACTGATTTTTTACAGAAAGATTTTTTACTGCTTTTATGTTTCCTACTCTCATACTGTCACTTTTGGTCTTTACACTCAAGAGTCCCCTTTAATATTTCTTGCAGGGCAGGGGTGCCTGGGTGGCTCAATGGGTTGAAGCCTCTGCCTTTGGCTCAGGTCATGATCTCAGGGTCCTGAGATCGAGCCCCACAAGGCATCGGGCTCTCTGCTCAGTGGGGAGCCTGCTTCCCCCTCTCTTTCTGCCTGCCTCTCTGTCTACTTGTGATCTCCCTCTCTCTCTCTCTGTATGTGAAGTAAATAAATACTAAAAAAAATAACCTATTTTAAAAAAAGTATTTCTTGCAGGGCTGATTTAGTGGTCACAAACTCCTTTAGTTTTTGTTTGTCTGGAAAACTCTTTATCTCTCCTTATATTCTGAAAGACAGCCTTCTAGATAGAGTATTCCTTGCTGTAGGTTTTTCCCACTCAGCACTTAGACTATATCATACCACTCCTTTCTGGCTTGAAAATTTTTTGTTAAAAAATCCACTGAATATCTTTATGGGGTTTCCTTCGTATGTAATTGTCTTCTTTTTGCCTTGCTGCCTCTCTTTCTTTCTTTCTTTCTTTCTTTTAGATTTATTTGAGAGAGAGAGACCAAGTGAGAGAGTGAGCATAAAGGGCATAAAGGGAGGAGACACAGAGGGAGAGGGAATGTCTCAAGCAGACTCCACACTGAGTGCAGAGCCTGATGCAGGGCTCAATCTCACAACCCCAAGATCATGATCTCAGCCAAAGTCAAGACTCGGCCATTCAACTGACTGCACCACACAGGGACCCGTGCCTTGCTACTTTTCATATTCTTTCTTAATTACTATATTTTGCCATTTTAATTACAATGTCTTGGTGTGGATCGGCTTTTGTTGGAGGTGCTCTGTGCCACCTGGATTTAGATATTTGTTCCTTTCCTCAGATGAAGGATGTTTTCAGCTATTATTTCCTCAAATAAATTCTCTGCCCCTTTTTCTCTCTCTTCTTCTTCTGGGATTCCTATAATACAAATGTTATGTTTTTGGGTTTTTTTTTAAAGATTTTATTTATTTATTTATTTATTTGACACACAGAGAGAGAGATCACAAGTAGGCAGAGAAGCAGGCAGAGAGAGAGGGGGAAGCAGGCTCCCTGCTGAGCAAAGAGCCCGATGCGGGGCTTGATCCCAGGACCCTGAGATCATGACCTGAGCCGAAGGCAGAGGCTTTAACCCACTGAGTCACCCAGGTGCCCCAAATGTTATGTTTGATGGAGTCACTGATTTGCCAAAGTCTATTCTAGTACTCCAGAATTCTTTTTACTCTCTTTTGTTCAGCTTGATTACTTTCCATTACTCTGTCTCCTAGGTGATTAATTTGTTCCTTTGCTTCTGGTAGCCTGCCATTCATTCCATCAAGCATGTTTCTCGTTTTGTCTGTTGAACCCTTTACTTCTGCTATGTTATTCCTTTTCGCTTTGTTAATGGTCTCACTGATGTCTTTCACTCTTTTCTCAAGTCCAGTGAGTACCCTATGATCAGTGCTTTAAATTCTTCATCAGACGTGCTACTCACACCTGACTTAGACCCCTGGCTGTGGCCTTGTCCTGTTCTTTCATTCGGGACAAATTCATCGGTCTTCTCACTTTGTCTCTCTGTGCCTGTGTCTGTGTGTTAGAAAAGTCAGCTGTGTCTTCTGGTCTTGAGGGCTTTATGAAGAAGAGGTTCTACAGCGCCCTGCAGTATAGCATCCCCTGTTTCCCAGGGCCTGGTGCTTATGGGAGTGTCTCCAATGTGTACTGCATGCACTCTGCTGTTGTGTCCTGGCTGCTTTATCATTCAGAACAGTCATGTGCAGAGGTTCTCTTTGCTGTTACTGGCAGTGTTTAGTTCCTGGCCTGAATGTGTTATGTTTTAACTAGGTCTGCTCTGGTCTCTTTGTGCAATGAGACCTGTCGCCACTACCACTGGAACTGAGGCCGCATAAAACTTCCAGGTCAGGAGACACAGTGGGGGCAGGGGTTTGGCCTGGTCTTCTGGGGGAGGGGTCCAGCCATTGCAGGGACTGAGGCATGTAAGACTGGGAAGGGTGGGCCCACCCCAGTGGGGATAGGCAGGGCTTGGTGTAAGCAAGTTAGGGATCGAGTGTCAGTGCTGCACTGGTTCCCACAGGTGGTTATGTGCTTATGCTGAGGGGCAGAGGAGGGAAATGGCACCTGCCAGTTTCTCTGTTCCTGGAGGGGTGTCTCCATGAATGCTGTCTCTCTGGGAGACGCTCCAAGATGAACAACTAACTTCCTCACTGTGTGCCCTGGGCTCCCTTTAGATCGCTGTTTCCACTCTGTGTGTCCACAGGTGGTTTGCCTGCCTTTCCTCCAAGAGCAGCACCGTGGCCTCCAGGCTCTCCCTGAACCAAGCCCAGTGACCTTTTGAACTCCAGGCTTTAAGCCTTGCTGGTTGTAAGAATTCATGAAATTCAGCCCCTCTTGCTTTCCAAACCAGCTGCTAGGGGGATCTGTTCTCCCCCTGCGCTTCCCTGTGTGTTAGTCTCTTGTCCTTCTCCACGAGTGCAGCCCCCTCCCCACGGCGGCAACCAGGCAGCCACGCTCTACTTCTCTCCCAAACCCTGTCTCCACACTTCCTACCTCCTTCAATTGTCGCCTCTTCTCTACTTTTAGTTGTGGAGTATGTTCTGCCAGTCGTCAGATCAATTTCCGGGGTATTCAGAATGATTTGGTAGTTATCTAGTTGTATTCATGGGGTGAGGTGAACCCAGGGTCCTCCTACTCCATTGCCATCTTCCCCGCCCACACGTGAATAGTACGGTATGTTAATTACAATTCAATAAAGCTATTAAAAAATTTCTTTGGTTTGTGAAGGACATGTTTTCTTTGTTTTCTAAAATGTTAACCTTTTTTTCTTTTGTGGCAAAAGGCATAAAACCTCACAATCGTGGATATTTTCACTTAGTACTATGTTTGCAAATGCCATTTTTATACCAAAAACTCAGCTTATGTGAATATATGTTTTATGATGGAGATCAAAGATTTCTCCCAAACTTGTAGAAAAACAAACTGGACCCACTTAAGGGATATAATCTGCCAGACTGACCCATCATAGATCCTAATCAAGAAAGTGCTTAAGGGGCGCCTGGGTGGCTCAGTCGTTGGGCGTCTGCCTTCGGCTCAGGTCATGATCCTGGGGTCCTGGGATCGAGCCCTGCATCGGGCTCCCTGCTCAGCAGGAAGCCTGCTTCTCCCGCTACCATCCCCTCTGCTTGTGTTCCCTCTCTCGCTGTGTTTCTCTCTGTCAAATAAATAAAATCTTTAAAAAAAAAAAAAAAAGAAAGTGCTTAATGGTGGATCAGCTTGTTGAGATGTAAAAAGCCATCTGGTACTGAAAGGCCAGTTCTTAAAAAAAAATGTAGCAATCATTTCATAGGGCAGGGTGAAAGGGGACACTAGGTATTTACAGTAAGGGATAAAGAACTAAACTAAGAAAATCTAGGTCTGCCACTACTTAGGTAGATGACTTGGGTTAAACAAAGGTTGTCTTTGTTCTGACTCCTCCACATCATTCACTTTCTTTTGTCGTAACAACAGTGGTACCAAATAATAGGGAAATGCCACAATCACATTCCTATCACAGACAGGGAAACAGAGGCAGAAGAAAGCAAAGCTGTGTTCTCACTTTCCCAGCCAGATGTGGCAGAGTTGAGATTCAGAACCCAGCAAGAGCCTGGGTTTCAAAGCTATGCTCTGACCCCCTTCACCACGGCCGCTGCCACACCCTGCACTCCCACCTCCTGTCCTGGTTTTCACAACATATCATGATTTTATACCCAATGCCTCTGCACATGTCCTTTCTTCCACCCAAGTGTGTCACTTTACCAGGAATGTGACCATGGACAAATTACTTAGCCTGTCTGAGAGGCGACATATAATTACAAATGTAATATATATATAATTTTCTTATATGTAAATAGAGAGACTAATATGTATGAACTCCCCAAAGTACTGTTATAAATTTTAATTTTTTTTTTAGTAATCTCTACACCCAATGTGGGGCTTGAACTCACGATCCCAAGATCAAGAGTCAAATGCTCTTCCAATTGAGCCAGCCAGGCACACCTATAAATTTTAAATGAATTGAGATAATGTATGGCAAGTGCCTGACATATAAGAGACATTCAAAATGTCGGTCTGCAGCTGTTTTGACAGGTGTCCCAGTACAGAGGAGGCCATGCATCCTTCCTGGCTCAGCTTAATCTCTTCTCTTTTGATGCCTTTCTTGTCCCTTCTCATTGCCCTGGCAATGTAATTCTATTTCTCCCTGGTTTTTACTCTTGCATGTAGCACATTATAACTGTAGGTCAGGCCACCAGCCACACCATCTCCTCCCTAAGTTTTCCTGCTTCCACATTTGCCAGCCTCCCCACCTTCAATTAATCCCTTATGGTGCAGGGTAATTCTTCTTAGTTTTCCCATTAAGCCCAAACCGGGTGATAATATTCCTCAGATTAAATTCCCTCAGGTTTCGGTTATTTTTCAATAAAGTCCAAATTCCTAATATGGCCTACACTGGCCTATATAATCATAGCCCACTTACCTCTCCGGGCTCCCCTCTCTAGTCCCTCCTCCCACCTTATCCACTCACACTGGGTGCACCAGCCATTCTGAACTGGCCAGCTCCTCCTCCTGTATCAGGCAGTAGCTTCGACATCACTTTCTCTGGAAAGCTTTCCAAACCTTCAGCTCTGGGCTGGGTACCCTTCTCGATGTTCTCCTGGCTATTTAAGTACATGATGGCTCAATTAGAATAAACACTTCAGGAGGGCAGGACCCTTGTTTACTGCTGTAGCCTGTGTGCCTCTAACAGTACCCAGTATATATATAATACATATAATAGTACCCAGTATATATATAATACATATAATACACATTTTCTGAATGAATGAATATGTGACTTTGTTTGAATGCACATCTGGTCTACCATTCCGTGGTAGAATCTCATGATTAACACATCCCAGGCCCTACAATGCCTACCCATTATTAAGTAAGCACCCAATAAATATTTATTTATGATTGGGTTTCAGTCTTCTCATCTGAAAAGGGGACACTTAATTTCTTCCCACTAGAAAATCATTTTTCTAAGAAGAAAAGAAAATTACAAGAGATCTCTGAGATGTACAGGAATATCTGTGGAAGTGGTTACTCCAACTGGCAGAAAGTAGGCGCTGGTGAGAAAAGTATTAGCTTAAGTATATTTGGGTGGTTTGTTTTGTTTTGTTAGCTTAAGCATATTTTGATCCCATTTGTGTTTCTGTTCAGCTACTACTTATCTTTCCCCTTATCACTAGATCAATAAAAACTGTGAGACGGAAGCCGAGTAGGGGTATTGAGTGACAACTCTGTTACAAGAAGGGCGTGGGAACTAAAAATAAAATGTCAAAGAGAAATAGTTACATATAGTAGCTAATGCTGCTGATAATTTATATGTAATTACCTTATTTTTCTCAGGCAATAGGGTAAATACTACCGTGGTTGACAACAGTCAATCCTCAGATGTCAAAGATGCCTAACACTGTCACCTCTGTAAAGCCAGAAGCCACATTCCAACCAATTTTGAACCTTCTAGATTGTTAACCAACAATGAAAGCAAGGAAAGGAAAAGATCATTCGTGGCTCAGATGATTAACTGCCTCACACTCATTACCAATCCTCACCATGTTTTTGGAGAATCTCCTGGAGATCTGTCTTGGACACAGTCTCCAAAGTGCTTTCCCCATCAACACTTCCTTCAGTATCCTCTTCTGTAGCAGAGGAGCTGACTGAGAGAATGTGAAGTTTGGTTTCCAGATCCTGAGCATCTGGCTTCAAGAAGGCAGCTGGACCATCAATGCCTAGGGTCCAAAAGAGAAGAGAAAAGAGAAAAGTATTATCTGTCATTTGGCTGGGTGGTTTTGGTGGACGTGATCAGAATTAAGAACCACCCAAGCATTTCGCTCCTCCTTCCTTAACATCCATGTGGGCATTTGCTAGGAGAGTAACTCAGACTGGTGTTCATTTTATTAACATGTTCTGACTGTTACTAAATGAAATGTACTTGATGTCATGCTTTAGAAACTTGAGACAGACGTGAAAACAAAGTAGGTCTGCCAAAGTTCAGATCTTGTCCAAGTCACCAGCGCACCAGCTCACAGGACCCGTCGGGTCCTAGCTATTGGAAGACTGGGTGCCCTCTACTACTCCCGGCATCATGGCTAACTCTGCCATGACGCGACAATCAAGACCCGAAGTGCCTCAAATAGGCCATTCTGGACTAATTCATTTGGCAATGAAAACCAGAGCTCTACAATGGATACAAAATCTTCCACTAATTAAACCACTGGTTTTATTTTCACTCAAAGACCCAGAATGGGATTACAAAAGTTTATGAAGGTACTTAGTAACAATGCTAATATTGTCCCTCTGGTCCATCTGAGAATCTTCCTGCCTTCTCCTAGGTTTATGAAAAGTGTACCCTAGTGGGAAAAGATGCTGCCTAAACACACACCATGTAGGATGACATCGTTCTGTGGGGTATGAGGTTCCACCAAAGGAGTCTGCTCCTCGCTACCTCTTGGCTTTGATCGACGTAGCCTTGCTTCTGGATTTGGCTGTACCATGAGTGGCTCAAGGCGCTTTTTTCTCTGCTTCTTCTCCAGCAGTGCTCTCTAGGGGGAAAGAAAAGTGATATTATAGCCAGGAGAGTTATGACAAGACCTAGCTGCCTTGAACATTTATAGTTTTTCACTAATCCTCACAAACCTCTTGTAAACTAATTTATCCTGCTTGAGACATGGGGAAATTGAGGCACAGAAAGAGACAAGGATGCACTCATTTCGTTTAACAAATATTTACCAAACACCTTTAAAGTTCTATTTAAAATGATACAAATGCATTTCTAGCCAAGCTGAGGCCATGATCCAAGTTTACTTAAAATATTTATAGTATAGCCCCTGGGTGGCTCAGTTGGTTAAGTGATTGCCTTCAGCTCAGGTCATGATCCTGGAGTCCCAGGACTGAGTCCCACATTGGGCTCCCTGCTCAGCAGGGAGTCTGCTTCTCCCTTTGATCATCCCCCATCTCATGCTCTTTCTCATCTCTCTCTCATATACATAAAATCTTAAAAATAAAATATGATAAAATATTTACAGTAATTATATTACTACCCAAGCATGGTCACAAGTTTAAAATATATGAACAGTTATGCATAGGGGAAAAGATGAAGAAACACAGGAATGGTGATTACTTTGGGTCTTAGAATATGGATTTTTCCAGTTTTTTTCCTTTTTCCAGTTTTCTATATTTTCTATATTTTTCTAAACTTTCTTACTTTTATAACTGAAAGAAAAAATAAAACATATTATACTCTAAACCTCAAATTATTTTCCTATTTTATTCAGCTACAGAGCTGATTAAGTTTTGCTTTCTTGCTCATTTTTACGTAATTAGAAATCAAACAAATCTGGGCCAAGCATAAAAAGGGAAAAAGGGGCGCCTGGGTGGCTCAGTGGGTTAAAGCCTCTGCCTTCAGCTCGGGTCGTGATCTCAGGGTCCTGGGATCGAGCCCCGTGTCTGGCTCTCTGCTCGGCGGGGAGCCTGCTTCCCCCTCTCTCTCTGCCTGCCTCTCTGCCTACTTGTGATCTCTCTCTCTGTCAAATAAATAAATAAAATCCTTAAAAAAAATAAATAAATAAAATAAAAAGGGAAAAAAATTACAGTTGGAAAAATCCAAATAGAAAGTAATCAACACTGTGGCTAAAATTGACATCGAGAATATGGTAGCAAGGAAAGTCAGGAAGAAAAGCATGAGAGACTAAGAGAAAAAAATCCAGCAAGATGAAAAGGAAGGTACTAGCACATGTATTATTTTTAAGCTTTGGCAAATAAGAGCTTATAATACCTGAGATTAATTATAGGTCTGGGATATTTCAGAATAGGAAAGTGCCGAACCCCAAGCTCAAAAATTAAGCCATGATTCTAAAGCAAAGATATTATAAACTACTTTATTGTTCCTCAGGCAAAAAGCTATTTATTTTTTTTCATTGATATGCTTTTAAAAAGTGCTGCTAGAAAGAAGAGTCACTCCAAGGGGTGAGACTATCAGAGGGAAAGGAAATATGTTTTTCCACAAATGGGCTGGTGAAAGCTTGTGGATAAATTCAGAGGACGTAGAAGAAACAGAACTATTCTTTGCCCAATCTTGTGAATAAGTAAAAAGACTAGGGAGCTAATAATGTGCCCAAATGGACTATCCTGTCAAGAAAGAATAAAGGTGGGACACCTGGGCAGCTCAGTCCTTAGGTATCTGACTTCAGCTCAGGTCGTGATCCCAGAGTCCTGGGATTGAGCCCCACATCGAGCCCCACATTGGGCTCCTTGCTCAGTGGGAAGCCTGTTTCTCCCTCTTCCACTCCCCTTGCTTGTGTTCCCTCTCTCACTGTCTCCTCTCTGTGTCAAATAAATAAATAAAATCTTAAAAAAAAAAAAAGAATAAATATTAGAGCAAGCTGGGAAGGAATAATTGAAGTTTCTGAGATTATTTTGAAACTCATGAAATAATATGAATAAATGGACCTTAATGTAACAGGAACACAAAATATATATTTGGTTATGATGAGCTTCTCCCCACAGAACTTGCTGATACGGTTCTTCTAGCAACTGTGAAGTCTCGCATAGGGGATATGCTGAAGAGACGGGAAATACGAAACAGAGACTTGAGAAACTGCCACATCTGCTCAATGTGGCGTTACCTAGCCTCATATAGCCTCATAACTGGCAACAACTAAGGAAGCAAAAACACAGGCCACAGCTAATCCATTTTGTTAACATATGTAAAGAACAATATTCTACGGAAAAGGGGACATCTGGGGTGCCTGGGTGGCGCAGGTAAGGGCCTGACTCTTGACTTCAGTTCAGGCCAGGATCTCAGGGTCATGAGATGAAGCATCAGGCTTCATGCTCACCCTGGGGGGATGTCTGCTTAACATTCTCTCTCTCCCTCTGCCCCTCCCCCTACTCATACTCCCTCCCTTCCTCTCTCAAAAAAAAAAAAAAAAGAAAGAAAGAAAGAAACATAGAATAGGAAAGAAACAAAAAGAAAAAAGAAAAGGGGGTATTGGTCCAGACAAGGGGAGCCAAAGAGCAAGAATTTGCCAGAGTTTATCCAACCTGTCCCAAAAGAGAGAAATGCTGAATCTAGTAGACAATTCTATTTACTGGGAGAGCTTATTCTCTCTCTCTCTCTCTCTTTTTTAATTTTCTTAATTTATTTGACACAGAGAGAGAGATCACAAGTAAGCAGAGAAGCAGAAAGAGAGAGAGGGGGAAGCAGGCTCCCTTGCTGAGCAGAGAGCCCGATGCGGGGCTCGATACCAGGACCCCGAGATCATGACCTGAGCCGAAGGCAGAGGCTTCAACCCACTGAGCCACCAGGTGCCCGGGGAGAGCTGATTCTGTTTGTGGACAGGAAACTATCTAAGACTTCTTCGTGGCCTTGATAAAATGTCCCTCGGGACTACTAGTTTCATTTCCTCAGATTCCCTGCTTACTAATCAGCCTTCTAATTGTCAATTAACTTCTTAGGTATCCTATTTCCCGAAATAGGGAATCGTGACCGGCAGAGATGAATGTACCCTGGAAAAGCTGGAGTTCTCATTGTAAATTAATAAATTAGTGTCCACTTTAATAACTGACCATTGCAAATTTGACTAGTGTGACTTTGTGCCAAATGACCGGGTCACACTTAAGTTCACTCACAAAACCAAGTTTTTAGACCCGTAAAGGGCAGACTAGACTCGGCCACAGTGATCCTGTGAATGGATCTGGGGAAGCCTTTCTCTACCAACTTCAATACCGGTCAAACTCATTTAGATCACCAACTTGAGGGAAAACAACAAAGAACCAACTACAGATTTGAACTGTGAACCCCAACACTATAGCTACTACATTACAGCACTAACTATATCCTGCAATCGTCCAAGTTTGTAAACAAGAAAAAAAATCATAAAATATCTACCAAATGGCCATCTTGATGAAAAGTCTCCCCTGATTTAGCACTCTAATCATCCTCACATAGTTTGAATAAGGGAGAAAGTAGGTGTTAATTGAGCTTCCACGAACAATGTCAATTCGTATTTCATTTTCGTTTTACCCTCCCTAAAAAGCTGTCAATGAGGTTGCATAAACTACGTTAAAGGAAGGCCGGGCAGTCAGGAAGAGAGCTGTAGGTAACTGATCCCGTAGATGCAATCAAAATATGCTGCTTTCAGAACTGTTTTTAAGTATCACTTAAGCCTTTAAATTTCCCAATTCCCTCAGAAATTGAACAATAACTCAAAGAATTCATCTTCTCCAGAATGTAGTGATACGTCCTATTACCATTCCCTGGGAGCAAAATACTGAATGGTAATTCCAAAATAAGATTAGATTGGGGGGGGGGGGTGGCAGGAAGGGATTCTGACAAAGGGCTTCATTTTATAAAATAATAAAGCTCAGGCAAGCCTCAAATTAATGAGAGCCTGACATGACTGATTCTCAATTTTCCAGAAAGACTCCCTAGAGCTGATGGGCTGGTTATAGTCTGACATTCCTGGGACAGACCTGGCTGACCACAAGGTACAGCCAGCAACATCAGAATGGCTGCCTGAGATCTAAAAGTTCAGCTAAAAAACAAAACAAAACAAAAAACCCTAATCTTCCTGGCACACAAAGTGAGATCATAAGAAGACAAGGCTAAAATTTTTAAATCACACTTTTTAAGATATCAATTCAGTACACTGATGACCACCTCTCTTAGAATGATAGATACTTAGAATGATAGAATGATAGAATGAATGATAGATAGATGGGCAACCTGACCCAAAAGGACTATGTTGTATTTTAACCCATTGTCCACCAGATGGCGTAAATGTTCTCCAACGAATGTGCATCAAAGGACCATCACTTGGAAGAGCCTAAAAATCTTTAACGACGACCTGTAGCCAGCTAAGGGGTCCACATACCCCCCAGAAATGAGTACCCTAACGAAACTAGTAAAAATAAAAGCAAAATATACCCATTGAGAGTATCTTTTCAATTAATGGTGCTAGGACAACTGGATATCCACATGCAAAAGAACGAGTTGGAACCTCATCTCACACCATATACAAAAGTTAACTCAAGGGGTGCCTGGGTGGCTCAGTGGGTTAAAGCCTCTGCCTTTGGCTCAGGTCATGATCTCAGGGTCCTGGGATCGAGCCCCACATAGGGCTCTCTGTTGGGCAGGGAGCCTGCTTCTCTCTCTCTCTCTCTCTCTCTCTGCTTGCCTCTCTGCCTACTTGTGATGTCTCGCTCGCTCTCTGTGTCAAATTAATAAATAAAATCTTTAAAAAATAAATAAATAAAAATAAAGGGGGTTTCTCCATTTCTCCGTGCCTCCAAAGAGAACATACAAAGAGCCACTAAGTACGTTTTAATGCTCCACATCATTAGTCATTAGGGAAATGCAAATCAAGACCACAGTGTGATACCACTTTGTACCCACTAAAATAACTATAATCGAAGAGAGACAATAAGTGTTGACAATGATGTATAGAAACAAGGCCAAGGACATGACTGATGGGAATGTGTACAATGAATGGTTCAATGATGTTGGAAAACAGTCTGGCAGCTCCTTAACACATTACCAGATGACCCAGGAACTCCGTTCCTATTACCCAAGGTATATTAGGTATGCCTTGGGATACCTATACTGAGATATATCAGCCAAGAGAAATGAAAGCATGTCCGCAGAGAAGCTTGTAGATGAATGTTCAGAGCAGCACTACCGACAATAGCCAAAGAGGGAAACAACCCCAATGTCGGTCAATTGATGAATAGACAAACAAAATGTGCTGTTGCCACAACTGGGAATGTTATTCAACAATAAGAAGGTCTGAAGCACTGACAGAGGCGACAGCGTGGATTAACCTCTTCCTAAGTCAGAGAAGCTGGACACAAATGACCATGTGTTATATGATTCCATTTGATATGAGGTCTAAAAATCATTTGTGCACTTTAACTGGGTGTATATTTACAGTGTGTGAACTAGATCTCAATAAAGCTGTTCAAAACCCTACACAGGACAAAAACAGCCGTGTATAAATCATCTGTAAATCTAGGATTTTTAAACATTAAATCCTAAGATCACACTATCAGGGGAAAAAAGACAGATATGAAAGAAACTAACCTACTCAGTTCTACTGAAACTAACCTAGTTGGTACTACTGAAACCTGGACGGTAAGTGAGTCTTCTAAGAGGAGGGAAATGTCTGTGTGGAAATAAGGTAAGAAAAAGCTCAGAGCAAGAGTTACCTTGTGTGTCTAGTACCATCCAAGGCAAGGAGTGGCCTGGCCAGATATTCACCTATCTCATTCTGTCAGCAGGTGTATCCCTTTAGTAGAGATGAATTAATTACATGATCACACGATGATATTTACCATAAATATCATTTTACAAACTCCACTCGCTCTGATTGCAAGTTCACCAGGCCACTTTTCTAACTGTAAACTTCCCACACATTTATCTGATAGGATTGTGGTGCTCAGCTGATTCCGGTATATAGCTCATTAGAAATTAGTAAATTAATCTCTTGGTTTGGATTCATCACTTATTATGGTTAGTATGAACCAATCCTCATGAGACTTATGAACTTTGGCTGCTTTTAGCAAACCATTTCTCATCCTACAAAGTTCACAACCAATGACTCTCAGCCATGGGGACATTCCCAAAACAGGATTCCTAAGAGATTAATCTACTGTATACTCCCGGCAGAGGCAGGGAGAGTAAGGTTCCCTAGCCTCTCCCACCTCCCCAGACAACCACCGCTAGATTAAGCCACTGTCAGGGATATGGGAGTCCGTGGTCTTGGGTAGGTTGGCATGCCCTGGACTGAGAGTGAGCCTTCTGCCAAGATCCTCCCAGCCTCTGAGGCCCAGACTGAGCTCAGGCCTAACTTCCACACTCTCAGATCCTCACATTCTATTATCTGACCTCACTTTACAGATGAAATATGGGACCCACAGAGTTTAAGACTCTTACCTAAAATCACCCAGCTAATTAATGGCAGAGTAAGAATGGGAACCCAAGGCTTCATTCATGCCGCAGTGCTGCCTTTGTTTCAGGACATTCGAATGCTCAGCTTGCATTCTGGAAATTTCCTTACCCCCTGCTGAGCAACCTCCTCCTAGGCCAGAGGCAGCTCTTCAGATCCTCACAGTATTCTCACAGGCTATTTAACACCCACATTTATACAGCAGATCCCTGGATTTTTTTTTAATTAAAAAAAATTCCTATAAAATTGTATATCTGTATAGTCATTGACTATCTCTGCAAGAAAGGATTAGAAGTCAGTGACAGTCTCCGGGGGCGCCTGGGTGGGTCAGTTAAGCATCTGCCTTTGGCTCAGATCATGATCCTGGGCTCCTGGGACTGAATCTCTAATCAAACTCCTTTTTCAGTGGGGAGCCTGCTTTGCTCTCTGCCTGCCGCTCCACCTGCTTGTGCTCTCTCTCTCTCACTCTGTTTATTTCACACCCTTCACCTGACAACTTTACAGATAATGTGTGCTGAATGCTAGGTGGTTCTCTGCTTAGAGGCAGCCCATCCTGTGGGGAGAATGCTGAGACAGCCACCTGTAATTGCTGAGAAGTTTGTTGCCATTTTCCTGCGAGGCTATGAAAAACTAGATTTGCTTGAAATGTCCCTCAGTCTCTTTATAAAGATTTTATTTATTTTTAGAGAGAGTGCAGTAGGGGGAGAGGCAGAGGGAGAGGGAGAAAGAAAATCTTAAGCAGACTCCCTGCTGAGTGTGGGGGCCTGATGCGGGGCTCAATCTCACAACCCTGAGATCATGATCTGAACTGAAATCAAGAGTTCGATGCTCAACCAACTGAGCCACCCAAGCGCCCCTCCCTCGGTCTCTTTAAAGGAAGCCAGTGGGAGGGAAGCTTCAGCTGCTGTATTACCCTTAGCAGTGGTTTCAGGGAAGTCTGTATAAAAAGCACTATGGCCAGGCTCCCCTGGGACAGGTCACCCACGCCAGGGTCTCAGCCTTCGGAGCCCAAGCACCCTGGGGATCCCTAAGCCTGGAAGTGGATTTCACTGACACATGCCAAGATGCGGGTGCCAGGCTTGGTGGGGGCTCCTGGCCCTCTGGCGTGGAGGGTAGGCTTTGCACATCGGGCTGTGCGGGCATTTCACAGGGGCCCGTGGACAGGCAAGATCTGTCCTGTATGTGTCACCTGGATGCAGGCAGAGCCCGGACGGCTGGGGCCCAGAGGGATGGGCCCACAGGTCCCTGTCCACACTGACCAGCCCTCTGGGGCCCTCGCAGAGGGGTGCGCGAGGGGGAGAAGCTGTGATTGTCGTGGGCCCAGCCAGGCGGCTCCAGAGGGCTCCGGACTAGCTGTGGCCATTCATTGGTGGTGTTATTTAGGGCTTTAAGCTAACTGAGCTAGGCGGCTAGAGCCACACCTAGGTGGCCGCTCCTCTCCTCACACACATGAGGCAGGCCAGGGGCCTGAGTAGGATGACAGAGGCCATCACAGCCACCTAGAAGCCAGAGGTGTCCTCTGGCGGCACAGACTTGCATACAGGGGAGACCTGTATGCAACACTCCCCTTCTAGGTGCAGGTGAAGAGGCCGGATCCCACCAGCTGGTAATCTGAGTGGCAGTGGAACTCAGTGACAGTCCCTACACTAGTGCCATCGCCACAGAAGACTTCGAAGGTGCCATGAGAGGGTGGTCATACATGAGGGCGAGCGTCAGAGCCTTCCCGGGGCGGACATGGCATTCCAACCCACCAGGGCCTCGCCCTACAGCTGTCCCTGCATCTCCCTACACGCCAGGCACAGACCTCTCTCCCATCTTTAAAGCAACTTATTACCCAACCAGTCCCATTAGTCATTAACATTAGCATAAATAAGACAAAATTTTAGAGGTAATGTTTAGGCACCTACAGAGTCTAGACACTTCGTTAATGATCCTACAAAGACAGACTCGAGCTATAGAACGTCCTAAATTAGATAACATGCATATGAAACTTGCAAATAGGAAAGCAATAGATGTGTAAGTTCTAAGCTGACTAACAATGATGAGCAAGCAAATAACGATGTACAGCTGTGCATTTATTTCTTCCTTCATTCAAGTATTTAGGGAAGGATTAGTACATGCCCAGCCCTAGGCGAGGAACTTCTGCCATAAAGCTCATCATAAACAAACTCGGCTCCTGTTTTCACGGAGCTTAGCCTAGTGGAGGAAACAAACATAAACCAAATCACTGAAAAACAGAATTAATGTGTAGCTGAAAATTGGGACCAGTATTGTGAAGAAAATTGTGCTGTAAGCCCCTGAGGTCTCTAAGCAGCCCAGCAGCATGTTCAGATCTGCATTTTAGAATTAAAAAAAAAAAAAACAAACCTTGCACTTAAATGAAATTAGAGTGCAGAGAGGTATGCAAGGCAACATTCTTCTAATTCTTAGGAAAGGTGCCAAGGAATTTTCAGTGATTAGAAATCCAAAGGCCAGGTTTATGGCTGTGCTCCTGGAAACACTTTGGTCTTACCAGAGCCCAGGGCCTTGGTTCAGCAACTACTACCTCCAGACATTGCTTAGTAACATCAAATCCTTTTCCTTGCCTGCCTCCTTTCCAGGACCCTGCCAAGATTTCAGAGTCAAGACTATCAGCGTCGTGGTCAGTACAGAGGGCCACTTATTCCAAAAGAGGAGGGAGACTCCTGATTTACTCACCTGATTATCTAGTTTCAGCTGTCGAAGTTTCATGGTCTCATCTTCAAAGGCACTGTTTTTTAAAAAAAAAGAAAGAAAGAAAAAAAGCATGTAAAGAGAAAATTCTGTTAAAACTATGTCAGTTTCACCTTTTCCACGTATCTACTCCTTTGGGCTGTTTGGAACCAGTGGATTCTGCCTCAGGGCAAGCATCTGTGTCTAGATGTTACCCACGCTGATTGCAAGAGGATTTGGCATTCTTAATGCCACACTTATTCCACAGAGGACCTCAGGAGACTGAAGCGCCCAGAGAGGGAGGGAGGGAAGGAAGGAGGGAGGGAGGGAGGGAGGGAGGGAGGGAGGGAGGAAGGAAGGAAGGAAGGAAGGAAGGAAGGAAGGAAGGAAGGAAGGAAGGAAGGAAGGAAGGAAAGAAAGATAAAAGATGTAGTGGGGCACGTGGGTGGCTCAGTCAGGAGAGCCTCTGACTCCTGATTTCGGCTCAGGTCATGATCTCAGGTTGGTGAGATCAAGCCCCACGTGGGCCCCACACTGGGCACGGAGCCTGGTCAAGATTCTCTCCTCCCCCACTCCTATCTTACCCTCCTCTGAAATAAATACATTTTTTAAAACAACCAAAAAAAAAAAGATGTAGAACACAAACCCCCATGCATGCAGGGATTTTTTTTTTTTTTTAATAAAACCATATGTTGGGTACTTACTATAGGCCAGACACAGTAAAGTATCTTACATGCATTATTTTATTAATCCCTCAAAACAACCCTCTGGATTAGGTACTATTATTTTTCACACTTGGAAGCTGGAGAAAGAGACTTGGGAGGGCCATGCATAAGGTTAAACAGCAGAAAGAGACCGTAATCCAGGCCTCTTCCCAGAGTTTAAAGTCCACTTAAAATTCAAATACAAAAAAACAAAAAAACAACAACAAAAAAATACAAAAAAAAAAAAAAATTCAAATACATTTGTCTTCTTCTTGGCAGCTAGTTCTAGGAAAGAGAGAATAAGAACTATGATGAGGCCCAGGGCAGGCTGCTCCCAGATATGTCAAAGTGGCACACTGATCATTCTGAAGGAAAGTTCACTTGAGAAACAGCCAGTGCAAGCACGTTCTAACCCTCCTCTCTGTCCCCTTGAAAGCAGGAAATAAATTTCCCACGTGACAGGTGCCCTCCCTGTACCAGGAGGTAAAGAAACCTCCTTATCACCAGAGATAGAGAATTCGAAGCCTAAAAGTCGGTGTACACAAACACTGCTTAATTTCTTCACTCATTAGTACCCAAGACTAAGTTTCTTTCTTATCAGTTCTTCACAAATTTACTGTTTCTGTTTCTAAAAGGTACATAAACCACCCACTTTGGGTATTCTTAGGCCCATATCTACAAGAGCTCCATACATACAAAATTACAATTTTTTCTCTCCTGTTAATCTGTCTTATGTCAATTTAATTATTAGACCAGCCAGAAGAGCCAAGATGGGCAGGGTAAAAATCTCCCCTACCCCAAAACTGCATATAGTATCTTACTCACTGATTTCCTTAAGATCTAGGCAAGTCATTTAACTGACTTTTCAAGTTTGCCATTAATAAACCACGATGCCAGTCATGCAGGGACACTCAAGGTGTGGATGAACAGACAAGACTTAACACCACTGGGAGACACATTTGTTTGATGCAAGAAAACAAAACAACAAAAATGGAATCAAATTACTGTCTCCAAATCCTTTTGAACTTTTCCAAGACTCTTGGAAGCTAGTTCTATTTTTGAATATTTCCTAATTTAAGATTTTATTTTGTGAGTCAACATTCTTGGAAAGAGTAGAGTATGAAACGAGATAGAAATGGTTCTCATTATTTATAATAATTATTTATTTTTATTTGTATTACAAATTGTTACTGGGAGCTAACTGTCAGAAAA
This sequence comes from Procyon lotor, assembly GCA_028646535.1. Classification (NCBI taxonomy): domain Eukaryota; kingdom Metazoa; phylum Chordata; class Mammalia; order Carnivora; family Procyonidae; genus Procyon; species Procyon lotor. The sequence goes on along the minus strand of CM053611.1, from coordinate 23,483,457 downwards.
ACTACAAATACAAGGTCCTATTTAAGAAGACAGATTCCATGGCTACAAAAGGAAGCATGGTTTTTCCTGCATTTGAGGTTCAAAAAATACCAAAGCATTTATCCATGGCTTAATGGTTTACCACTACCTTCACATACTTTTTTTTCTTTTAAGATGTTATTTATTTATTTGACAGAGACAGAGAGCACAAGTAGGCAGAGAGGCAGGCGGAGGACGGGGGGGGGGGGGGGGGGGGGGGAAGAAGCAGGCTCCCTGCTGAGCAGAGAGCCCGACTAAGGGCTCCATCCCAGGACCCTGAGATCATGACCTGAGCTGAAGGCAGACGCCTCAACCCACTGAGCCACCCAGGCGCCCTACCTTCACATATTTTAGAAGGTGTTATGTATATTAATAATGCATAGCAACTTGGAATTTACATACTATCTCCAAGTCTCCTCCTGCCTACTAACCTGTAAGCAGATTTAATAACCCCTTAGATGTAGATAGAGATGACATTCTGGTTCTCTGACAGTTCCATTAATTTACTTATAAACCATATGCTTAAAAAAATAAAAGCTAGGTATTTGAAGTAAATCATCTCCTTTTCCCAGTTCAAACGATGGACAAATAAGGGCGCCTGGGTGGCTCAGCTGGTTAAGCATTACTCTTGACCTCAGCTCAGGTCTTTTCTTTTTTTAGGATTTTATTTATTCATTTGAGAGAGAGAGAGAGCACAAGTTGGGGAAGAGGCTGAGGGAGAGGCAGACTCTCCACTGAGCCAGGAGCCCAGTGTGGGGCTCAATCCCAGACCTGGAGATCATGGCCTGAGCCAAAGGCAGACACTTAACCATCTGAGCCACCCAGGCGTCCCCCAGCTCAGGTCTTGATCTCAGGGTCGTGAGTTCGAGCCCTGTATTGGGCTCTGCTCTGGGTGTGGAACCTACTTAAAAAAAAAAAAAAAAAAAAGGAGGGACAGATAAACAAATAAAAATGACAGGCCTTGACATTGTGGGCCCCTAACATTTCTCCTAGATACGTTCCTGTTTTCCTTAGTGTTTTTAATCCTCATTCACATATTTTAAAATCCTAGCTTTATGAATACAATATTATTAGTATTCAGTGGATATTAGTATAAATTTGAAATTCTACATAAAACAACTAAGATGGGGCGCCTGGGTGATTCAGTTGGTTGAATGTCTAGCTCTTGGTTTCAGCTCAGGGTAAGATCTCATGGGTCGTGAGAGCCCGGGGGCCTGCATCGGGGCTCTGCACTCAGTGGGGAATCTTGCAGATCCTCTCTCCCTCTCCCTTTGCCCCTCCCCCTGTGCTCTCTCTCTAAAATAAATCTTCTTTTAAAGAAAACGACTGAGACAAAAAATTAGGAATATAAATATATATAAGAAAAAATTATGAATATACAGGAATGGGTAACATGGTATAAAAATGCATTGTTATTGTACTAGTATTTTCAACAGTTTATTGCTATGAATCTTGTTTTTCCTCTACCTCACTCTGCTCTTAATACTACATCACAATTGCAAAACCCCGTGGCATGGAAAAGAAATCCCATCCCACTCCCTCAGCCCATCCCTACACACACACACACACACACACACACACACACACACACACACACACACACACACACACACACACAATGGCAAAACCTCAATCACGGTAAATTCTGACACACAACTAAAGCTCTCAACATTTCTCTTGAGGCCTCTAATAGTGAGGAAACCAGCTGGATCTTCAATGCCTATCTTGACACCACTTCATTCCTTTCATCAAGCCTGGGCAAGCTGAACAGACAATTTAAATCAACAGGTTTTGTTTTGCCCTGAACAAAAGAGGCACTAAAAAGATGCCATATAATTGTAACATTTAGATACTTCCTTTACATCAAGAGCTACACTTTCTTTGAGCTCTAGTTTTAAATTCTAATTTAGCAGAAATAAGAGATATTTTATATATTTATATTAATCTGAACTAGAATTTCCAGTCTAACCTGGAATATGATCTTACTAAATTTGCATTTTCTCCTTTAATATTCTCTCCTTTCTTTCAAACAAAGTTGTTAAATAGCAAGCCTAAGCAAGCCTGGTTAGTAAATCAATAAAAAATAGAATTCCTACAGAGTAAAAGAACTGGAATTACTGAATTTCCTCCCATTTTTCTCATGGAAAATTTCCTATTTACTTGATACAAACAGGGAAAATCCTAAACATACATCTTAGAAAAACAGATCCAACATTCGAGTGTGGAATATAATTGAGTCACAGAACACCATTCTCTGGAACTACTACTCTCCATTGTATATAGGAGCATCATATATATAATATCATATAGCATAATATACATTTTATATAATGCAATTCACCACAATAGTCACATCTGTCGCCATAAAACATTACAATATTACTGACTATATTCCCTATGCTATACTTTTTATCCTCATGCTTTATTTTATAACAGGATGTTTGTATCTGTTAATGCTCTTTACCTATGCATCCTATTATTTCTTTAATTGAAAGGATTTTTGAGATATGTGTTAAGAAAATTGTTGGTGCCAAACCCTTTTTGTATGATTTTTTCTTGCTAGTGTCTTTCTTCACTGATTATAAAAACAATGCATATTTTGCAAATTTTGAAAAAATTTATAAAGAAAATGAAAGTCTCAAAAAAAAAAAAAAAGAAAATGAACGTCTCTTCATAATCCTAACATCTTGACAGAATCCCTAACAAGGAAACAAACATCTTTATGAATAAATTTATAAAGTTTTATATATTTGAAATAATATTTAGGCTTTTTGCACCATTTTAACTTAAGATTATAGCATAAGCATCTTTTATGTTATTCCATAGGTTTTTGAAATATAATATTAAGTGGCTATATAATAGTCTATCACATGGACATTCCCTAAATTTTTTTCTTTGTTTTTTTATTGTGGTAAAAACAGGTACCATAAAATGTTACATTTTAACCATTTTTAAGTGGACTGTTTAGTGGCTTTACGTACATTTACATTGTTGTTTGCAAACAAATTTTTACAGCAGCATTATTCACAAGAGCCCCAGAGTAGAAACATCTCAAGCGTCCATCAAATAATGAACAGGTAAATAAAATCTGGTTTATCTATACAATGGGGTATTATTCAGCCATAAAAAGGAGTAGATACTAAAATATGGGAAAACCTGGAAAACATTATGCTACATGACAGAAGCCAATCAACAAAAGACCACACATATTGTATGATTCCACTTTTTTTTTCAAGATTTTATTTATTTGAGTGAGAGAGAGAGAGAATGAGCAAGAGGAGGGGCAGGCAGAGGGAGAGGGAAAAGGACCCTGGGATCACCACCTGAGCCATAGGCAGATGCTTAACCAACTGAGCCATCCAGGTGCCCCTATATGATTCGGTTTTTTGAAATGTCCAGAACAGGCAAATTTATAAAGGCAGAATGTAGATTAGTGATTGCTTAGGGTCTTGGGGGGATGAAAGTTGGGGGATGATAGCTAAAGGGCATGGGATAGCTTTTTAAAGTGATGAAAATATCCTAAAATTAACTGTGGTGCCAGCTGCACACTTCAGTGAATATAACCAGTGAAGTGTGTGTATTTTAAAGGGGTGTATTGTATGGTATGTGAATTACATTTCAATAAAGCTGTTATTACAAAATAAAGTTCATGAGTCTATACTAATTCTAAATAAATCAATGGCATAACGAAGATCTTTGTTACAGAATAATGCCAACTAATAAATATAGAATGAATAATAGAAGTAGAATATCATGACTTTATAACCACCATATTAATAATTGACTCTTGCAAGAAACATTGACGGATCCTATAACCATTGAGCGAAGCAGGGTAGTCAACACAATCTCAAGTATCTCCCCACAGACTATATTAATTACAAAGAGGAAAAGGTAACATTACAATGAGGAAATCTGGCAGATATCACCTTAACCAAATGAAGGGATACAGCAACTACGAGGGCCCGGACCGACATATGGTATTCCCTGATGTGATGTACTGAAAAGAATACAATGTAATATATGCAACATTCCTGCCAACAATTTTGTCCTAAATCTATTCAAGGGGAAACAAACCAAATGGAGGGAAATTCTGCAAGACAACTCTCAAGATTCTTCAAAAACATCCTTGTATCGAGAGAGACGAAAAAAATAGCTCGAGGTTAGAGTGGAGGAGATTTAAGAGACTTCTGGTGAGAAAATATAACACGTAATCCTTGAATTATGAATCAAAATATACAGTAAAGACTGTTATGGGTGCACTGAGTATATCTGACTATGAGTGCCACATTGGACAAGGGTTATCAGTGTATTAACGTGAAGTGTCCCACGTGTGATAATAGTACTGTGGTTTTGTAGGAGCGTGAATGAGGTAGAAAGAAGGAGGGAACAGGAACTGAGTAATAAGGATAGGGGAGCCACACTTCTCTGGGTATCCACGAGTCCAGAATGATACAGATAAATAAATGCATGAATAAATAAACCAAAAAGAAGGTACAGCTCTTCCTTACAGGAAAAAAAAAATCCAATTAAAAAAGATAAAAGGAATGATGGAAATAGAAAGTCACCAAAGGCAAACACCACAGTAATAATTATTGCAGGCAAAAATCATCAATGGCGGCTAAAATTAATGGGTGAAAATATGATGAGAAACAGGATATCTGCATAGTCTCAAAGTACCTGCCCACAAGATAATTACTGATTCCAATGGGAAAAATAGTGGCTTCATAGTGGAGAAACCTGGAAGACAGAACCCGAACTAAAGGATTAACATCATCAGTAAGAAGCCAGAATATCAACGCTCCTCCTGATATGATGTGGCAAGAAAGGCACAGAATCATGTTGGTGGTATTCTTGCCCAAAATGCACAACCTCCATTTAATCATGAGCAAAGAGCAGAGGAACCCAATCTGAGAAACATGCCAACAAAATAAATGGCCACTACTTTTCAAAAGTGTGAAGATGAAGATCAAAGGGATGAAGGGGAGTAGGAATTACGGACTCCAGTTAGGGGACAAATAAGTCACAGGGATGAAAGGTCCAGCACAGGGCATGCAGTCAATGGTACCGTAGCAGCCTTGTACGGTGACAGATGGGAGCTACGGTGGCAGTGAGCAGACCACAGGGTTGTTGAATCACTACATTGTACACCTGAAACTAACTGAACACTGTGTGTCAACTATACTTTGATTTTTAAAAAAGCCTCAGGATCAGGAAAGGCCAAGAAAGACTGAGACACTACACAGGTGGGAGAAGGCTGGAGAATATAAAGAGACGTGACAACTAAGTAGACTACGGGATTCTGGATTTGGATATCAAACTATTAAGAGACATTAGTGGGGAAACTGGCAAAACTCCAGAACGGCCTGTGGATTAGTTAATGGTACTGAATCAGTATTAACATCCTAGTTTGAGTAACTTACTACGATTATGTAAGATATTAACATTCGGGGAAACTAGGTCAAGGAATTCTCTTACATTTTTACAACTTCTTTGTAAGTCTAGTTTAAAAGATTGTTTAAAGTGAGATACTAAAAAATAATGTTAATAAGCAGTGACTCTAGGTGAAGGGCATAGGTTACCAACTTACTTTTCTTGCTAGATTTCAGCATATTGAATTTTTTTCAAATAAGAAACCAGAGGGGGAAAAAAGCAAGAAAACAAACATTTTGTGTAATGAGTATTTCAGAGTACACTTAAAAATCCACATGCCCCGGGCGCCTGGGTGGCTCAGTCGTTAAGCGTCTGCCTACAGCTCAGGTCATGATCCTGGGGTCCTGGGATCGAGCCCCGCATCGGGCTCCCTGCTCAGCGGGAAGCCTGCTTCTCCTGCTACCATTCCCTCTGCGTGTGTTCCCTCTCTCGCTGTGTTCCTCTCTGTCAAATAAATAAAATCTTTAAAAAAAAAAAATCCACATGCCCTTTAATCTAGTGCCTAATTTACACACAGAGTATTTCTAAGGAATTTCTAAGGAGACAGTATGGAACAATAACAAAATTTGCCCAAGACAATATCTGAGACAGAGCGTACTTTAAAACGTTATTCACTGAATTGCTAGTCTAGAACTGTACCCAAGAGACCATGTTGCCAAATAATTTGAAGCATTTATTTTTTTTTTAAGATTTTATTTATTTATCTGACAGAGAGATAAAGAGCACAAGCAGGGGGAGCTGCAGGCAGTCGGAGAAGCAAGCTCCCTGATGAGCAAGGAGCTCAAGGCGGGGGCTCGATCCCAGAACCCTGGGATCATAATTTGAGCCAAAGGCAGATAGATGCTTAACCAACTGAGCCACCCAGGCACCCCAAGCTTGAGGCATTTAATAACGTAACAGTGACCTACTAAATTCTAGGATTACTCTATACTTTAACATTCTTGTCAATTTCTCTCAGCGTGCCAAAGGGGGGGAAAAAAAAAGAATAAATTTTTCTAACACAAAAATCCATTACTGCTATCCAGTCAGGGGAGGCTTCTTGCTGCCTCCTACATGGTGCCAGATAATAAGGATGCTGTAATCAGCACTTAGCTGCAATTTGGCCAGTGATACAAGAGGCTAAACAGCCTCCTTCTGTGGTACCGGAGGGAGTAAACACCATCCTTGCCAGGAACACAGCAGGCTACGACTTGCAAAACTGAAGGCTGTGAGAAGCCCAGGGCTTTTCTCATAGTAATTTGAGTAAGCACTTCCTTTACTGATTATAATATTGCTTCATAACATCACAAATGATACTTTTTAGTCTCAGGAATTAGTTAAGAAAAGAGAAGGAAAGGCTTACCCTACTTTATTTAAATATATGCAATAAATGCCAATGTGGATTGAGAAAAGGGATAACTTAGAAGGCAATTCATTTGTTTTAGTTAGAGGAATTTGTAACTGTAATTCTTTAGTCATTAGCTGCCTGTATGAAGTTACAATAAAAACAATTTTGAAACTCTGGTTCAACTCAATCAGAAACAAATGTACTATGTGTGATAAGGAATTATTAAAAAGGTGATATTACAGGAAAGGTGAAGGGGGAAAGGTTGAGTGAGACAAGTAATTACATAAAGCACTGTAATTTTTTAATTCTTAAATCTAGTCATTATTGATACTTAATCAAAGATTTGACTACCACTTCTGGGAGAAAAACTGTAGGTTTGATTATGCTTTTTACTTAAAGACACATACTAAAATTCAACAAAATCAACAAATTGGACTTCATAAAAATAAACTTTTAGTGAGACTACATCAAAGTAAAACATTTCTGCACAGCAAAGGAAAGAATAAATAGAATAAAAAGTTAACCTATTGAATGGGAGGAAATATTTGCAAACCATATAGCTGATAAGGGGTTAAAATCCAAAATATATAAAGAACTCGTATGCACAAAAACTCCCAAGAATCCGATTTGAAAATAGGCAGAAGATCTGAAATAGACATTTTTCCAAAGGCAGATAGATGGCCAACAGGTAAATGAAAAAGTGTTCAATACCATGATCATGAGTAAAATGCAAATCAACACCACAGTGAACTATCACCTCACACCTGTCAGAATTGCTGGTATCAAAAAAATAAGACGGACACCTGAGTGGCTCAGTTGGTTAAAAAGTTGCCTTCAGCTCAGGTCATGACCCCAGGGCCCTGGGATAGAGCCCCGTGTCAGGCTCCCTGTTCAGTGGGGAGCCTGCTTCTTCTCCCCTGCTTGTGTGCTCTCTCTCTCTCTCAAATAAATAAAATATTAAAAAAAAAAAATAAACAAGAAATAACAAGTGTTGTTGAGGATACGGAGAAAAGGGAACCCTTGTGCACTGCTGGTGGGAATGTAAACTGGTGCAGCCATTGTGGAAAACAGTATGGAGGTTCCTCAAAAAACTAAAAATAGAGCCTGGTTGGCTCAGTTGGTTAAGTGTCTCCCTTCTGCTCGGGTCATGATCCCAGGATCCCTGGGATCGAGCCCTATGTCTGGCTCCCTGCTCAGTGGGGTGTCTGCTTCTCCCTCTCCCCCTCCCCTGACTTGCACTCTCTCTCTCTTGCTCTCAAATAAATAAATAAATAAAAATCTTTAAAAAATAAAATAAAAATAGAACTTCCATATGATCCAGTAATTCTATTCCCGGGTATTTATCTGAAGAAAACAAAAGTCTTAACTTGAAAAGATACATGCACCCCAAGGTCACTGCAGCATTATTTACAACAGCCAAACATGGAAATAACCTAAGTGTCCACCAATGACTGAATGGATAAATATGTAACATGGAATATTATTCAGCCATAAAAAGAATGAAATCTTGCCATTTGTGACAACATGGATGAACCTTGAGGGCATTATACTAAGTGAACTAAATCAGAGAAAAGATAAATGCTGTATCATCTCACTTATCTGTGGAATCTAAAACAAAATAAAAAACCAAGCTCATAGAAACAGAGAATAGACCAGTGGTTGCCACAGGCAGGTGGGGGCGAGGTAAAATGGGTGAAGGGGATCAAAAGGTTATAAAATCAATAAGTTATAAAATAAGTCATGGACATGTAATGTATGGTTAATAATAATATATTACATATTGGAAAGTTGCTAAGAGAGATCTTTAAAGTATTCATCACAAGAAAAAACAAATTTTATAACTATATGATTATGAACATTAACTAGACTTACTGTGGTGATCATTTCACAACACACACAAATATTGAATCATTATGTTGTACACCTGAAACTAATATAATGTTATATATCAATCATACCTCAATAAAAAATATTTTCTCCTCGACTATGGCTTTTGTTCTGCAAAAGATACTCTTATGAAATTTAAAGGGCCAGCCTCAGACGAGGAGAAAACATTTGCAAAATACGTATCTAACACAGGATTTATATTTAAAGTCAAAAGTAATCTTACCAGTTTACTAAGAAGATGACCCAATTAAAAATTGGAGAAAAGGTTTCAACATTGATTTCACAAAAGAAGAGATACGAATGGTCAATAAGTACAAGGAAAGACACTCAATATGATAAGTCATTACAAAAATGCATATTAAAACCACAATGAAATATCAATACATAACCCCTGGAAAGGCTAGAAATTAAAGACTGACCACCAGTGTTGGTGAGGATGTAGAGCACCTTGAATTCACATGGCTGGTCAACCAGCAGGCGCATGCAAAATGTACAACCACTTTCAGGTACTTTCTTTAAAATGTCAAACATATACCAACTATTTGATCCAATCACTCCACTCCGAAATTTACCTGAGACATGAAGGCATATGTTCACAAAAAAGAAAGAAAAGAAAAGAAAAAAGAAGAGAAGAGAAGAAAAGAGAAAGAAATCCTATCTATAGATGTTCATAGTAGCTTTATTTTTAATTTTTTTTTAGCAGCTTTATCTGTATTAGCCAAAATGTGAAAATGACCCAAATGTCCATCATTGGATGAACAGATAAATTTTATGAGGGATACTATCTGGCCCCAAACAGGAAAAAACTACAGACACACACGAAAAAATGGATGAATACCAACATTATTCAGCTAAGTACGAGAAAGAGAACACACTGTAAGATGACACTTATGTAAAATTCTAGAAGATACAAACTAATCAATAGTGACAAAAAGCAGCGGGTTTCTGAGAATGAGAAGGAAGGATGGATTATAAAGGGGCAAAAGAAAACTTTTGGGGTTCATCATCTTGACTGTAGTGATGGTTTCACAGGGGCATACATATGTCAAAACTCATCAACATGTACAGTTCAAATGTGGGGTTTGATGTATGTCAATTACACCCCAATAAAGCTATTTTTTAAATCCACCTACAAAGGGAGTTAAACAATAATTCAGTTCAGTTCCAACTACAGCATGAGTGTCAATATAATGTTAAGCCAATGCAAACTATATATATTAAGCTTTTATAAGCTATAATGATGAAAAATGTACACCCTATTAAATGTTAAATATAACTCCAATGTGTTCCCACGCACATACTTCAGGCCTTTTATAAATATTTGGAAATAAAGATCTAAGATCAGGCTTGCCTCAAAAATAGGCATAATAAACAAGCATGCAAGTTGGAGGGGCGCCTGCTAGCTCAGCTGGAAAACTGAGACTCTTGATCTTAGGGTCGTGAGTTCAAGCCCCATATTGGGTTGTAGAGATTAGGTGAATAAATAAACTTAAAAAAAATGTTTAAAAAGCATGTAAGTTGGAGAATAAAACATACCACATGAATCAGGTTTCATCTATTCTGCTACTCCCCTCCCAAGAGGGTCCAAGGACCACAGTGTTCTTTCCTTAGGGAGAGTAACAACTTGAGAAGCAAATTCTCATCCTCCTCTCCAACCGTACTCATAGGAATATGCGTGCTCCCTCTCTCTTCCTCTCACTGAGGAAGATGTTCCTCTCCATAAAGTGAACTCTGATACTGGCGAACTGATTCTGGCCCATTTCCCCAGAATTTTACAATGAATACTGCTTCTCCATCTTCAGCCTCTCCACCTCTAGCAGCTTTGTTCCTCGGCTCATAATCATTCTTTAAAAAGCTACCTTCCCAGACCTTATCTATCGAAAAAGCGATTGATCTCTCTCCACTTCCCATCATTATCAAATCATTTCAGGATAATCAACACTTGCTGTCACTATTTCAACTATAATTCACTTCTCAACTCATGGCAGTCCGCTATATTCCCTCATTCTCCTGAAACTCTCCCTCTAATTGCCAAAAATAGCTTGCTTTTTTTCACCTTTCACTCCTGCTTGACTTGCTTGAAGTATTTGACAAAAATAACCACCAGCTCCTTACTGAAACTCTCTTCTCATGTCTTCTTGAAAACTCCTTGGTTCTACTCTTATCTAACTGTAGTCAGCGACTATTAAGCATGCCCTACATACCAGGCACTGAGGTAGGCACTAAGGATACAGCAACGAACAAGGAATTTGTCCCAGCTTTCAGGATACTTACACCCCTTTACCTTCCGTCCTCTTCCACTGACCATTATTGTAGTCGGGATTACATGCTGATCTACAGGCCTGGCCTATGTCAACTATCTATTGCCATGACTAATAACCTCAAATCCTTACCTTTGGCAGGCACACTAAACTTAGCCCTAATATAATAGTTGACCCCGAACCAAGCATGCACGGGGTCAACTCCAAGCAATCCTGGTAAGACTAAGAACCAAAATGAGATTTCAGCTGCTGCCCTCCAGCCCAGTTTGCAGTTAAAGATCAAATAAAGGGGGAGCCTGGGTGGCTCAGTGGGTTAAAGCCTCTGTCTTCGGCTCAGGTCATGATCTCAGGGTCCTGGGGTCTAGCCCCACATCGGGCTCTCTGCTCAGTAGGGAGCCTGCTTTCCCCTCTCTCTCTCTGCCTGCCTCTCTGCCTACTTGTGGTCTCTCTCTGTCAAATAAATAAAATCTTAAAAAAAAAGAGAGAGATCAAATATGTGATCTATCTTTAAACAAACCCACTGAAAAAAATGAACAGTCTTCATGGAAAAATAACAGAATCCAGAGTCTTTACAATGTACCATGCATAATGTTCAGAAAACAATAAAAATTTTTTCGGGGCGCCTGGGTGGCTCAGTTGGTTAAGCGTCTGCCTTTGGTTCAGGTCATGATCCTGGGGTGCTGGGCTCAAGCCCGGGATCAAGCTCCCTGCTCAGTCGGAAGTCTGCTTCTCTCCCTCTGAGATCAGACCTGAGCTGAAGGCGGAGGCTTTAACCCACTGAGCCACCCAGGCGCCCCTAAAATTGAGTTTTTAAGTGTACTATAAATTCAACATATGCACAGTTTTGCCGGTCATCACTCCAAAAGCTCATTTTTGTTTGTTTGGTTTTTTTTTTCAATTATTTTATGTATGTATGTGCCTTCTTTTATTGACGAAATTCATATACATAAGTTAATGGTTAAAGTGCCCTACCCCACTGGTAAGACGGACTTGTTCCCTCTGTTGAATATAGAACTTCTTTGTGTCCCTACAGAACAGCAACGAATATCTTTACTCTTCAAAGTGGAATTTTCAACTCAAAAGTTATAATTCTTCTAAATTGTTTTTCCCCAAAAGAGAACTTTATACATTTACATTGTTATCGGCAAGTTAAAAACCTATTTCTCTATGCTCTGGGCAATTTGGGATGTTAACTCTGTTAGGTTAATGATATATTAAAGTAACTTAAGGGGACCCTGGGTGGTGCAGTCAGTTAAGGGCCCGGCTCTTCACTTAGGCTCAGGTTCTGATCTCACCATCCTGATGTCAAACGCAATCAAGCCTCGCGTTATACTCCCCACTGGGTATGAAGTCTGCTAGAATTCTCTCTCCTCCCTCTGCCCCTCTTGCTCGGCTCACTCCCCCTATCTCTAAAATAAGTGAATCTTAAAAAAAAAAGTAACTCAAAGTTGTTTGCTTGCATGTTTTTAATTACTAAGGGAAAGGAATCTTTTACCACATAATGAACAACTATTTCATCGGATATACATAATTGATCTACAATTGGGAAGCATCTGTAATTCAAATAAAAGTCATACAAGCTAGGCACCTGGGTGGCTCAGTGGGTTAAAGCCTCTTCCTTCGGCTCAGGTCATGATCTCAGGGTCCTGGGATCGAGCCCCCGCAGCGGGCTCTCTGCTTAGCAGGGAGCCTGCTTCCCCTCTCTCTCTGCCTGCCTCTCTGCCTACTTGTGATCTCTCTCTGTCAAATAAATAAATAAAAAATCTTAAAAAAAAAAAAGTCATACAAGCCAAGTCATACAAGAAAGATACAAAAGAAGTTCAATTTGACTACCCTCTACTGTCTACATAATCAAAGTTCACAGAATCTAAAGTATAAGGATCCTCACTCAGATTTTTAAAGTGTATTTTTTCTACTAGAAAAGTAAATCAAACTACATAATAACAATGCATATAATAATGTATTATTTTTCTAAGTCATATACTGTAAACTTTTTCCTTCCTTTTTCCTTTGTGTTTTATAAGCACAATTTTTGGTGGTTGCATAATATTTTATCTATACTGATTTATTCCCCTCTTGTTGGATATTTATGTTGTTGCTAATCCATTTATTTTATTTTATTATTTCACACTAGTTTATTTAGGGGTTCCATTTCCATTCCTCAGTGGATTTTATGGATTTTTCATATGCTTCTTCACTCATTAATCCATCCAGTTCTGAAGGATTACTGGGTGTTATCTTGATCAGCCAATCATGTGCATAACACGATTTGTTGGCAAGTCCCGGATTTTCTGCAAAAGCTTCATTAATTTCAGTTATTTCTCTTGATAGAGGAGAACAGAGCTCACAAGCAGCTTCCATACTTTTCAAAGCACCAAATTCACATTATTTGCTCAATTTTGTCCCAATTTAAGACAGACTACAGTAAACAACATTGCAACATCTCCCAAAGCTTCCTCTGCAAAACTACTGATTCCTACAAGATATTGGAACTGTTCCAATATCATTTTCTGTTGTTATCCATTTATGTTTGTGTGTGAATTTATACACACAAAGCAGAGAAGCCCACAGGCAGCTCACGGATGGTCAGATGGAGCCTGCCCTCCATCCCCGGCACAGACCAGAGCCCGCAGGGTGCACCAGGGCACCCTGGCTGCACACCACAGCCCTCAGGCTCTGCACCGCTCATAGTTGTTGCCAATTTTATAACAAAAAGATTTATAACCAGAAGAAATTAGCACATATGCCCACAAAAAGAACTGTACAAGAATGTTCATAAAGCCAAAAACTAGATCACAGGTCTATGAATAGAAGAACAAAAAAACAAATTGTGGTACATTCATTCAGTGGAATATTACTCAGCAATAAAAAGAACTGGCAATAGACACAAACAATATTGTTAAATCTCAAAAATATTATGCTGATTGAAAACAGCCTTACATGGGGGCATCTGGGTGGCTCAGTCGGTTAAGCGTCCAGCTTTGGCTCAGGTCATGATCCCAGGGTCCTGGGACTGAAATGCAGGGAGCCTGCTTCACCCTCTTTCCCCTGCTTGTGCTGGCTCTTGCTATCTCTGTTCCTCTCTCTCTCTTAAATAAATAAATAAAATCTTAAAAAAAAAAAAAAAAAAAAGAGAAAACAAAACAGCCTTGCATGAAAGACTACATACTGTATGGTTTCACTTGAATTTCAAGAACCACCAATAGCTTTTATGGTGCTAGAAATCAGAATAATAGTTACCATTGTGGGGCAGAGGATAGAGGAAAGATAAAACTGGAAAGAGGCACAAAGAAACTTTTTGGATAGAAATGTTCTATAGCTGCATCATAGGGATACATACATATGTAAAACTGTCATCGAACTGTACACTTACTGTACAGAGATTATACCTCAACAAAGAAATAAATTTAAAATAAAGCTTGTATCTGCATCTCAAGGTTTCTTCTTGAGACAGATTCCCAGAAACAGAATTACTAAGGATAGACCTAAATCCTTTTTGGAAGAAGAGTGGTCAAAGTGTATGACTAGTTTTATTGCCAAATTAACTTCCCAAACTACATCAATTCATACTTCCACCAGCACTATGATCGGTGCTGATCATACATAAAGTGGAAATTCTCTCTCTTGGTAGTCCGCATTTAGGTAAACCTGCTCAAGGTTATAAAAAATAATTTAATGTCCAAAGTCTCTCTTCAATAATTTAAATCCTTTGCTTGTTTGATATACTGGAGTCATATTCTGAATAAATTCTCATAATTTAGTTATCCCTTGACCATATGTATTCTAGCACCACAGATATTTTAACTTTGCCTTTTAAAACAGCTTTAAATTTAACCATCTTGTTCTTTTTTAAGTCTACTACAAGTTTCCTTACAATTCTCCTTAAAAGTGAAAAATATTTATAATATTAATACGAACCCAACTGATAATATTAATACAAATGCAAAGCTTAAAAACAGAAATACAATAATAATAAACACACGTCATTGAGATAGAAGGCAAAAAAAGGTTTTATCTGCTAGGGGGAGTGCTTAGGCCTTTACACATATAAATCTTCCTTACTGTTCATTTGAACCATGTAAGGTTGCTATTATTTTAGTTACTTTATAGATGAAAAAGGGTGGCTCCAGGAGATTAAGTAATATTAGGTCATGTAATAGAGGTCATATAAATTAGACCATGTAATATAGGTCATATAAATTAGAAAAACAAAGTCACAGTTTTATATGTAAGACCCCAAAGTCCCTTCTTTCCCTCTGTAACTCTGCTTCTCAAAAACAGGCACACATCAACAAAATAAACAAAACCAAAAACATTTGATGTATAAAAAGCATTGGACAAAATTCAAGATCCTTTCAAGATAAAAACACTCAACAGAATAGAAATAGAAGGAAACTACCTCCACATAATAAAAGTCATATATGAAAAGCCTAAAGCAAACACAATACACAATGGTGATAGACTGAAAGCATTTCCTCTAAGATCAGGAACAAGGCAAAGATTTTCCTATGGGAAAACATCCTAAATGCCAAACAACCAATTCATACCAACATTTGGAACATTGGTACAGCTATAAATTGGGGAACTATCTGTACCCTTATAAAGAGATCTCGAGTCCCAAAGTTAGGGCCTAAGAAGATTGTCCTAGGCTACGATGGCAATACAGGCCCCTCCGGACAGGACAGCGTTAGCGTCTTACAGCAAGGACAGGGTGCTAATGTAACAGTAATAGTAATTCTAAAAGATTTGAAAACAGAATAGTAAGTAGACGGGAA
Source organism: Procyon lotor (assembly GCA_028646535.1). NCBI lineage: Eukaryota > Metazoa > Chordata > Mammalia > Carnivora > Procyonidae > Procyon > Procyon lotor. The sequence continues at coordinate 23,467,759 of CM053611.1, read as the reverse complement.
AGAAGAGGGGCTCTTGTCTACTCTACTACTGATTTACTGAGTTAGTGCTACAATCTTTCAAAATGTCCATTTTCTTACTAGTAAGAGAAACATAAAAACATGGGTCTCTTATTTAACTGGCTAAGAAGATATAAAAATAAATTTTAAAGGTGGCAAATTGTTGTGGTAGCCTCAAAAGGTGATCAAGTTCACTACTTCCCACATGGACAAGTGAAGAGAATGCAGGAGAAAGAGAAACAAATACTAGAATTTGGGGTAGCCTTTCCTTGGTGATACTGAACCTCACTGACCAACAAGTACAACGCATGTGCAGCTCTGCCAACTAGGAAATTACCGTAGAAAAAAAGAGGCCGGGGCGACTGTGTGGCTCAATTGATTAAGCATCTGCCTTTAGCTCAGGTCATGATCCCAGGGATCGAGCCCCCCATCAGCTTCTCTGCTAAGCCAGGAGCCTGCTTCTTCCTCTCCCTCTCCCTCTCCCCCCGCCTGTGCTCTCTTACATTCTCTCTCTCTCTCTCAAATAAATAAATAAATAAATAAATAAATAAGTAAAATCCTTAAAAAAGAAAAGGCGAAGGAAAAAAAAAGAAAGAAAAGAAAAGCTGAGGCCAGGGAAGGTGAAAAACAATGTCAACTGAGAGAAAATATTTACAAAACACATATCTGATAAAGGAATCCTATCAAAAATATACAAAGAACTCTTAAAACTCAACCATAAGAAAACAAGCCAATTAAAAAATGGACAAATAATCTAAACAGACACCTCACCAAAGAATATGTACAGATCACGAATAAGCATATGAAAAGATGTCCCACATCATATGCCATTACAGAACGGCAAATTAAAAAAAGAAAAAATAAATAAAAGAAAAAAGAAAAAAAACAATGAGTTACCACTGCATACCTATTAGAATCGCTAAAATTCAAAATACTGACAACACCAAATGCTGGCAAAAATGTGGAGCAATAAGAAATCTCATTTATTGCTGGAGGAAATGCAAAAAATGGCACAGTTTGGCAAACATTTTGGAAGACAGTTTGGCAGTTACTTACCAAAGTAAACCTACTCTCATCATACAATCCAGCAGTTGTGCTCCTTAGTATTTATCCAAAGAGTTGAGAACTTTTGTCCATGCAAAAACTTGCACATGAATATTTTCACTGTGGTTATAGCAGCTTTATTCATAACTGCCAACAGCTGGAAGCAACCAAGATGTCCTTCAATAGATGAATGGATAAACAAACTGGTACATCCATACCATGAAACGTTATTCAGTGACAAAGGAAAAAAGCTATCAAGCCACACACACACACACACACACACACACACACACACACGCACAAGACATGGAGGAACCTTAAAGGTATACTGATAAGTGAAAGAAACCAATCTAAAAAAGCTGTATAAAAAAAAAAAAGCTGTATATACTGTATGATTCCAGCCATATGACATTCTGGAAAAGGAAACACTATAGAGATAGTAAAAACAGACCTAGAGGGTAGACCTAAACAGGTCTAAACAGACCTAAGTGAAGTAAGTCAGTTTAAGAAATACAAATACCACATGATTTCACTCATAATGTGGAAGTTAAGAATCAAAACAAATAAACTACAAAAAAAGAAACAAAAAAACCCAGACTCTTAAATACAATGAACCAGGGGCGCCTGGGTGGCTCTGTTGTTAAGCGTCTGCCTTCGGCTCAGGTCATGATCCCAGGGTCCTGGGATCGAGCCCCGCATCGGGCTCCCTGCTTGGCAGGAAGCCTGCTTCTCCCGCTACCATTCCCTCTGCTTGTGTTCCCTCTTTCGCTGTGTTTCTGTCAAATAAACAAAATCTTAAAAAAAAAATACAATGAACCAACTGGTGGTTGCCAAAGGAGAGGTGGATGGGGGGAAGGGGGGGTTGGGTGAAATAGATAAAGGGGATTAAGTATATTTATCTTGATGAGCACTGAGAAATGTACAGAATTGTTGAATCATTATATTGTATACCTGAAACTAACAAAACACTGTTATCTTAATTATACTTGGATTTAAAAAAATAAACAATAACAAAGAGATGTATGGAGAAACAAGCAAGCAGAGTACAGGGGATTTTATGACAGTGATACTATTCTGCATGATACTGTAATGGTAGATACATGCCATTATACATTTGTCAAAACCCATAGAATATACCCACAAGGACTGAATCCTAACGTAAACCACAGACTTTAGTTAATAATAACATATTAATACTGGCTCATCAATTATAACAAATGTACCACACTAATGCAGAATGTTAATAATAGGGGAAACAGGGGGTGGGGGGGATGAGGGACTGTATGGGAACTCTCTGTACTTCTATTTTAAGAATAAAACCTAAATTTGCTATAAAAAATAAAATCTATTCATTAAAAAAAAAAGACAGTATCAATACTGTGTTTTTAAGCTTCTGCCTTGCCCAAAATAATCCCCTATCTCTAAGAAGACAGAATGTCTAGACCATGTCTACACAGCTTATTCATTCTGGATGGCCCTGTCTCCATGGCCATAAACTAACAGACTGGTGTAGACACTGATATAAGAGGAAGTAATCAAACTCTCCTGGGATTTCTAATTGGCTCTGAAAGATCTGAGATCTGAGTTCAGTATAGTTTATACTCTAAATCAGTATATGAAAGAATATTGTACTTTACATTTTTGGGGGGACCAAGAATACTAAGACACCTAAAGCTGATACTGACACAAATTGATAGGTTAGTTAAAACTACCAACTCTAACTCAAACTTTCTTTTAGAAAGGACAAAGAGTTGGGATCTAAGAAAAAAATATGGAGGCATATAAACACTCCATAAACAGGTAACTTTCTGTAGGAGAGAACACAAGGCCTTTCACCCTCGTAGCATATCCTTCAACTATACCATCAACCAATGCAAAGTAATGTTCCGTATTCCATATTTTTAAAGACCCTTGCAAAATACAACTGCCTTTAAAAATGTTTCCTCTAGAATTCCTGTGAAAAGCCTTAATTTCCCATATGCCTTTCAAGTGAATGCACCTGAAATTTTAATACATTATTCCCAATCACTGAGTCATAATATTTTGTCATATTGTGAAATCCTCCACTTCCTCATTTCCCACTGCCAAGGAATTTTGGCATGTGTACCTGTGAGATTTGTCATAAAGCATTTGTCACAAAGAAATCAGAATAATTTTGACAAACTACATATAAGCTATTTTCATTATTTTATATACACGTGATAAACATTAATAAATGTGAATATGGGTGTGAATTGGTAATTGCTAAAAAGTTGCAGATGAATCAGAGACCAGAAAAGTCAATGAAAAGGGTACAGGGAAGCATTCCCTCCCCACATGTATTCACCCCAAGGCCCCACTTTACTCCCTTCCCTAGAGTTCAGCAAAGATTTACTTTAATAAATATCAGACCTGGGGCGCCTGGGTGCCTCAGTGGGTTAAAGCCTTGCCTTCGGCTCAGGTTTATGATCTCAGGGTCCTGGGATCGAGCCCCGCATTGGGCTCTCTGCTCAGCAGGGAGCCTGCTTCCTCCTCTCCCTCTGCCTGCCTCTCTGCCTACTTGGGATCTCTCTCTCTGTCAAATAAATAAATAAAATCTTTAAAAATAAATAAATAAATATTAGACCTTTACTAACACTGATGAAGAGATTCCTCTTTTCCCCCAAATATAGTATCTGGTCTTTGTTTCTTGAGACTTCCTTCTGTTTCTTCCTGACCAATTCTTTCGAAGAACAACATCATTCTGAATTTCACCCCTTTCTATGGATGTCTGATGACCAAATACCAAAAAGAAAGGGCATTGCAAAACTGCAATGTATTTACAAGAATCCTAAAATTGAATTTAAAAACCAGTGAAATTCACTAAGTGAAGCAGACCATAACGTTCATGACTCCTGCAAAGTTTCTTCCGGGGTTGACAGGGACACATAATACAATCCCTCTATACAGAGCACAGGGAATAATCACTCTTGTTTCCTGCTACCTCAATTCTATTTTATTTATAAACAACACATCCTTCCTTGTGAATTGTTTGCTATGTAAAAATAAAAAAGCCACTACTTTGACAGATAAAGTAAATACAAACAACAAGAACAATTTACTTAAACAGACAAATTGCTGTCTTAACCACAGTCAAACCAGTGACTGGTCAATGGCCGTGCCAAAGTCCAGGAGAGAAAATTTACCCTCTCCCCCCTACCTAGCATCTTTGCCTATCGATACCCTTAAACTGAGAGCACTAACTTTAGGCCTTCCATAAAAATACTCTGGGCAAACAATCTTACTTTTCTACATTTTCCTTCTCTAACAAAACGGATACTAATCTCATAAAACATCTAAGAATGGAAGTAAAGTCAATTGACCTTACAGAGGAATAATTTCAAGGACAGGCTCTAGATCCAGATTCCCTGGCTTTTTAGTATCCCTGATCCTTGACTTTCTCTGTCAGACAAGTCATTTAACCTCTGCCCACCATGCACAGCATAAAGATAAAAATAATAATTTCATATGACTACATAACATGTGAACAAATTAATAAGAAGATGATTAGAATAGTGTCAGGTACATAGAAAGCACGCATTCAATCTGTATTGCTTTCTCAATCTCGACCTTGTCAATGTGTTATGGAAGAGTTAGAGAACTAGTTACTGCTCAAAATAGCTTATATTTAATTAATGACACTAACATTAATAAATGTTAAAGAAAATCCTTGTGTCAAAATTAAATGGTCTACTACTTATAAAATAATAACAGGCACTCAATACATTTAAGCAGCTACAAATAAAATGTGTGCCCTCTGGTAGTATAATTCATCAAAGAGGAGGCAGTGGTTGATAGAGTGAAACTTCCACAAGGAATTATCAGAAATACTACCAATGAAGTAAGAAAAAAAAAAAAAAAACACAAGTTCCACTCTATCCACTCTAACCGTCTAATAGCTCTCACAGTTTCGTTTTATCTTGATTCTTAACCAATAATAAGTTCAATTGCATATAATCATCACATATTTGCTCTAAAATTGACATTTTGAAATGTTAAAAATATGCTGGTATGAAATATAAAATTTCTGATCACTAATAAATGCAACTCACACTCTTAGAGAAACTCTTCAGGCAAATTTATACTCTTTATTAAGTTATGATTTCCCAACTTGAGCCAACTGTCTCGTATGATTATAAACTTATTTTGTTTTTTGAGAAAGGGTGAGAGAGAATCTTAAGAAGGCTTCACAGCCAGTGGGGAGCCCAACCCAGGCTGCCACAGAGCCTGACAGACAGGACCGGGCTCAATCTCGCAACCCTGAGAGCATGACCTGAAATCAAGAGTCGTCTCTTGACTGACTGAGCCACCCAGGCGCCCCATATGATTACAAACCTACCTGACTCTAGCACTGTTTGTAATAGCAAGATAGCGCACCCTAATGTTCATCAAGAGGGACTGATACCATAGCCATACAATGGAATACCCTGCAGCTGTTTAAAAAAAAAAGCACTAATATGAATATAGAAATATAGATACTGATTTGGAACAATTTCCAAGATGTTTTACTAATTGAAAAAGGCAAGGTGCAGATAATTGAACGGTATTTACTACCATTTATGAAAGGAAAAAATATATACATATCTTTCATCTACAATGCAGAGTATCTTCGGAAGGATACACAGTAAGCTGCTATCAGTGTTGCCTTCAGGGAGGAAAACTAAATAGGTAGGGGCACGGTAAGCATTCTTACTTTTCATTATGGACTGTTCCAGTCCTTTTGAATTTTGTACCTGTGAAGGGCTGGTCACCTGAAAGATCAACCCATGAGAAGATGCCTGGAATTTTCAGCCCTGTTCCCCACTCTCTTGAAAAGGGAGGGCTGAAAATGATTGAGAATGCCTATCTGATGAAGCCTCCACTAAATCCCACAAGTAGAGAGTTTGGAGAGCTTCCAGGTTGGCAGACACACCCACACCGGGAGGATGACACACCCCAACTCAGTGGGGACAGAAGTTCCTGGGCTTGGGACCCTCCTAGGGTCCCTATGTATCTCTATGTATCCCTACCCTATGTATCTCTTGGTCTGGCTGTCCTTCCACATC
>CM053611.1:23376793-23461155 GCA_028646535.1 Procyon lotor | reverse complement strand
AACCTACCGTCTACAGTCAGGTGGTCAGAAGCACAGGTAATGGGGCATCTGGGTGGCTCAGTGGGTTAAGTGTCTGCCTTCCGCTCAGGTCATGATCTCAGGGTCCTGGGATCGAGCCCTACATCGGGCTCTCTGCTCAGCGGGAAGCCCATTTCCCCCTCTCTGCCTACTTGTGATTTGTGATCTCTCTCTCTCTCTGTGTCAAATAAATAAATAAATAAATAAATAATCTTTAAAAAAAAAAAAAAAAAAAAAAAGGCAGCAGCAGCATAGGTGATAACCGGGCTTGTGAATGCTGTGTGAAGAATGGAGGTACAGGGGGAGGGGGGGCAGTCTTGTGGGACCGAGCCCTGTGGGATCCCAACTGGTGTCACAATTGAGTTGAATTGTGGGACACCCAGCTGGTGTCACAGAGAACTGCTTGTTGTGAGGACAAAAACCTTACACATTTGGGAAGCAGAAATATCAGAAGAGAAGTGTTCTGTGTGAGAAGTTAAGGAGATCCAAAGAAAAGAAACACACAGCAGGACAGAAACAAGCAGTAGGAGAGGACTGGGTTTTCCCTAGAAAGGAAAAGCTGAGTTTTTTCAGAACAGCACCGTGTAAAGACATTTAAAATATATTTATTAAAAGTCAACTTCTTAGCCCATTAAATGTAACTAAGAATAAAACAAGTTGAAACTATAAATGGTTGAAATCAATATAGGAGCCCACAATGTTCTGCTATGTATTAATCAACCCAATGTCTGTTATAAGTACACTTATCTGATCTGCACTAATTTCTACATGTACTCACTCAAAATATGCTTGAAGGCTTAGGATATGTGCTGCTGACACAGGCACATGAAGGCTCTTAAATGGCTGCATTTTAGAATGAGAGAAAAAAAAAGACTATCGATTTTGTTGTTTTTTTTTAGAATTTTTTAAAAAAGATTTTACTTATTGAAAGAGAGAGAGTAAGCGAGCATAAGCAAGGGGGAGGGGCAGAAGGAGAGAGAGAGAAGCAGGGAGCCTGGACACAGGGCTCTATCCCAAGACCCTGAGATCACCACCTGAGACAAAGGCAGACACCCAACCAATTGAGCCACCCAGGTGCCCCTTTTATTTTTATAAGTAATCTCTACACCCAATGTGGGGCTTTAACTTACAACCCCAAAATCAAGAGTCGCGTGCTCTACCAACTGAGCCAGCCAGGCGGCCCTAATTTGTTTATTTATTTGTTTGTTTTTGAGTAAGCTCTATGCCTAATGTGGGTTTTTTGGTTTTTTGTGTTTTTTTTAGATTTTATTTATTTATTTGACAGAGAGATTACAAGTAGGCAAAGAGGCAGACAGAGAGAGAGGGGAAGCAGGCTCCCTGCTGAGGGGAGAGCCCGATGCGGGGCTCGATCCCAGGACCCTGAGATCATTACCTGGAGCAAAGGCAGAGGCTTTAACCCACTGAGCCACCCAAGCGCCCCCTAATGTGGGTTTTGATTCACAACCCTGAGAACTTCTGTTGATTGTTTTTCAACTAGAAATCTAAACTGATGCCATTATCCGGATTAGCAACATGAACCCAGAACACCCACAGGAGCAACTTGCTTAGTTCTAGAAAGACAGCTGACCACTTTGAGGAGGGATCTCTTAAGGGAATATGTGCAGACTTCTGGTTCAAGGACAAGCCTATGGGTAATGAAACTAAATGTATCCACGTCGGTGTCTTGCACAGGGCGTTTCTGCCACAGCTATGGTGTCGGGAGACACTCTACGCTTCTCTGGGGCTTGTCTTGCTTTCACTACGACAGGGCAGTTGCCCAAACAGTGCCTCTGCTAACCTAAGCGACATGCATCGTCATTTCTTTCATGATTCTTGAGACAAAGTTCTAACACTCAGAAGAAAAGCAAAATTACAAAAGAAACTTAACGAACAGCTGTACTTTCTAACATTACTCACCATTGCTCATGGCACGTGATGCCTAGAACATGGAAGATGTGAAACAAATGTCTGATAAACAAATGAATTTTAAAGTTAGATATTTAAAAAAGCCCTTTGACTTATTCCTTAAAGAAATATTTTAATTCATCATCCCTTACTTTTGGACTTTCCAAAGTAGGTAAAAATTAGGTATTACTGTCCCCATTTTATAGTTGTATGGCTATGGAAAATAATGAAGAAACTGATAAGAGATCACTGCCTAACTATGAGAAATAATTTGAACAGAAGTTACTGTAAACCTAAAATCATTTTTAAAGAAAAAATAACTTTTAGTTTAAAACTGTGGATGTACCCTTCACGAATTTAATAAAGTAGTACCTATCCTATTGGCGTACACATTACAAAAGATGATAAGAGACTTCTGCTCTGTTCTTTGGCTTTCTCCTTTATTTCCTCTGTCAGTTACGAGCTTGAGTGGGACATTTCACACTACACTATAGTATCATTTATATCACAGAGCTGACCTTCAGTTCTGTTGGCCAAGATTAGTAAGTTGGAGACCATTATTTCATATCAGAAAAGCTGAAAGCAGTGAATTTTTAAATAGATTCTTAAATTTGAACTTACTCTAATAATTCTCTTATCAAACCACATGTGAGAGACAAACGATGATTAATAATCTTAGCACCTCCAAGGTGGTACATCTTCCCATCATACATTTAGTTATATTTTGCTATCTATAACTCTTACACCTGTCAATCAAAATTTCTTTTATTATATACTTCTGGAACAGTTTTTGTGGCAATTCCCTATCATAATTCCCTATCATAATTGCAATTCCCTATCATAACACCTTGGACTCCACAAACAACATGCTTTGTTTCATCTGTAAAGAACATAAGAATATTATCTACATAATCTTTGATACCTTTGTTCCTACTTTCATACGTAGATCTTCAGTTGTTGAATTTTGCATTAGTTGGCTTTGTATTCTTTGTCTCAATGACCAGCTTAGAGTGACTCTAATCCAAATTGTAGGCAGCTCCTCAATTTTACCCTCATCTTTATCACCTGTAAATACTTACTAAGTGCCTGCTATGTACTCAATCTGTACACACAAAGGATTGAGCAACAAGAACGAATGGTAATTGCTCCACTTTAAAATAAGTATTCATAGTCTGTTGAAGAAAAAGTTCATAACCTTTTTGGAAGGAAATTTAGCAGCCTCTTCTAAAATTAAACTCTGCATCCCCAAACATATAAAGTTTACAAAATACTAGGCCAACTATATCATGTAACGAGGGTGCTATTTTTCACTGTTTTTCAATAGAACCCCCTAAGATATTATTAATATCGCAATTAATAAGCAATTAATAAGATACATTTATGAAAATAATACTTTGTGGTCATTAAAAAGAATAAGGTAGATCTAGAGATACTAAGTTGGAAAAGAGTCTATGACACTTCAGTTTTAAAAATAGGTTCAAAATAGTTTTATCAACAAATGGTTCTGGATATCCAAAGGCAAAAAGGATGATTTGGGCCCCTACCTCACAGCATACACAAAATGAATCAAAGGCCTAAATATAAGAGCTAAAACTTTAAAAATCTTAGAAAAACACATTTTGTAAACCTGGACTAGGCAATGATTGCTTAGGTGCAACACTAAAAACAAAAGAGATAAAAAGAAAAATTAATAAATTGTGGACCATATAAAAATAAAATACACTTGCACTTCAAAAGACACCATCAAGAAAGTGCAAAGGCAATCTACTGACAGAGATAATATCTATAAATCATTTATCTGATAGGTAATTGTATCCAGAATACCTATAAAGAACTCTTACAACTAAGTAATAAAAAGACAACCCAATTTAAGAACAGGCAAAGTAAATGAACAGATATTTCTCTAAAAATACAGGAGCGATCAGTAAGTATATAAAAAAGCTCAATTAGTCATCATTAAGGGAATGCAAATCAAAAGCACAATGAGATGCTATTTCACATCCATGAGGAAGGCTACAATCAAAAAGACAGACAATAACAAGTAATGGGGAAGATGTAGAGAAAGGAACCCCAACACCTCACTGCAGGGAATGTAAAAACACAGCAGCCATTTTGGAAAACAAGTCTGCTAGTTCCTCAAGTTGTAAAACACAAGAGTGACCATATGACCCAACAACTCCACTTAGGTATATATGCAAAAGAAATGAAAATAGATGTGCACACGAAGACTTGGACACTAATGTTGACAGCAGCATGATTCAAAATAGCCAAAAAGTGGAACAAGTCAGCATGCTAACCCGTACCACTGACCACATACACTCTAATGGTCAGCCGTCTGGAATTTCACTACTATGGTAAGTCTGCCAAGAATCTTTTCAGTCATAATGCCATTTATTTCATTTGGTATTTTTAGGTAGGATTTCTCAGGGGTAAACCTGAGCCAGTGAGTGGATTCTGAAGAAAGCCATGGGAGGAGTTGATTAGTTGTATATAGTGAAAAGGAGTCATCAGATTTCACTCTCTGAACTTCCTCCCATTCTCCTGTCAGGGAGGTAGGACAATAGCTATTAATAAAGTAATTTTCTCTAAGTCAATTGACAAGTAGATTCACCTTGTCCCAGTCCCAAATGTCAGTTCTGGAAGGCTGTGTTTTCTTTCACAAGTACTGAGACACCAAGAACACCTCTGGCTAGGACAAAACACTGCTTCTGGGAAAAGGCACATGAAGATCAAATTAGAACTGCCAGAAAAGACTCCTTTGAAACCTATCCTTCCTCATCTGAGGACAAATGTTAGTATTCTAAGCTCAGCCGTTTCCTACTTGAATGACTGCCACAGTCTGCAACTAACTTTCATTCCAGGGGAATGAAAATCCATTTCCTAAGAGGCCCACTTAGTGGGCCCATTTCTTTCCTTCGGAAAGAAGGGAGAATTGTTTGGGGGAAGAGAGGCAATGAGAAGGAAAAGTCGGTAACTGATTTAATCATTCATTTGGCCCCAAATAATGCAGCAAGAAAAGTTACTTCAGAGTGAAACTCTCTTCGTTTTGCATGTTCCACAGAGTAAGAGCAAAAGCATTCTTATGAGTGAACCAAAAAGAAAGGTTATTTTAAATGTGTAATTTGATTCAGAAGTCAAAGAATTCATTTCTCTCAGATTTAAAAAGGGATGTTACTCAGAGCCTAAGTTCATTCTACCTTTTGCCTTTCTTCAGTGCTATATTTGTCTCTTCAGGAATGTTTCTTACTTCCCATCTGATTCTTGGATAAAGATGAAAGTGCGTTTGTTTGCCTACCAAAACCAAAGAAATATTTCCACTCCCTTTCCGTTGGATGAAATTAATACTTTGCTAAAATGTTTGATTTTTCAACTGCTCACCCTAAAAACAAATGGAATGTAATCAGTATCCATTGTTATCATTTATTTGTGAAAATGGCATCCAGAACATTTGGAATAGATATTTTGATAATACACGGTCGGGGGGCAAGGGGAGAAGACTAGATGTCAAAAGCCAGGATTTTACTTCTGAATTTTACTTTTGACTGCATCATTTACTTGTCATGTGACCTTAGGTATATCACATCCTTTCTCATTCTTAACTTCCCCATCTATAAGATGAAGATGACAACATCAACCCTGCTTTCTTCGGATGTATGAACCTCAAGAGAGATCAAATGAGTGACAAGCTATGAGGGTAGCAAAGGATACCCAAATGTAAGCCTATTACTGATCATTTTATCTGGACAGATCTTCCCTTTTAAAACAGCACAGCTTAAGACCTTTAGTCAGCCAAAAAAAAAAAAAAAATCCTCTCTATCTATAGTTCATATGGCACTGCCATAACAAAATTATACTGTTTTTTTTAAGATTTTTATTAATTTATTTGACAGAGAGAGAGACAGAGTGGGAGAGGGAGAAGCAGGCCCCCCACGGAGCAGGGAGCCCAATGGGGGGGCTTGATCCCAGGACTCTGGGATCATGACCCAAGCCAAAGGCAGATGCTTAACGATTGAGCCACCCAGGCGCCCCTACACTGTTTCAACAGGAAAACAAGTCAATCCTCTATCAAATTGGTTGCATTCTAAAACCTAAAATCAAAGGCAAACTATAGATATACCGAAAGTTTTTTCCTGAAAAGCTGAATAGCAAGATTTATTCTTCTAGAAGCCTGTCTGAAAAATAATACTTGTTTTCTTCTTACAGTCTTATTTTCTATACTTTAATTACCATGGGAAAAAACTTGCAGAAACTATAGTTCATATTCTAAAACCACGTCATCAATGATGAAAATAGACAGTAGGGGCACGTGTGGGTGGCTCGGTTGGTTAAGTGGCTGCCTTTGGCTCAGGTCATGATCCCAGGATTCTGGGATCAAGTCCCACATGGGGCTCCTTGCCTGGCAGAGAGCCTACTTCTCCCTCTGCCTCTGCCTGCCACTCTGCCTGCTTCTGCTCTCTCTCCCTCTCTCTCTCTCTGATAAGTAAGTAAGTAAGTAAGTAAATAAATAAATAAATAAATAATCTTTTAAAAAAATAGACAGTAGGGTTTAAAGTATTCTATCTTACCCTAAAATTCAAAATCATCAAATTTTAGGAGTGGGAAAGGAATATTTATAGATGATTTAACACAATGTCTTTGGAAAGTCCCTTAAGATGTCCATCAATGAATGAACAAGGTGACATGGAGAGGGCAAGACATACAGAAGTATGTCTTCTGAATATCATTTTGTATCTTTTGAAATTTGAGCCACGCATTATTAAAAAATATGTCTTCTTGGGGCGCCCGGGTGGCTCAGTGGGTTAAACCTCTGCCTTCGGCTCAGGTCATGATCTCAGGGTCCTGGGATCGAGCCCCACATCAGGCTCTCTGCTCAGCAGGGAGCCTGCTTCCCCCCTCTTCCTCTGCGTACCTTTCTGCCTACTTGTGATCTCTTTCTCTCTGTCAAATAAATAAAATCTTAAAAAAAAAATGTCATCTTATTAATTTGTTATAAATCACTGAGGAAATCCAAAGAAGCTCTTATTTTCCAGAGGAGAAAAGTGAAGCCAAAAAAGTAAATGAGCTGCTCAAGATCACACTGCCAGAAAGTGAAAAGGCTGGGACTAGAACTCAGGAACGCGGTGGAAGATTCCAGTGTCTTCCATAATGCCATGTGGTAAAACAGCAAATGCCATCTTATAGAAAATAAAAGCATTACTATAACCCTCTTCAAGAGCGTGGTCTTCCAGGGGTTCTGTGACTCACATGACACAGTACTTATCATTCATGTGTTCACAGAAGTTCTAAGGCCAAGAGACAGAGATGGCAATGGTCATTATCGAGCCCTCATGGCAGGTATTAAAGTGAGTAAATAAAAGACAGCACATCGATCAGCATGTGGACAGGGCATCTTCTCTCAAGCATAAGTGGATTTAAGCCTTAACCAGGTCCAGAAAATTTTCCAGTCTTCATTATTACTGACAGGAAGGACATCTGATGAGGCAGAATAGATTTAGCAGAACAAAGCTTATTTCTACTTAATGGATTCAGAGGAAATAAAGCAAAAGCAGAGCACAGGAAATTCTAGTTTGAAAGAAGCCATAATAATTCCACTATTCTCAAACAGGAGAACAAAAGGAATGATCAAGGCCCCTTCTAGTCCTAAAATCCTCAAATACAGAGAAGCAAGGCATCTTCAACTCTGCCTCTGAGTAATTCAAGTGTACTTTCCCCCTTAGTAGGAACAAACGTTAACATTTTCTTTCAATGGACGCAGATGCAGGGACAACGGCAGAGTTTCCATGGGAAAGAATAAGCAAAGTCAGAAATAAAAAACTATTCCAAAAAATGTCTGAGTCTGTCTGGTTGGAACAGAAGGGTCTCAGAAAAAAGAAAATTTACTGCAGAGGACTAGCCTCTCCCTTCTAGGTCTGTACATGGCTTTCACATTTGGAGAAATACGTGTATGTTGATGTTATTAGGAGCTTTTAATATTTGCCAAACATACTGCAGTCATGGATTAGTTACTCTGAGTATATTTAAGCACTGGGTAAGTCTCTATTTGCCAACAATTAGTTGATCTGGTGAACCATTCAGAAAAGGGGCACCTGGGTGGTGCAGAAGGTAAAGTGGCTGACTCTTGGGTTTGGGCTCAGGTCATGTTGTCAAGGGTCCTGGGATCCAACTCAACAGGGAGTATGCTTTAGGATTCTCTCCCTCTGCCCCTCACCCTGCTCATTATCTTGCGCGCGCACACACACACTCTCTTAAAAATAAATAAATTTTCAAAAAAGAGAGAATGTGAGACAGGATAACAAGCTTGGACAATACATAACCTCCAGCTACTACAACTGTTTTTATTTCTAAAGAGAAAGCATGGATAAATCACAGGCTAGGACTTTCTTAGTCCTAAGCTGGGTCACAAGATCACATCACACCGAGAAATCTCTCACCATACCTTCAATTCTCTATCAGGAACAAAAGGCCAGAGAAAGCTCAAGTTCTAGCACTATCCAGGCACAGTCATCTCCACACTCATCTCTAATATAAAATGCCTAGCTTCAACAATAGTCCTGAGAGTGATGTTTCAAATTTCATCTCCAATTTTCACCAGGTATTTCAGAAATAGGAAAAATATCTGAAGTTTGTTAGTAATTTTTCCACTTCATTGAAAGGAAATCTGCCTCATGGTAAACGATCAAAGGAAACATGGTAAAATTCAAAGAAAAAAAAAATCACAAGAAACTTAAAAGTCAGATGTTATACTTCACATCAAAAGGTATTAATACCAAAAACTCTATCAATGTATTTCATCAAAAACATTAAGCACACAACCTGAAGCCAAAAGAGAAGAGACATTCCACTCCTTCTCAGCAACAACTGAGTTAAACAGTGATAGAAACTGCACTTAACATCACCTAGGGCAGGAGAAACATGTGGTGACTCACACTCCCCTTTGATGTCAATTTGTAAAGTAAAGAACTGTTTTCTTTGGGAAGAAAAGAAGAGGGAAACTTAAAAGTCATCCCTTTAAACTTCAGGTCCAATAAATTAAAAGCCACTTTGCCTCCTGATCTCAGTTTCAAAGTCAATTCCTCCCCCTCCCCCAAAAAATCATGAGTCATATATCAAATACCTGGTACCCAAGAAATTTATTGCCATAAATACATTCAATTAATTTATTGAATGACAACACTGAACATACACCATCTGAATTCAACAAAGACACATGAATTTTATCTTTACGTCCTCCTAGCACTTCCATAGTTATACTGGTAAACATGGGTTATTTTCTCTCAACTTGGAAAAAAAAATGCAGTAGACAAATCTCTCAGATAGCAGCAATCACGTAAATAAAATCTAACGAAAAGAGAAAATTGGTGTTCTCTATGCCCAACACCTCCTTGTGACGTTTTTAAATGGTTTAGAATTTTTTAAATGCCTACTAATCTAAATATCAGACTAAATCCTTACATGCTACATCTTTATATGCCATGGTAAAGACATAAAAAGCGGGGAAAACTGTTAGCGTGTATGATTTCAATCCTCAGACAATGCCAAAGTTTGAAGCCAATGATTTCACGCAGCTTCCCCTTAACTTTTCATTAACCTAACTAACAAGAAATTGACAGACTGAGATTTCGGATTGTTTTATTTCCCAGGCTCTCCCTCTGGCGGAGGCAGGAAAGAGGAGCGCAAAGAAGGGGTATGGTACACTGCAAATAAGACGAACGATCCTAAATAACAGAGAATTACTATAAAGCAGATAGAAGCAAAAGATTAGTTTTGTACTTTCGGTCCTCGGACTCCGTTCCAGAATTCAGCACCGCCTGCCAAAAGCAATGGCATTAGAGCAAATGATTAAATATCACCCACAACGTTCCGCTTCGACACCCCCCGGGAACGACTTCATCCACCTCAGTGATGACACTGCTGGGCAGTGTGTGAGGAGCAGGGCTAACGCATTTTGGGCAGGCGAGGCCCACAGAGAGCAAAACGAGCTCGTAACGAGAACTCCAAGAGTTTCCCAAGCAGGGACCTGAACACAAAGTCCTCGCTCTCGGCGCAGGCTGCAGAGCCGCTGCCTCCCACCGCTCACCGGTAAAAAGGAGATCCTCCACCCCGGAGCGTGGGGCAGAAGACTCGCCTCCTGCCGCCAAAGCCGTCCCTCCCTCCCGGACCCGAGCCCACCGCCCTCTGTTCGGAGCTCCCAGAGAGGACCGCCACGGTCTCACTCCGTCCTTCTGCCCCGCTCGAGACGAGACCAGCCACCACCCTTCTCGGACCTGTCCCCGCGGGGTCCGAGCCGGCAGCGCGACGCCTCCATCCCCGCGGCTCAGGAAGTGGCAACCAAGTCCAGAACCCCCGACGCCGCTGCTAGGGTGGCAAGCCTGGCAGGCAGCCGGGCCCCGCCCCCTGGCAACCGCACCCCGCACTGTTGCCACCGCCTATTGGTCCGCGTGCCCGCCGCTCGTCTCTCATTGGCTATTGCAGCCGCCCGCCGATGCGGGAGGGTTTCTAGGGGGCGGCGGCGCGGGGAGTTAAAGGCGCCTGCGCCCGAACTCGGGTGACGCGGTAGGTAGGGCTGGGTCCCGCGAGCGCGTCTCCTGGAGGGGATGGGGCGGAGGGCGGAGGGCGGAGGGCGGAGGGCGGAGGGCGGAGGGATGTGTTCGCGTCAGCTGCGTTGGCTCCCAGCGGCGGACAAGTCAGTTCTGCGGAGGAGCGGCCCATCCCCCTAACCGCCACCCACGCAGCGGCCTCCCCGCTTCCTCGCCGTTTGTACCCAGAGACCACCCAGAGCGCTTTCCGGAGGTCTGTAATGTTAGGACTCACTCACAGAGCTCTGCGGGCTCCCTCACAGTCTGGCCCCTCCCGACACCAGAACCTTCCGGGAGGCACACTTGTACCCTCTCCAGCAGTCCTCCGCCGTTGAATATATCTTTCATAAGTTTTCTGGTCTCGCATTCCAACTGCACAAAACTCCTTCAGCCTCCCCTACTCCAGCCCAAGCTTTTAGACCATTGCTAGATCAAATCTACAGATTTTAAGAACCTTTCCCATGTACCTCTCTACGGCCTGTGGACGATCTTCAAACATCCATATCTCATGAGATTCGCTATCTAAATATGTACTCTCGTTTCCAATAAATCTTATCGCCACTTCCTTTCTCACCACCAACTTAATCACATCGCTGTTCGGTAAAACATCCTGGGAAAAGTCACCGCATGTTGTCTCTATAGCATTCGGAGGTCAGCTGTTTTCCACACTGGTTTGCCCCTCTAAAGAGACACAAAAGTTGGCACAAGCTGGGGGAGCGGAGCATCGCCTCGATGTGTCAGCCTCTGCTCACTGTGGGACCCTAAACACAGTTGATTATTTGGGCTTCAGATTCCCATCTATGAAATAAACAGAATAATCCCTTGTTGTTTAAGTCAGGCTAGACCGGACACAGACTAGGTGCTTAAAACTGAATGGACGACTTGAAAGAGATGCTCTCCGTGTTGGTCAAGGGACAGCGCGGCAGCCTTTGGGCAGTCCCGTTCTAGTTCCGGTAAGTGGTCTTGGACAAGTTTCCATATCTAATCACATACATTTCAAGAAGTCATTTTCCCACCCTCTTTGATATTTATAGATTTCTTTGGATGGAAATTAAAAAACCCAAACACAGCCAACCTAAGCCACTTATCTACCTCCCCTTCACGGCCGCTGACCCCAAGTAGGACAGGGCTTGCTGCCTTTCCTCACCTTGGCCTTTGAGCAGATGAGCAAGGTTGCACAGGGGACAGCTCAGCTCCAAAGTCAGAGTTTGCTCTTATTTTTCCCGTCCATCATGTCATAAAGGAAGCTGCTGCTGAGCCTGACACAGAGTTGGTACTCAAAAATGTGGAACGAATTAGTCTGAATGAGGTGATTAGAGGATTAATGAGTAGGGGTTGTAAAAAAAAAACAAAAAACAACGAAGGCAGACCTTTTGCGGAGAAGGCAGTATTGCTGAGTGATTGGTAATCAGAAGCAGGGTTCTCTAAAACCTTTCTGCAGTCATTTATTTACATACACTTTAAATAGTTACTACAAGACACTTGAAAATTTTAAACAGTTAATTTAAGAAAAATATGAACTGTTAATGACACTAAAAACCTTCTAGGGAAAGATATTTTAAAAAGCAAATCTGGAAATTGAATTCCCTTGTGACTCCAAGATTTTAGTTAAGACATCTTTTTTCTATTGAGGTTATTGGTTTTATTTGTTTATTCTCCTGATGTACTCTCCTGTGAGCCACAAAAGTACTTTAGCAACGTTATGAAGATTTCTCGAGACTGCTGGTGTCTGAGAAATTCAGTGAGTTTTTCACTAGGAACTGGTTTTTGTTCAGCTTCCCTTTCTCCCTAAGATAAGTAAACAAGTGCTGTCGTCTCCTCCACGTGACCTTGATCCCGTACCTGTCCTCAGGAGTGTCTTCAACTAGAGCAGGCCCAGGCTCTGGGCTCTTGGGAGTACTAGTGTGGAAGGAGCCACTCGGACAGCTACTTTCCCTCTGATCTGGGGAAACGGGACCCTCCTTCACAAACGATGACTCTGGGGTCTGGATATCAGGTGGAATGAATACATAAGGTAAGTTTTGAAGCACATGGGCTGACACTTCCCCACAGCTTTGAGGACTGAACATTGGAAGTAAGGGCCTTCCAGAAATGCGCTTTTCTGATCGACCGGGGCATTCCCTGGTCAAGGGGATCCCAAGTGTGGCTGGACTGGAGGAAGACACTGGACTCGCAAATGTTAGCTGTGGGAACTTGGAGGTGGTGGATTTTCGACTTGAATGTCTTGCCTGGTTTCGATGATGACGTTTCTGGTTCACTGGGAACCAGCCTTCTGTTGTCATATCAAACTGAGGTGACACCTGAAGGATCAAAAACAAAAAACAAAAAGAAGTGAGGTGAGCCAGCTACCAAGGAGGAACCTGAGGGAGGAAGTCCTGGTACCCAAGGACCAGAATTCTAAATGGGGGCCCACTATCGTAATGAGCACAAAACAAAATGGCTCTCTAATAGGCTATTAAAAGAAGGGGATTTGAGCCTTGGGCAAATAATATGGTCTCTCTGCCTTCCGTTTCCTCGTGTGTTAAGAAAGGGGACAATGCCTCCTTCACTTTATCACTGCGTATAGCTGCATCTTGTTTAACAATCTTTAAACTTTGAGGGCAGAGACCAGCAATCTTCCCCACCTTTGATGCCCAGCACCTAGCAGAGTGCCTGGCACGAAGAAGGCCCCCAGTGGAGTGAAGGCTGAGTGCAAGAATAGGGAATGAGATCATATATGGAAAGCAACTAGCATTAAGACCTGACACATGATGAGCTCTCAATAAATGTTCACTCCTCGTCCACGGGATTCCAACATTTCAGTTTCTTCTACAATCCCGAAGCAAGCCTTTGGTTCTTCCAAGCAATCCTGAACAAGCTATATTTATTAAGCACTCTTAAGTGAAGTTTATTCTTTTGTCTGGCCCTCTGGCTATACGACTTCCCTAACAGTAGCTATGTTCTCTTCCCACGGCCTTGAAACTATCAAAATACGACACGTCATTTCTGTGGGGTTTTTTCCAGGTTCACTCTATTAAACTGTAAATATAGTGCCAGCTAAATAGTTTGCCTCTCAAGTGCGGCTTGGGGAACAATCTCATTTTTAACTCATTCTGCCATTTATCTGACTCCTTCACTGAGCTACTGGGTAATGAAACTTTTATACTGAACTCTTTAAGAAGAATGTGGGGGGAAAAACGACAACTCCAATCAGCCCTTGCCCGAGCTTGAACTTAGAAAAGAAGATATACCAGAGAAGATGGCTGATGACAAAAAGAATAGACTGCCTCCTTGTCCCTGCCCCCACGAATCTCTGGAGGCCCTGGTTTAAGGGGCAGAGCATAAGTCAAAGAATCCCATGGCCTACCCAGGAAGTGGCGGTGTTATGGTCAATGGGCTTGCTGGGCACCTGTCTGGTGTGAGTGATGGTAAGCTGGGGAGAGCCACAGTGGTGTTTGGGGCCCTCCAGTGGTGGTTCTTGGAATAGCAGCTGGCCTTTCTGGGAACGCTGGCGGCGTTTTTTTCTGGGAGGCATCAATAGGTGAATGAAGAGCAGTTAGTAACCACATGATGCTGGCTGTCGTCAGGTCGGGGTTCAGGCTCCGATTCCAACCCATGCCTGGGGGAGGGACAAAAGGTGGGAGACAATTCTGATGATTCTGTCCCCAGCTCTTGCCCATCCTCTGCCAATCAGAGGTAGTTCTATCGACTACCACCCCTACCTCAACACCACGGGGAGCACAGCTTTCCATCCCTACACCACCAAGTCAAAACACGGGAGTTCCCGTTGGACAACATTCATTCAGTGAGCACTGATCAAGCACGTGTTGAGTGCTGTGCTGGGTGTTGGGAATTTAAAGATGAATAACCATTGATTCTACAATCCCTTATCAAGCGCCAAGTGCTTGTAGGGACACAAAGGTGAGATCGTCCCTGTATTCAAAGAGCTGAGAGGCTAGCAGAGAGAGAGACGATTATGATAAAGAATGCTTCCACTCACCCCAGGGGAGGCTTTCTAGAGAAGGTGAGACCTGACCTAGTGCGGAAGGGCTAGGGAAAGCGAGAGAGAGCAAGGCACTCCGGGCTGAGGAACAGCACATACAGAGGCACAGAGATAAGACCGTGAATTCAAGGTATCATAGACTCCATGCAGCTAGACACAGGGTATGCAAAGACAAATGCAAGACCTCAGAGGCTGGACCCAGGTCAGGGTCAAGTCAGAAAAACCAGGTGTGGGGTGCGTGGGCGGGGGCTCAGATGGTTAGGCAGCTGCCTTCAGCTCAGGTCAAGATCTCCAGGTCCTGGGATCAAGCCCCACATTGGGCTCCCTGCCGACTCAGAGGGGAGCCTGCTTCTCCTTCTGCCTCTCCCTCTCCCCCTGCTTGTGTGCTCTTTCTCTCTCTCTCAAGTGAATAAATAAAATCTTAAAAAAAGAAAAAGCAGGGGCGCCTGGGTGGCTCAGTTGGTTAAACGACTGCCTTCAGCTTGGGTCATGATCCCGGAGTCCTGGGATCGAGTCCCATATCAGGCTCCCAGCTCTGCCGGGAGCCTGCTTCTCCCTCTGACCTTCTCCCCTCTCATGTTCTCTCTCTCTCTTTCAAATAAATAAATAAAATCTTTAAAAAAAAGAAAAAGCAGGTTTGTCCTAAGTGTTTGGACTCTAGCCTAAGAAGTCACTAAAGATTTTCAAGCAGAACGATGTGATCACACTTGGATTGTTTTTTTTAACTTTCTCTCCAGATAATTTTGAACTTACACAAAAAGAGAATGAATAATATGAGCCCCCATGTACCCATCACCAAGCTCCAACAACCATCAACCTATAGCCAATCAGGATCCATCCACACCCTTTATCCACTTCCTCTACCCCTGTATTATTTTGAAGATGATATTCCCAGCCATTATAACATCCCCATTAATAAATGTATATGTATATGTATATGTATATGTATATGTATATGTATATGTATATGTATGTATGCATGCCTGGGTAGCTCAGTGGGTTAAGCGTCTGCCTTTGGCTCAGGTCATGACCCCAGGGTCTTGAGATGGAGCCCCGCATCAGGATCCTTGCTCAGCAGGGAGCCTGCTTCTCCCTCTACCTGCCTTTCCCCCTGCTTGTGCTCTCTCTCTCTGACAAATAAAAAAATACATTATCAAATATCCAGACATGTTCAAATTTTCAATTGTTTCCTAAATGTCAGCATTGGTTGTTTCTGTCTTTTAGACAGGTCATTCTGGCAACAGTGTGGAAGGAAAGGGAGTACTCTGGAAGTAGGGAGACTGGTTTTAGGAGGTTACTCTGTTGCTTAAGCAAGAAATGATCAGGCCTGAATCTGGGCTGTCAGTGGGAATCAGAGGCTAGACACAGAAGCAGGATTAACAGGCCCATGGAGTAATAAAAAGGCTGAAAAAGTGTCCATTGACTCTAGTAAGCAGATCAACTTTAGTTAAGAGCTTCATCAGCGGAAGCGCGGGAGAGAAGTTTGCGTGCAATGGAGAGGTATATGGGAGGTTCCGCTGAGCATCCAGCAAAGTTCCCCAACAGGGCAGACAGGTTCCACCACACATTCGTGATTCATTCAGTCAACAATAAAAAGTAACATACTCTAGTCTTATGTGACTTATGTCACTAGGCAGTGGAGATACAGGCAGAGAGAAAAAGAAAGGACAAAATCCCTAGCTCAGGAACTAACATTTTTAGGGAGAACACAGGTAATACACCAACTGTTTGTTCATTCATTCAGCCATTCAACAAACACTGGGAGCCCACAGTGCTGAGCCCTGTTCCTGGTGCTGGAAATATATACCAGAGAACGAAATGAAATCCCTGCCCTCGTGGTGCTTACATCCTAGCTGGGAAGGGACTATGGAGAAAAACCAAACAGGATAAGGGATTGACCCAACTCAAGTGCTCTTTTAGACAGGATTGTCAGGGAAGGCGACTGAAAAAGTGATATATGAGCAAAGACCTGAAATGAAGAAAGGGGAGCAGATGAGAGCCAGTTCACTTGATACAGGGCGTCACAGGCAAGGTGAAGGACTCTGGACATAATTATTCTTGGTGTGATAGGAAGCCACGGCAAGGTTCTGGACAGGGAAGTGACATTTATACTTTACAATGAGAACTTCAGACACTCCGTGAGAACAGGTGGGTCGGGAGAGCAGGCGTGGAGGAAGGAAGCAGGGTATCCAGTTAAAAAGCTGCTGCAGGAGTCCTGCAGAGGGATGACAGCAGTAGCAATGACTCCGGTCGATGTGCTGACATTAGCCAACCTCCAATAGACATGCCATTGCTCAGCAGTAATCCTACTATGTTTCCTTCATCAACTCATTATCTGCAGATTATATTAAGATGTTTCCACTTTCTTAAAACCTTAGAACTCCCGGTCCCTCTTAACAAATGACCTTACTTCCTACTTCACAGAGAACTCAGGAGACATCAAAGAAAATACTCTCACTTTCCAGATGCCGAACATATATGCCAAACCTCTATCTATCTGCATCCATTCTCTTTATGCTCTAATCGCAGGTTAGTCCTGTTTGCTCTCTAAAACCTTTCCCTCTGGCTGTGTTTTGGAGCTTTCCTTACTTTATACATCTTTCTTTTTTTTTTTTTTTAAGATTTTTTATTTATTTATTAGAGAGATCACAAGTAGGCAGAGAGGCAGGCAGAGACACAGGGGGAAGCAGGCCTCCGCCGAGCAGAGAGCCCGATTCGGGGCTCGATCCCAGGACCCCGAGATCATGACCTGAGCCGAAGGCAGAGGCTGTAACCCACTGAGCCACCCAGGCGCCCCACTTTATACACCTTTCTTAGGCAACCATCGGTTCACATCTGCAAATGGATGACTTAAGTATTTATACACTCAGCTTAGAATTCTTTTTTTTTAAAGATTTTATTTATTTATTTGACAGAAAGGAGAGGGATCACAAGCAGGCAGAGAGGCAGGCAGAGAGAGAGGGGAAAGCAGGCTCCCTGCTGAGCAGAGAGCACGATGCGGGGCTCAAACCCAGGACCCTGAGATCATGACCTGAGCTGAAGGCAGAGGCTTAACGCACTGAGCCACCCAGGCGCCCCAGCTTAGAATTCTCTACACTCAGTACCCACATACCCACTGCCTACTTGACAGCAACTAGATGTCTCAAATACACCTCAAACTCAACTTATTTATTTTAAATTTTCCAGTTGACTCCAAATATCTTTTTTTTTTTTCAAGATTTTATTTACTTATTTGACAGAGAGAGAGAAAGCACACAAGCAGGGGGAGCAGCAGGCAGTGGGAGAGGGAGAAGGAGACTCCCCACTGAGCAGGGAGTCCGACGCAGGGCTTGATCCCAGAACCCTGGGATCATGACCTGAGCCAAAGGCAGATGCTTAACTGACTGAGCCACCTAGGCGCCCTCAAACTCAACATATTTAAAACTGAATTCATGATCATCTCCCCTGCACCTACTCCACAGGTGATTATCATCTAAGGCCTTTGTTTGGGGTATGGTATTATCATTCATCTAGTTATGTAGCCAGAAACCTTGACGTGTCCCACTTCTGTCCCCATCCAACATCACCAAGCCCTGACAATCTTACCTCTTAATCATGTCTTCAATAATGCCCCTTTCGCCCTTTTCTCTTGCTCACTTTCTCTCCCCACTACTGTTGAAATTCCAACAGTCCTGATCTGGAGTATTGCAGTAGCCTAAACCGGTCTACCCTAATCTACTCCAGCACCCCCTGCAGGGGAAGCTTTTAGAAATACAATCTTATCTTGACTCACTTCTTAAAATTTTTGATTTCTGGATAAGGACCAAACTCCCTCAATTGCGGCTAAGGTCCTATTTCCTCTGGCTCCAGCTTCATCTCACACCACACTCTATTCAGGTCTCTCAGCCCGGCTCCTGAGCTATTCTCCAGCCTTTGTACACCCCTAATCTTCTTCCTGCCACACAGCCTTTACACACCATCTTCCCTTAGCTTTGCGGGGTTCACTCCCCTCTTTGTACAAAGGCATCAGACCTCAGAACAAGCTTCCGTCCAGAAAAGCCTTTCCTGACCTCCCAAAGGCAAAATTTGACCGTAGATACTCAGTTATCAATGACCTCTAATCTATCCCTTCGCAGCTATAATTCTCCTCTTGCTTATTCGATTCTTCAGAAATATCTGTTGTCTCCTCTGTTCCCGATAGCCTGTATACGGAGTAAGTAAAGAACCTCCCCTACTACCACCGTTATCCTAGCAGGGCCTGGCACATAGTAGGTGCTCAACAACATGTGTCGACCAAGTTCATAAAGGACATTCATGGCGTGGGATTTTCTTTAAGCTGGAGGAAGCTTAAACAAGATGATACGCCGGTCGACTAGCCGAGGCGGCCAGACGATCGTTCGCTGGAGGGGCAGGAGTCGTTTCCCCCCAGGAGGGAAGCCAACCCGGGAGGCTTTGAAAGGGCCAGAGGACTGCGAGGGAGGCGGGAGGCGCGGCGCCGGGGGCGGGCTCAGGGAGGCGACCCGGTACGCGCGAGGGAGCACAGGCCGAGGGCGCCGGCCTGGGGCAGCGCCGTCTCCCCGCCGCCCCCGCCGGCCCCGGCCGCCCCCCGCCGCGGGGGCCCACCCTGCGCCCTCCGGGCCGCCCACGGCCGCCCCCTCCCCACGAGCCGGCCGCAGACCCGCCTTACCCGCCCGGCGGCGTCCCGGCCGCCGCTCCCCTGGGCCGCCGCGGCGTTCGAGCCCGGAACGCGGAGACAGAGCCGGCCGCCGATTGGCGACGCTCCGTCACGTGACCGCAACGCTCCGCCGGCGCCAATTTCAAACAGCGGAACAAACTGAAAGCTCCGGTGCCCGACCCCACCCCCGGCCCCCCGGCCCGGGACCCCTCCCCTCCCGGGATCCCCCGGGATTCCCCACCCCTCCCGCACCGCCGGGGACCCGGCCGGCCTGGCGCGAGTCCCTGTCCGGGCCCCTGGCTCGGCCCCCAGGTTGGAGGAGCCCGGAGCCCGCCCTTGGAGCCACAGCCCAGCAGCGGCGGCGGCGGCTGCAGTCGGGAGGTGAGCGGGGCGGGGGGCGGGGGGGGCGGAGGAATGGAGTCCGAGCCCCGGCCCGGGCAGAGGCGGGGAGCCCGGGCTCGGGCGCCGAGGTCAGGGGGTCTAGCGGCAGGGCGCGGGACCGGAGTGGAGGTTTGGGGCCCCGCGGGAACGAGGGCTGAGAGAAGGTGCAAACTTTTTCTGCATCCAACCTCCTGGCCTTGTCCCGCTTCTTTCTCAGACCACCTCTTGGCCTTCCCTGGAAGTTTGACCTCTGCGCCCTGCCCACAACCTCGGGAGGGCTGCTGGGGTGGCCTGCTTTTCTAGGCGGACTGTGGCTGGCGTGAAGATTGAGCTTATTCTGCATTAAGTCAAAGACAAACCTTCCCACACCCTCCCCTCCTCCCGAGCGCTCTCACCACTGAGCGGCCCTGCCTCCACTCCACCCTTTTCCGGGGCCCCTTCTCCCGGTTCCTGAGAACCTGCAAGGTTTCCCTGGTCGGGAGGGACAGTGGTGTCACAGGAATCACTCTGGAAGTCTTCTAGCTTAGATTAAAGAGTTAACCATGATAGGAAGAGACTGGTCAGAGAGTTGAAAGCAAAATTAAGCCTTAGACCGGGAAGATATCTTTTGGGGTTGGGGAAGGAATAATAGTATTCCCTCATTGGTGGGGGAGGGAGGGAGGCCCAAAAAGACAGGAGGCAGAAATAAAACTGAGATTTGAAAGTAAGGGAAACCTATTTATAAAGGAAAGGGAGGGGCAGAGTGGAGAGAGCCTATGAACGCTAAGCAGATGCAAATGTCATTGGGCTGTGACAGTCATTTTTAGGGAGACAGTGGATGTCCTAACACAGCCCATTCTTCTGTCAAAGTACCTTTAAATAGGAGTATATGATTTTACATAATGGCAGAGTGTTCTGTCTATTAAAACCAACGAACACAAATTTTTTTTTTTTTAAGATTTTATTTGAGAGAAAGCACCAGAGCAGGTTGAGGGGCAGAGGGAGAAGCAGACTCCCCACTGAGCAGGGAGCCCAGCGTGGGGCTCGATCCCAGGACCCCGGGATCATGACCGGAGTCAAAGGCAGAGGTTTAACTGACTGAGCCACCCAGGGGCCCAATAAGCACATTATTTTTAAAAGATAAAACTATTTTCCTTAGCATGACAAAGCCAACTTAGCATATTGATGATAGCACATTCTGTTGGCCAAGAGACAAGGAATATAGTCTTGATTCTGGAAGAGAAATCAAGGAATCAAGTAACATGCTTAGAAAGTTACAAAATGAATAAGCACATGCAAGTGCTAAAATGTCGCTATAGAAATATTTTGCAAATTGCGAAAGAAAAGTGTACTCTTGCTTTTACCAGTGCAAGGATAACAGCACCATGGGCTGATGAATAGCAACCATGGGCCTTGAACAGAGCAGTTTCTGGTTTTTCTGAGGTCTTGTGAAGTCGGAGATGATAGCAAGGGAGCAATAGTGCAATTTGCCTTTCTCCTCTGATCCTATGGACACTGATCCTTTTATTTATAGACTAAGATGATATGAAAATATACAGGCTTTATCAATCCTAAAATAGGTTATGGGATCAGAGTTTTGTCCAGACTTCTTAAATTGCCAAATCTCCTCCTAGTCCAGCATTCCTGTCCCTAGAGTCACTGCAAGTCATCTGCACTATAATAAGCAACTATAGCAATTTCCATATTTTTGTAACTGTCCCATTCATTTCTGTAGCCAAACATTCTCAAGCTTCCAGAAGACCTTTGGCCGAGTTGACCTATGTTTAACCCAGTCCTGCTTCCCCCTTTTGAAATGCTTCGGTTTTCGCTTTCTTTTTTCTTTCTTTTGTCGTAGAACTCACCTCCTTATTGTCTGAGGCCCAGGGATCATTAACCTGTGCCCGTGGGCTCATGCTTTTGGTCCTGGAAAGAGGAATGCCTCTCTCTACCGGTACCTCCTTCTCGGCCTAACAAACCTCTGACATCCTGCTGTTCCTTGCACTTTCCAGGGCCCGTGCTTGTGATTCTCAATGGAGAGTGAAAGCACAGATTCATAATGAAAACCAGCCCCCGTCGGCCACTGATTCTCAAAAGACGGAGGCTGCCCCTTCCTGTTCAAAATGCCCCAGGTGAAACATCAGGAGAGGAACCTAAGAGGCCCCCTGCCCAACAAGAGCCTGGTCAAGCACAGGCCTCCCAGGAGGCGGCAGAGTCCAACTCTTGCAAGTTTCCAGCTGGGATCAAGATCATTAACCACCCCACCATGCCCAACACCCAAGTGGTGGCCGTCCCTAACAATGCCAATATCCAGAGCATCATCACAGCATTGACCGCCAAAGGAAAAGAGAGTGGCAGCAGTGGGCCCAACAAATTCATCCTCATCAGCTGTGGGGGAGCCCCCACTCACCCTCCAGGACCCCAGCCTCAAGCCCAAACCAGCCGTGATCCCAAGAGGACAGAAGTGGTCACCGAGACCCTGGGACCAAGGCCTGCAGCTAGGGATGTGAATCTTCCTAGACCACCTGGAGCCCTTCCCGGGCAGAGATGGGAGAGCTGGGGTATGTGGTCTGCAAGGCAAAGGGGTGAGGAGCCCAGCCTTTCCTCTCTGGTAGCAAGGACTGCAGTCCTTATGTTGATGCCTATCAGACGGGTGTCTAGCCTGAACCAGGGGAAAGTCTTGTCTTTCTTCATCCCACATCCTTGACCCAGATCCTTTGGGCGCCATCGAAAGTGCCCAAATTCTAATTTAGCATTTCTCTTACTTTCTTTATATTAGGAAAGGACCTGTGTCTGTTTTGCTAGCTCTCTTCCCTGTTGACCGTGTGAGGAAATAGGAATCTTCCTCCATTTTAATAAAGGAGAGAACTGAAGCATGAGGGGAGAAGTGACTTTGTTTGCACAAATACTCACTCTTTGGTAAAGTTGCCTGGACTGATCTCTCAGGCTCAGTGTGGCTCCTGAATTTCTCCTGAAATCTGTAATGGGGCAGAGTACCCAAGGACCACAGTAGATTCAGCATGTGCTCCCTGTCCCTACGGGTAGAAGTCTTGGAGAGATGCTCCCTACCCACCGGTTTTGAGGGGCCCGCCAGGCACTGGGATCAGGCAGCTAAGTGGCACCTTGGATTGTTTCCCCTCTAGCTGGCGGCGAGGCAGCAGGCTGCACTCTCGACAACAGCTTGACCAACATCCAGTGGCTTGGAAAGATGAGTTCTGATGGGCTGGGTTCCAGCAGCATCAAGCAGGAGATGGAGGAAAAGGAGAATCGTCACCTGGAGCAGAGTCAGGTAAAGGCGGCTTCTCACTGGGGAAGTCAGGGCCCGTGCCTGGCACGTCTTAGAAGGGAAATGACCCAGTGACCCGTGGAGCAGAATTTCCCAGCTCTGTTATTAGCCCTTCGCGTCGCGTGATTCTGCATGACGTTTTACCTGGAATCTTTCTGCCTGGAATCTTTTTGGCCCCGTCTGTGACATTTCCCTGAGGGCGGCTGCCCCCGGCTCACTCTGTATTCCATGAGCACTGAGTTTAATACTGTGCCCTTAGCGGGTCCTGGGTAGGTACTCGGGAAATGATGACGAGATCTTAATTGGAAAAGGTTGAGCTTTAAAGAGGCAGCCCAGGGGCACCTGGGTGGCTCAGTGGGTTAAAGCCTCTGCCTTCGCCTCAGGTCATGATCTCAGGGTCCTGGGATCGAGCCCCGCATCAGGCTCTCTGATCTCTCTCTCTCAAATAAACAAATAAAATCTTAAAAAAAAAAAAAAAGAGAGACAACCAAACAGTATGAAAGGAATAGAGCATTTTTAACAAGATAGTTCTCTTAGGGGCGCCTGGGTGGCTCAGTCATTAGCGTCTGCCTTCGGCTCAGGTCATGATCTCAGGGTCCTGGGATCGAGCCCTGCATCCGGCTCTCTGCTCAGCAGGGGGCCTGCTTCCCCCACATCTCTCTGCCTACTTGTGATCTCTCTCTGTCAAATAAATAAATAAAATCTTAAAAAAAAAAAAAAAGAGGCAACCCAACAGTATGAAAGGAATAGAGCATTTTTAACAAGATAGTTCTCTTAGGGGCACCTGGGTGGCTCAGTCGTTGGGCGTCTGCCTTCGGCTCAGGTCATGATCCCAGGGTCCTGGGATCGAGCCCCACATCGGGCTCCCTGCTCCACGGGAAGCCTATTCTCCCTCTCCTGTTTCCTCTGCTTGTGTTCCCTCTCTCACTGTGTCTCTGTCAGAAAAATAAAAATCTTTAAAAAAAAAAAAAAAAAAGACAGTTCTATTAGAAGATACATTAATAGCAAATGAAGTGAGTTAGGTGTGAATTTTAAATACTTCCCCGGTAAGCAAACTCAATTTGACCCAACTATGCGGCCTGGGGTTTTTTTTTACTGTTGCCATATTATTGCATACGCCCTTAAATCCATCATTCAGCAGCCTTTAAAAATGAAAACTTAAACATGAAGGTATGCATAAGTAAAACTTGTGCGCTTTCTAAAGTTAGAGCTCAGGTTTTAAATTTTTTAATTTATTTGTTTAAGACTTACTCATTTATTTATTTATTCCAGAGAGAGAGAGAGAGAGGGGGGGGGCGAATGGAGGGGTGGGGGGCAGAGGAAGAGAGAGAATCTCAAGCCGAGCCCAACCTGGAGCTTGATCCCATGACCCTGACATCGTGACCTGGGCTGAAACCAAGAGTCAGAGGCTGAACTGACTGAGCCGCCCAGGCAGCCCAGAGCTGTTTTTTCAAATGGGACTGATTTGCACGTTGCCTAAGACTTAGCCAAATGTACGCTTTGCAGACATTTGTCCATCCTATACTCCTGAGAATATCTGTCTCACACAAACCGTGAAAAGAGGCGGGTTTCTTCACATCACATCAGTAGTAGAAAGTTGGTCTTTCTACTCCCCGGTAGAAAGCGGGGAGTAGAAAACTGCCTTGTGGGTGACGCAGACGTTGGTCTCTTAACTCCCAGGTCTGAAAAATGAGTGCGGTTTTAGGATAAAATCAATGCTTTAAGACTCCTAATGTACTTTCCTGAGAGGTTTCCACTAGCAGACCGGACCTCCATTTAATAGGGGACAACACATTCAACAAAATGGACAATGACAGAGAAGTGGCTCCACATTGTCCAGGGACTGGATTGGATCATGGCTACGCTTCCTGATCCTAAAATTTTATTCTCTGAAATAGTCGTCTCAGATGAGTAGGTTTCTAGCACGATTCTGCTGGTGAAGAGGTTTCTCTAGGGATGTTCTTTGAAGGGGCCCTGAGGAGATCTTACGAGCTCTTCCATGCCATTTCTTTTTCTCCTGGCCTTTGGCTTCTCGTAACCCGCAGGTCGAGGAGCTCCCGGGAGCCTCCACATCCTGGCAGGACTCGGTGTCGGAGCGGCCGCCATATTCTTACATGGCCATGATACAGTTTGCCATCAATAGCACCGAGAGGAAGCGCATGACCCTGAAAGACATCTATACTTGGATCGAGGACCACTTCCCCTATTTCAAGCACATCGCCAAGCCCGGCTGGAAGGTACACAAGAACCTGTAGCAACAGAGGCACCGCCGAGGTCCCTCTGGCCCGGCAGTTTGTCCACACACAGTGCAGCCTTGTGTCCGGTGCTCTGAGGAAGAGTTCAGTGCGAAGAAAGCTGGAACTGTAAACAAGTACATCTTTCTCAGACGTGACTTCACTGGCACCTGGGGTGACTAAGTAGCTTTATGAGAAAACCTTATTTAAAAAAATGCTGTCCATAACCCAAGACTCACCTCCTCTAATGTCACATGTCCTCTCCAGGAGGCAGAGACTTGCTCTTCACTGTACTCGTGGGGACCCTGAGGTCCCTTGGAGTCGCTGTCGCTCACACTAACTGACAGGGCCACAGCGCTGGGCTTCCGACAGATGCACAGCTCCAAACAAGGGTTTTTTATTTTGTTTTGTTTCCTCGGTGGTAGAACTCTTCACACGCTTACCTCAACGAAATTTCCTGGTTTCTTAGTTTCTTCACTCACCTATCTTGCTACTGATTGCTTCACGGCCTCGGTCCTCTCTCCTAGCCACTAACACCCAGCCGGATCTTTTCTTTTCCCACCAGCCATTGGATTGATGGCTTGATGGCCCGGCTTTGCCAGCCCCTCGGTGTGGAACGGCAGGGAGAGAGTTGCCACTAGGCAAGCCGTGAGGACCCTGCTGTCTGCAGCGGGGGAGGCTGGAGGCTGATGTCCCGTCCGGGAACATCAAAGGGGAAGACTCTGGAGCTAATGTAGCTGACAAATAGTTTTCTTTCTGTCCTTGCAGAACTCCATCCGCCACAACCTTTCTCTCCACGACATGTTTGTTCGGGAGACATCTGCCAATGGCAAGGTCTCCTTCTGGACTATCCACCCCAGTGCCAATCGCTACTTGACATTGGACCAGGTGTTTAAGGTGAGTATCCTGGGCCCATCTAAATAGGGCCAGAATTGGTCGTCACAATATCCATCTCAAAAGGAAACAAGTCTTCCTTGTGATACCCTTACCTGGCCAGGACACACTTAGAAGAAGCCAGCCAGCCCAGAGACGACCTACATAAAACTAGCCGAGTTAAGTACAGTTGACATACACCAGATGACACACTTCTGGGCTAGACCAGGCCTTGGGGAGGGCTGCTCTGATCCAAGACGACTTCCCCAGGCAGCGTTTCCCTAACTGCCTTGTGGGTGAGAATTGCCCAGGATGCTTGTTAAAATAGAGCTTCCCAGGCCCCGCTCGTGGGGCTTCTGACTCAGTGGGTCTGGGATGGGCCCGGGAAATAGCATTTTTAACAAGCCTCTCAAGGGATTCCTACAGAGAAAGTCTAGAAACCCTTGCTTTGAAAGAGCCCTTCTTCAGCCTGGAGACCAGAAACCGAGCCACTGGAACATCTTCTCAGAAGTGACTGTTTGGGGATTTCAGAGTGCCCATAAGGCACTGTTCCCCTGGGCTGGCAGATTGTCCTGTGACCCTCAGCATCCAACAGGACCCCAGCTGTTTTCCCGACCTGGGAAGACTGACCACGCTGGTGGTTAACTTCATCTCATTTCTCTCCCACAATGCTTGACCGCCACCAGCCACTGGACCCAGGGTCTCCACAATCGCCTGAGCACTTGGAATCAGTAAGATTCTTCTCCTCCTGGCTCGGGGCTTGGCCTTGTTTTCCTTTCACTGCGCAGCATGGCTTTAGTGGACAGGGGAAGGGAGCCTGTGTGACTTGTGTGACCGCCGGCCCTAAACGCAGAGCACCTGAGCTCCCGGAAATAAGGAAATTGACGGCTGCTGCCTTATCCCCCCCACCCCGAACCCCTCCCACCCCCCCGCTCCTGCTCACTTCTCCCCTGCGACGTGCATGATGAAGGTCATGGAGCAGAGCGGGGTGTGGCAGGAGGACATACCACGGGCTTCATGCAAGACGGCAACCTCAAGTGCATGGTGCAGACCTGGCAGGCGGCAGTTTTCCCTCTTCCTTTCCTACCTGGCTTCTCTGCGGCTCGTAGAGCTCCATGCTTTAGCATCCCCTGGGGGTGGTGAAGACACATGGATGAGGCGGTAGGACTGTCCTGCCATCCTAGGTCTGTGTGCCGTCCACCTGTTCCCACTAACCAGGCTCTGGAGACAGTGCTCACCTGCATCCACCCCAGACCGGCCTTTTCTTTCTGGGCTGTCAGTTAGCTCAGTGCACGGTACCGGAGCAGCTGGCGGGTTCTCCTGCCCTCTCCCCCTGCCTCATTAACCCAGGTTTCTTTCTCTCTCTCTCTCTGCCACAAGCAGCAGCAGAAACGACCCAATCCTGAGCTCCGCCGGAACGTGACCATCAAAACTGAACTCCCACTGGGCGCACGTTAGTATGGGACAGTGGGCATCAGGCTAGTCCTGGCTCTGGGGGCGTATTTTAAAGACAACCAGACTGCGGGAGTCTGTGCCCAAGCTCGAAGGGTGCTGAGCCCAGAGGAGGAGAGCAGAGCTCCCGGGATTAAGAAGGGGTGTATTCCTGGACCCCTGCTCCTGATCTCTCCCGTGTCCTCCTAGGGCGGAAGATGAAGCCGCTGCTCCCACGGGTCAGCTCGTACCTGGTACCCATCCAGTTCCCAGTGAACCAGTCACTGGTGTTGCAGCCCTCGGTCAAGGTGCCACTGCCCCTGGCAGCCTCCCTCATGAGCTCGGAGCTTGCCCGCCACAGCAAGCGAGTCCGTATCGCCCCCAAGGTGAGTGGCTTCCATTTTGCTCTGAGGAGACACCCCAGTCCATTAAAAGTGTGGGACCTGTGGTTTGCAAGCACTCTGCTAAGTGTTGCTGGAGAGGCTTGTAAATCTAGTTGGGTAGACAAGGCGTTTTCCTTTGTATGACAAAGGAGAATTGAAGAGCTTTGTAAGAGCTAAAGAGGAACTCAGATTACGGTATAAGCGGTATCAGAAGCCCATGGACACCTGCTGAGTTTATAAGAATGACCTTTGGTAGGCAAACGGCTGCAGCAACAGCATTCTGATGGGCAGTGCCGTGGAGGCAGGAGATGCCAGTTTATACCCAGTAACAGAGTGATCGGGTCAATCTAGCTTCTGGGGGTTCTCAGCTTCCATACCGTTGACATTCAGGGCCGCATAATTCTTTGTTGGCGGTGGACAGGTAAGGTCCCACCCACTGAGGGATCTTTTAGCAGCATTCCTGTCTCTTCCCACCAGATGCCAGGAGCCTCCCCCAGAGTGACAATTAGAACGTGTCCAGATGTTGCCACATGTCCCCTAGGGGACGAGAGGGTGGGGATAGCACCCCTTGGTTGCGCATCAGTGATCTAGCTTGAGGAGGTGAGGAGGTTTAAGTGAAGACCATTCCGCAATGAGCTACCAAGTCTGGACTCTTAGAGAAGGGTTTGTGAGCGAGAGCCAACTGATAACAAAGCAGAGAAAAGGGCTCCCTTGCCTCCTTCACTGAGGTGGAAAGAGCACAGGCTCTGGAGTTTCGAGAGACTTGGGTTTGCTTTATTTTTTTTTATTGAAAAAATATTTTTTAAATATACATAAAATTATACGTACCACCACAGGTAACTTTACCTAAATGTATTCAAGGGACTGTAGCGCATAAACTAGTTTTGTTTTATTTAGACTTTTTTTTCCCCTTTTCTTCTTTCTGCCTCCCCTCCCCCACCTTCACTCACATCCCCCTGCTGCTCGTGGGACCCCATGCCGACCACGTGGTATGCTTGCTTTTGTCATTTATCTCTGCTCTTTGCGTACTATATGTCCCTAGACTGCTATAACCACTTTATATACGTACCTACCACACCCAGATCATTCCAAGTGGGATCACACTACACTTTCCTGCCACAGGGATGGTCTTCCAAGTCACTTGGCATTGGCTCTAATTCATTGATTCTTTTTTTTTTTTTTTAAAGATTTTATTTATTTGACAGAGAGAAACACAGCGAGAGAGGGAACACAAGCAGAGGGAATGGTAGCGGGAGAAGCAGGCCTCCCGCCGAGCAAGGAGCCCGATGCGGGGCTCGATCCCAAGACCCTGGGATTATGACCTGAGCTGAAGGCAGACGCTTAACGACTGAGCCACGCAGGCACCCCCCTCTAATTCATTGATTCTTAATGGCCACATAATAATCCACCTTATGGCCAGGCCCTAAATTTTCCAGCATTCCACTTTTATGGGTACATTTTTGTTTCTGGGTTTTTTGCCCTACGAACAACATGGCAATAAAATGTCTTTGCAGGTACCTTTCTTACCAGTGCTTCTATTTCTGTGGGCTAGAAAACCAGACGTGAGATTGCCCAGTGGGAAGGTGTTTTCCATTTTATTAAATCTTACTAGATATGGTTTCCAAAAAAATATACAAGAATTTACATTTCTACCAGCAATATGTGACAAGATCTATATCTTTGCCAGCAATTGATATTAATAGTCTTTTACCTATTTGCCCATCTGCTGTGTATAAATGATATCTTCTTGTTTCATTTTATCTCTCTTTGCTTATCAGTAAGTGCCAGTACCTTCTCGTTATGTTGGGTCACTTGGAATGGTTCACCACCGAGATTGTTATGTCGTGCATGGCCCATCTTTCTATGGGGTTCTGATAACAATATGTGAAACTTCTTTGTTATTAAAATATAACCTCTGTCCTTGGTGCTGAAGGTATTTTTTTTTTACTTCTATTGTTTGTCTCTTGGTTTATGGAATCTCTTGCCACAGTAAAAGATTTTAAGTTTTTATATGGTCAACTATGTCTCTCTTCTCTTTTACAGCTTCTGGATTTTCAGTCTTGCTTAAGAAGTTCTCCCCAACCCTCAGATTGTACATGTAGTCTCCTAGATTCTCTTTCAGGATTCGTATGGTTTTAATTTTTCTTTTGAAGTCTTTGTATATGGTATGAAACGGGCATCCAATGTTGTGGTCTCTCAGCGGGGTACTAATTGTACCGGTGCCATATTAAACAACGTCCAACCTTTGACCCCCCAGAATTGACCTATGCCCTTCATCATATATTCTCACACTTCCTAGTTTGTAAGACTTTAAAAAGACAAAAAAGAGGACCAGTACCAGCACGTGGCTTATTTTAGTCATGATCTTGTGTCCCGCCTGGTGACTAGGGTGCATGTCAAGGCCGGGAGAGCTCCCTCTCACCGCACCCCTGCTTTCCTTTCAGGTGCTGCTAGCCGAGGAGGGGGTGGCGCCTCTGCCTGCCACAGGGCCCATGCAAGAGGACAAACTCTTGCTGGGAGAAGGGCTGTCTCCTCTGCTTCCGGTTCAGTCCATCAAGGAGGAAGAAGCCCAGCCTGGGGAGGAAACGCTGCCCTTGGGGAGACCCATCAAAGTAGAGAGCCCACCCTTGGAGGAGTGGCCCTCGCCATGCCCGTCTGTCAAAGAGGAATCGTCTCACTCCTGGGAGGGCTCGTCCCACTCTCCCACTCCAAGGCCCAAGAAGTCCTATGGTGGGCCCAAGTCCCCAGCCCGGTGCGTCTCGGAAATGCTTGTGATCAAACGAAGGGAGGGGAGAGAGATGAGCCGGTCTCGAAGGAAACAGCACCTCCTGCCTCCTTGTCTGGACGAGCCCGAGCTGCTCTTCTCCGAGGGCCCTGGGGCTTCCCAGCGAGCCACCGAGCTCCCTTTGCCCGCAGAGTGCTCTGAGCCTGCTGCCCAGCTTGGCTACTCCCAGGAGGAGGGTGGACCTTTTAAGACACCCATTAAGGAGACGCTGCCCATCTCCTCCACCCCGAGTAAATCTGTCCTCCCCGTGACCCCCGAATCCTGGAGGCTCACACCCCCAGCCAAAGTAGGGGGGCTAAATTTCAGCCCAGTACAGCCCCCCCAGGCTGCCTTTGGCCCTCTGCCTGATTCCCTGGGGCTGACGGATTTTAGCACCACCCCCCTGAAAAGTATCCCCCTCTTTGACTCACCTCGGGAGCTCCTCAATTCGGAGCCCTTTGACCTCACTTCTGACCCCTTCAGCACCT
Source organism: Procyon lotor (assembly GCA_028646535.1). Classification (NCBI taxonomy): domain Eukaryota; kingdom Metazoa; phylum Chordata; class Mammalia; order Carnivora; family Procyonidae; genus Procyon; species Procyon lotor. Next base: position 23,430,204 of record CM053611.1, on the reverse strand, counting down.
CTTCCCCCTCAGATATGGAAGTCCCCAAGCCAGACTCCCCTGGGCCAGAGGTGACCAGCCTTGTAGCCAACCGTTCTCTGACAGAAGGCCTGGTTCTGGACACGATGAATGACAGCCTCAGCAAGATCCTGCTGGATATCAGCTTTCCTGGCCTGGAGGAAGACCCTCTGGGCCCTGACAACATCAACTGGGCTCAGTTCATTCCTGAGCTGCGGTAGAGGCCTGACTTTACCCTTGCTGCCCAAGTCGTCCACACTTCCAGGAGCTCGTGTGGCTGGGCCACCCAACCCTCATCTGGAGTGAGGACAGCAGGCAGGACCGTCCACTCCTCTAGTTCCACTTCGCCTGGTCACGCCATGGCCACTACTGAGCCCTCTGCAAGCAGCGAGGTCCTGGTGACCGGTCACTGTGCCACCAATGCTCCCCAAGAGAATCCGGTTCCTCACTCTCCCTGCTAGGCGCTGAAGGGCGGGAAGAGCAAAAACAAAGGTGGAAAGAGATTAGGAACCACCCCCAGACTGTTTACGCCTGTTCCCAGCCGTCTCCCACCTTCCCTGCTCCTTGCAGGGGGGCCCTTGTAAATAGTGTATATTCTCCAAATTATCCTCTAATTATAAATGTAAACTTATTTCCTTAGATCATTATCTAGAGACTGCCAGAAGGTGGGTGGGATGACACGGGGTTTCAGTTTGCTTCTGTTCCTTGCTTTTAATTCCTAGAGAAGGGAGAACCTGCCGCGCAAGGTTTCTTCCAGGCCCAGGACACCTGCCTCAAGGGCTCTTTACTGTAGGCACCCAGACGAGCAGATCTGCTTCCTGGGGTCTCTTTTGTTGCCCATCCCTCCCACCTTCCCATGTTTCCAAGTCCACTTTCCTACAAGAAGAAATCCCGATAAAAAGGTCTCTTGTCATGGGTCAAGAGTTGAATTGGGGGTGGGGGAGTGGATGCATCTGAAGCAAAGAATGTGGGGGCCCAGATGTGCTCCCGGGAGACGTTTCTCTGATAATGTCCCTAATCATGCCAGAGAGACTAGCCATGCCAGGAACTTGGCCCAAGGCTTGAGAAGACTGAAAGGGCCCTGCCCTGCCTAGCTTCCTTAGCTCACACCTCAGCTTTGCAATGAGCCACCCTAGGCCCCAGCTGACCTCATGCATGCGAGCCAGCTCAAGAACACTACCGTGACTGTCAATAAAATCCAGGGTGGAAGTGTGGTCTCTGTGGCGTGTTGGTGTCTGGTCCCTGAGGCGTAGGGAGGGGTTAGAGGAGACCGTGGGAGACGATGGAGATGGTGACAGGGAAGAGGTAAGGCCCGAAGCCAGCACGAGGAGGCGTGTGAAGGAGAACGCTGAGGGCTCCGCCCGGCCTGCCTCCCACGCCCGGCCCAGGCACACATCCTTCCGAGCACAGAACCTGGCAGACTTCCCAGGCTCGTCCTGCATGGCCAGCCTCTTCAGCATCTCTGAACCTGAGGGCGAACTTGGCCCTATAGCGCTCCCTGTAACGGAAAGGCCTACAGAGGGCCAGGGCCCTCCCCTCCTAGAGCAATAGGGAAGGATGGGCCCAGATAGAGGTGCCTTGAGACCACTTCTACCCCAACGCAGGGCCTGGAAGGCAGCCTGCCCGGCTTTTCTCTTCCTGCCCTCCTAGGCAAGTCCCTCCCCAGAAGCCCCTCTGGTCACCATCTTTGCTAAAAACATAGGAGTCCTATCCCCCTAGCTTTCTCACATGAAAGGCAGCCAGGGCCCAAGGGACTGATGAGCCCGTCCCAGGGGAGGGTACGGGCCTCCTCCTGCGTCACCACCCAGGAAGCATCACCGTAGCAACGCCAACAGCAAACAATGATGCCAGGAAAGTCTTCCCTACAAAGCGTCCCCTCTTGGCAATCAGGCCCACAAGAGGAATGGCCAGTAGCCCACAAAGACAACCCAGAGGGCAGAAAGATCCACCCCATGTCCAAAAACCTTTCTTGCAGGTAGGAGGTGGGGCCCCATCTCCACAGCCTATCCATTTACAGCTGGCTCGGCTAAGGGCCGTCCCCCTGGGGTGGGCCATACTTTCTTCGGGTCAGTAGATCTGGCCCAGAGCTCTCCTACCGTCTTCTTCTCTTAACCCTATGGTATTGTAAACACAGAGCTCAGACCAGAGAAAAGGAGATGCCTGGTTATCACATCTCCCAGCCCCACCTACTGGGGTGGTCATGGAGAAGTGACAGTGGAGAGGGCCCGAGAGACAGGTGAGTTTTGGGAATCAATCAAGTCCTAGGGTGGAAAGGAGGGAGAGGCATTTTGAGTAGTGCAGGCCGATGGCTCAAGGCCCAGCTCTGCTTCTCACTGACCTGGCAACCGTGGGTGAGTTATTTACCCCCATCGTGTCTTGCTTTCTTGCCTCCTTGAGATGGGACGGTAAGGACACTTGCTCTAGGATCGTGAGGGTTAATTGAGTTGTGGATGTATTTAGCACAGTGTCAGTGCACACCCGCTACCGTTTACTTCACGGGAGGTGGGACAGGAAAGGGAAGGAACCAGTCTTCTAGATGTTTTCCATACGTGCTTGTGTCTGGATGAGAAGTGAGGGAAATGCACCACCGACAGAGAGACGAGTAATGAGTCCGGGAGAGATGAGCCCCTGGGCAGCATTCTCTGGAGAATGATTTCCCTTCTCCGTGTTGCTTGGTAAGGGGCGTCTCCCCCCTCACAGTTTCCTCAGGCCTGATGTGCCCTGTTAGGAGCACCAGTTCCTGACAGGAGCTGGGGGGTGGGGAGGGCAGCCAGAGTGGAGAGAGAGGACAGGAAAGGTAAAGAGTCAAGGGCAGGGAGGTAGAAGCTGAGGGGTGGGTGGAGAGCAGAAGGTGAGAAACCCAGGGGGCACCTACAGAACAGACAGAACTTCTGACGGCAGGGCAGGAACGGAGACCGTTTTCGGCCAGACCACCAGGGTCCTGATGAGAATCCGGGGTCTGAGGGGGCTGGCCTCTTGTCGTCTCTGCAGCCGCTCCTGGGAGAGAGAAGCAGAGTGGACCCCCAGGCTCCCTTTTGTCTCTCCCTAGATGGCTCAGGCCAGTGAGCCCCTCCTGCCCCCCCAAACGTGGGCTCAACGTGAGTTCCTGCTCCCCAGAGAGTCCTGGGAGTGGCCCGGCTTCACCTGGCAGGCCCGCCGTCGGCTGGCGCTGAGGCTGCCGCCCTGCACGGAAATCAAGTCTGAGGTGCGTCGCCGACTCTTCTACCCCTGGAAGGACGCCCCACAGCACACCTGGGGCTTTCACACGTGGCTTGACGTGGGCCGTTTGCCCGCCACCTTTCCCACCAGGCCCGACAGGCCCTACGACAGCAACGTGTGGCGCTGGCTGACGGACTCCAGGGCCCACGGCTGCCCCCCAGCAAAGCCCCCCATCCCCCCGCCCACCTGGATGGGCCAGAACAGCTTCCTGAACTTCATCCGCTGTACTCCTATCTTCGTGGACGAGAACAGGAAGAACCAGGTGATCGCCAAGACGGTACAGGAACTGAGAGAGCTGGAGAAACTCAAGCTGAGGAGTGAAGTGAGGGCACCCCCGCTCGACGCCAAGGGCAACATCCTGCCCCCAAAGAACTTCAAGAAGTAAGAGGAGCTCCTTCCTGGGGGGCGGGGGGGCGGGGAGCCTCACCCATCCTGCTCACGTTCAGGTGACCCGCCCTCTCTCTGCTCCCTGTCTCTGATACCTGCCCAGACACTCTAGCACTCCCGCCTTTGGTCCTCCGTTCCGAACGTAGGAGGCCCTCAGAAAAGTAGAAAAACGACAGGGAGGGTTGACTGGCCAGAGCAGAGACAGGATTGCGTAAGGGGTTAATGGAGTGCCCCGCAGCTCTTCCTCCCTGCCCACGGTGGGAAAGCACAGCCCACTTATCTCCTGTACTGAGGCCCCAGGGGATAAGGCAGGAAAGGTGGGGGGGGGGGGGGAAATAAGGATAGAGTATCTCAAATTCCACCCCCAAGGTCAGTAACAGAAGCTGTGAGGAGTTGGAGGGGACGCTGTGGATCTTTTCAAAAAAAAGCCAACAGTAGGTGATTTTGAGAGATTACCATTCAGGACTTTAGCTTCTGTCTGCAGCCCTTGTGGACGGCTCAGCTCATTGATTGCTAGGATGTGCTAACAACTAGGCATACAAAGGGGATAAGACTTGGATCGCTCCCCCAAAAATAACAATAAAAATAAACTTCAGTGAAATCACAATGCCAGATGTTGTAATCAGTTGAGCTATATTATTTATAACCTCCCACGACCCCGCATAGAAGCTATTACTAGCAACCCCATTTTACAGATGAGGCCTCTGAAACAAGGAAGTCACTTATCTCACCCAAGTTCGTATGGCCAGTAAAGCGGCAGAGCTGGAATTCGAACCCAGGCAGTTCAGTTCCGGATCTGCATTCCTAACCACTTGCCCTCTTGCCTGACACGTTCACGGCTACTTCTGATATGATACAATGTTCTGTAAAGACAGCATAAGAGAAACACAATTATCCATAAAAAGAGCTCAGGACAATGCCTGGGGCGTACAGAGGACACGTGTGAGGGCTTAGAAGCCGCATGGGCTTAGGAGGCACCCAGACCTAGGTAGCAATCTACCCAGCTCGATCACAAACTTGCTATATACCACCTTAACTTTCTCTGGGCCTCACTTTCCCCAGTATGTATTGGAGATGTACCTGGTACCTTGCAGGGTTGTTGGAAGATGGAAAGGCATGGTGTCTGGCATAGAGAGGGGGCTCAGTAAATCGTGTCATTAGTCCGTCATCCCCGTGAGAGGAGGATCCTTGTTTCCCTCTGTTTGCTGCTGGAGGCCCAGTCCCTGGAGCCAGGAAGGAAGGAGTCCCAGACAAGGTTTTGCTGTTCATGGAGGACGTGGTACTTGAGCTGAACCTTGAAGAATGTGTACAAGTTCGCCAGGTGGGAACAAGACAGAATGGTGAGAGGAAGGGCCCATCCCATCCTGTTGCTCCTTTTGAGCGGTTCTGTAAGGGGTTAAAATACATTTTAAAATGTCACTAGACTGGGGATGTCTGGGTGGCTCAGTCGGTTAAGCGGCCAGCTCTGGGTTCCAGCTCTGGTCGTGATCTCAGAGTCCTGGGGCCGAACCCCGGGTTCAGCCCTCTGTCGGGCTCTGCGCTCAACGTGGCATCTGATTCTCTCTTCCTCTCCCTCTGCCCCTCCCCCCATTCATGCTTGCTCTCTCTCTCTCTCTTTCTCTCTCAAATAAATAAATCTTTTTTAAAAAATGTCTCTCGATCAGCAAGAGGGCACATTTTGAGCGTGAGAGACCCAGAAAAGACTTCGGACAGGTCTAAGCTTCAAGACAGATGCCCATGACATTGCTGAGAAATAGAACATTTATACAGAACCCAGCCGTTCTAAACTCTGATAGCACATTACCGTCACCTGGGCCCCTTAAAAAAATGTTGAGGTTTGAGCCCCACCCATGAGATTCTAACTTAGTTGGCCTGGGGCCGGGGTGGGTGGGGTGGCGTGGGCAGCCTGAGCACAGGGATTTTTAAAAAGCTCCCTAGGAGTAATTCTAATTAGTGTAGCCAGCCATGAGTATGTCTGATGTAAACCAAAGACAGCAAACGGGGATATCCGCTGGCCAAGCTGCAAACTGTGTTGAAGCACAGGAAATTTGCCACCATTCAACCGTTGTTTTTTATTTTATTTTATTATTTTTAAAGATATTTATTTATTTATTTATTTATTTATTTATTTATTTATTTGAGGGAGACAGAGAGAGAGCATAAGCAGGAGCGGGGAGAGGGGGAGAGGGAGAGGGAGAGGGAGGAGAAGCAGGCTCCCCGCTGAGCAGGGAGCCCGATGCGGGACTCGATCCCAGGATCCCGGGAGATCCCAGGACCCTTGGAGCCCAAGGCAGACGCTGCTCAGTGGGGAGTCTGCTTCTCCCTCTCTGCCTGCTGCTGTCTTTGCTTTGTGCTCTCTCTCTCTCTGACAAATAAATTTAAAAAAAGAAGAAGAAGAAGAATAGGAGATTGACCATCTAAACAACATAATTTCACCATCCTAATGCCAAACATTTGGCACATTCGGGCTGCACACTATCTCGCATAGACCAATATCCAGTAAGGAAAAGAGACAGAAGGGATTCCCTCCAGCCCAATCACTCGCTAGCTTGTGTTAGAGTAATAGAAAAGTGTTAGCCAAACATGGCTTTATACCTCAGTCTCAAGATATGCATGATAAATATGCTTGCAGGGCATAAATGCATTATTTTCCTATGGCACCGACATTAATAACAGTTGGTCAGCCTTTATCACTACTTGGGGTGCCTGGGTGGCTCAGTCAGTTAAGGTCTGACTCTCGGTTTTCGCTCAGGTCATGATCTCGGGCTCATGAGATCCAGCCCCACGCTGGCCTTAACACTGTGGGCAAAGTCTGCTTGGGATCCTCTCCCTCTCTCTCTGGCCCTCCCCTCGCTTGCACTCACTTTCACTCTCTCTCTGAAAAACAAAATAAAACAGCAGGATCCCAGTGATGATCCTTTCTTATTTTGAACAATATTAGTTTGGGACCTTGCTTGGCTGGCATTTCACCATTATCATAACTTGAAATAATTCTGATTTTTAAAAAAAGCCTACAGAATATTTTCAAAGTAATCTCTACACCCAACATGAGGCTTGAATTCACAACCCCGAGATCAAGAGTGGGATGCCCTACCGACTGAGTCAGCCAGGCGCCCCAAGTCCATAGAACTTTTAAGCACAGTTTGATGTTTAATACTGAAGTTTTTAAAAGAATTTTCTTTCGAGAAGAACGTGAAGGATTATCAGTCGGGAGGGCTTACCTTGGTAGCATTGTGAACATAAACTTTTATTAAGCTATGAGAAAAGCATGGTGCTTTCCCCTCTTACTCCTCCCACCGATGCCCGCCCCTCTCCTTTGACCTCTCTGTTCTCTACACACTCCTTTCCCCCTGACAGGTACCGGCACATCTCAGCTGGTGGAAGGTTTGAGCCCCGAGGCCTCCAGCTCATGCCCAACCCACTTCCCAATGATTTTGCCAGGGGCTGGCCCTGCCCGAACCCTCTGCCTCATTACCAGGAAAAAGTCCTCAAATTGGCCTTGCTGCCCAGTGTGCCCCTGAGCCAGGACCTTGTGAGGAAGTACCAGACCCTGATAGAGAACCGGGTTGCCTTGCCCCTCTGCCATCTCTCCAAGGCACCATCTGGTGAAACCAGGAAGGAAGTGAGGAAGACAAAGAGAAGACCCGGATGGATCTAAAGAGCCTCCAGCCGGGCAAGGACCGTGCTGGGCAACAGTATTCTCAACCAGTATACCTTCAGCAAGAACCCTCTGAGGCGGCTGAAGGACTGGCACGGAGCCTCACCGCTGTCCCTCCAGCTGCAAGCCACCTCTGTCCCCCAGGCTCCTAGAAACTCTACTGAAACTCTAACTTACTCTCTGTCTTCCTTGGAGGACTCTCTCACCTCGAGTGGGAGGATTGAGTGGGGTAGAGCAGGGACAGCAGAGGGGGATGGAGTTTTTAGGGACAGAATGAGGAGTAGAGAGGAAGAAGGGTGTGTGTGTGTGTGTGTGTGTGTGTGTGTGTGTGTGTGTGTGCGCGCGCGCGATAGGGAAGGAGGCACTGTAAGTAATGCGGCTAAGAAGTTATCTTGACTCCCGTAACCTATTTGCAACACAACTGGAATTGGAAAAGGGTACAGGAAGCCTCTGAGGCAAAATAACCTCAATTCCCCACCTCCCTGGACCATGTGACGTCTGGACAAAGACCAGAAGCAACTCTGCCAATTGTGGTTCCCGCGCAGGGTTTGGGAGCGGAGGTCAGGCCAAGGCTGGTGCTAGAGGATGGAGTAGTCAGGGCTGAGTAAGGCTGGCCAGGTCCCTGTGGAGGGACGGGAGCAGAGCAAAGGAGAGATTCAAGGTGAAATGGTGGTCACCTCAGAGCATGATGTCGGGGCCTTGGGCCTATGCGGCAGGTGACCCCGGCTGCCCCAGCTTTGGCTGTGAGGGGCCAGGAACAAGGGCCCTGACATGGAGGCAGGCAAATCCTGTTGGTCGGAAAGGGCAGCAGGAGAAGGGGCAGCAGGGAGGTGGCTGGGAAGGGGAGAAGTTGTACGGTGCGGGCCCGCCTCGCCTCCGTGTGCCCCTGTCCTTCCCCGGATTGGTGGTGGTCTTCAGCGCGGCTTCTCCTGGCCTTCTGGCCACTGTCCTCTTGCCCACTTTTCTCCAGCCCCCTTGGTACCTGGGAGTTGAAACCCCACCAGGGTTCTAGCCCTGGTTTGACCACTAACCAGCTAGCTGACCTTTGGGAAGGGCATTTTACCCTCAGGCTTTCGGCTTCCTCATCGGCACAGCGGGAGCCACTGAGGGTGACGTTGGTGGCTTAAAGAAAATAGCGCAGAGTGTCTGTCTCAGCATAGGCTCTCCATAAATGAAGCTATGCACCTGTCGTTATTCATAGACTACGAACACTGGGGGGACCTTGTTCAGTCACAGAGAAGCAGGAAGTACTAACAGGTGCTACAATGTGGATGAACCTTGAAAATACGGCGTTGAGGGGAGCCTGGGTGGCTCCATCGGTTAAGCATCTGCCTTCAGCTCAGGTCGCAATCCTGGGGTCCCAAGATGGAGCCCCGCATTGCTCAGCAAGAAGCCTGCCTCTCCCTCTCCCTCTGTCCCTCCCCAACCCTTCCCACCTCGCTTGTGCTCTCTCTCTCTCAAATAAATTTTTTTTTTAAATGACACTGATTTCATGTCTATGAAATATCTAGAAAAGGTGAATCCATAGAGACAAAAGGTGAATTGGCAGTTGCCAGGTGCTGGGGTCGGGGGGGCAAGCAGGGCCTGACTGCTCAGTGGGTACAGGGTTTGCTTTTAGGGTGGGGGAAATATTCTCGAACTAGACAGACGTGGTTGCATAACATCGTGAATGAACAAAATGCCACTGAACTGTAGGCTTTAAAATGGCATTTGTTTGATTATGCGGATTTTTTCTCAATTAAAAACAATTACGGGGCACTTGGGTGGCTCAGGCGGTGGATCAGGTCGTGATCCCAGGGTCCTCCATGGGGAACCCGCTTCTCCCTCTCCCTTTGCCTCCTGCTCCGCCTGCTTGTTTTCTCTCTCTCTCTCCCAAATAAATAAATAAATGTAATTTTTAAAAATTACAATAAATAGGGTATGAGAGAGAGCTTCCAAATTTCCTTCTGATTCCAAATAATATGGTTCTCTCTCTCTCTCTCTTTAAAGATTTTATTTATTTGACAGAGAGAGAGACAGCAAGAGAAGGAACACAAGCAGGGGGAGTGGGAGAGGGAGAAGCAGGTTCCTGCCAAGCAGGGGCTTGATCCTAGGACCCCGGATCATGAAGCCGAAGGCAGACACCCTACGACTGAGCCACCCGGGCGCCCCTGTGGTTCTCTTCAGTAGTTCTTCTCCTTAACACTTCTCCCCAGGATATGGGTGGGGGATGGGCGGGGACCAGAGCCGAGGGGTGAAGGAGACCACCCCCCCATCAGTACTCCAGAGGAGTGACAGCTCTGGGAATGTGCCCATCCTTCCCACTCTGGGTTGAGAACCCTGGTGGAAAGCAGGAGGTCCCTTTACCTACGGTCCTAACGGTTCCGAACTGGGCGGGCCCTGAGGACACAAGATGAACCCCGTCAGGGTTTATCTATTTCTTTTTGAAGATCGTATTTATTTATTCGCCAGAGAGAGGGAGCACAAGCAGGGGGAGCTGCAAGGTTTAGGTGGCAAAAGCGGCTCGATCCTGGCTACACTGCCAGGCAACCCGCCTTCCTACTAGTAGAAAAGAGGCACCGGGCTAGGGGCTGGGGTCGAGGGCTAGAGGGCTTGAGGGCTCGAGTTGCCATCCTGCTTCTCTTCTATTATTCTGTCTCAGCAACTAGCCTACTGATGCCTGCCTCTCACCTCCACAGTGAGAGGCCCCGGGGAAAGTTAGACTATTAATATGAGGAGTTGGGGAGTGGGAGGAAGGAGGCCATTGGGATTTTGTTCAGAGAAAGCCTCCTCCCCCGCTGGCCTGGAAGCTACGGGAAGGCAGAAGGGCAAGGGGTACTCACACAGACCCAGACCAGTCCAGAGGCTGCTGGCCTCCCGTCAGGAGGATTTCTACCCGACCCACCACTTTTCTGCTCTGCTCCCTGGAGAGCAATCTCCTTACTGCTGGCAAGCGGGCTACAGCGTCATCACGGGCCTTCTGGTCCGAGGGCCAGTCTGAGATGCAGAAGCAAGACCCCTGAAACTCCTGAGCTGCCCTGGGCCGTGGAGATCTGAGGGACAGCGACGGTATCCAGACTCCCTCCTGGGCCTGGGGACTCTTCCAAGGCGATCCCCAGCTCAGCCTGCTAGCACCCGTGAACACCATCTCCTCCACCCAGCCCCCCACATACGCTAATAAGTATGGAGTTCTCAAAAGCCTTTGCTGGGATAGAATGGGGGATTCCTCTCCCCTGGGCCTGCCTTAAAGATCTACTCTCTCACCACAACTTGCTGCTCCCTGAGGTGACAAATCAGACATCGCTTCTCCCCCAGGCTCACTTCCCACCTTCCTTAGGACCCTTGGCCTTTTCATTTCTACTCATCGCTGACTCGCTTGTTCCAAGCCCTTCATCTTCACGTTTTCTCTTCTGCCTCCAAGGCCTCTCCTCCGTGTACTGTCCCCTGAACCACACACATTGACTTATTTACGATACAAATAGTTGCTTCTTCCTACTGATCATCGTAATTAGTGGTTTCGGTGGCCATTCATATGGTCCCCTGTCTCATGGTAATCTCAAGGCGACACAGTCTCTGCAGGTCCCGGGACAGAACCTCAAAGACGCCTCCATGGGCTCCTGTATCTTGCCATTGTTCCAGGCTGAAGGTCAAGGTTTTGCAGGGTGGCTCCCCTTAGCCCACCACCATTCTGCCCGGGTGGTCACTGAATGCGGACATGAGGTACCATACGTGATTCCTGGTGAATAGTCAGTGACTTCTTTGGCACGAGTATCACTAGGAAATGGAGGTCATGGCCAGGGGAGCCGAGGGCCGGCCCAAAGCTTCGGGGAGGAGAGAGGGGAAAACGGAGGAAAATGGAAGCAGGAAAGAAAGCAGATAAACACAGAGGAATAAAGCCAGAGGAAAGGCAAAGCAGAAGTCTCTGAAGCAATGCGGTCGAACATGGGAGGAGGCGCCAGACTTGTCAGACCCTCTGAGGGCATTTGCAGGATCCAGATTTGGGCCGGGAGCCCAGCAGGTGAGAGGAACCGGCAAGTATGTCCCGTGGGTGCACGAGAAAGGGGAATGAGTAGATTGGGGTCTGGAGTGAGCGCTCAGGGCATTAAGTCAGAGTGTGCCGTCCAGTTCAGGTGGGGAACTCAATGGATTGTTCTAGGGTCTCATTGCCTGAGTAGATGGGTTAATAATGACACATTGTGGGGCACCTGGGTGGCTCAGGGGTTAAGCCTCTACCTTCAACTCAGATCATGATCTCAGGGTCCCGAGATCAAGCCCCACATCGGGCTCTCTGCTCAGTGAGGAGCCTGCTTCTCCCTCTCCCTCTGCCTGCCTCTCTGCCTACTTGTGATCTCTCTCTCTGTCAAATAAATAAAATCTTAAAAAAAAAATAATTTCCTCCTGTGTCCAGGGGAGTCCTGCTGACCCATTCGTTCAACCAATTTTGGGTAAGAAGAGAGAGAAAAGACCGGAAAAAAAAAAAAAAGAAGAACCACTCTCAGAAAGCCTAGGATCTGGTGGGAAGGTGGACAAGTAATTAAAAATAGTGTGAGAAGTAATGTCAGAGATAACCAGCTGTATCTCTCTATCAGAGATAACCAGATAGTCCAGCTGTAGTGGGAGCAAAGGGGAGAGGCATCTAGGGGTGTGCATGTGTGTGTGCAAGCACACATGTGTGTATTTGCATGCACAGTTTCCAAATAACAGCAAACATTTACTCAGCTCTCATTATGGTTTAGGCTCCAAAACTTTCAAACTTGGAAAGTTTTGAGAACTTTCCAAGAATCACCCCATTTAATCCTTACAACACTAGGAGATCGGTCCCATCAGAATCTCCACTTTAGAGAGGAGTAAACTGAGGCACAGAGAGCTCTTAACCAGTTTGCTATTCTGCCTGTCATTTAAACTTCACAGAAATTCTACAAATTACATGTCATCTCAGTTTTCCAGGAGAAGAAGTAGATCCCAAACCTTAAAACATGTCATTCAGAGTCACCAGGTTAGTTAATGACTGAGTTGTAATACTTCACCAAGCTTTGTCTGAGTTCAAAACACCATGCTTGGTCTGGCTTCAGAATTTTCTGTGCCTTGATTTTACCACCCATAAAATAGGAGAAGATCATCCAAGTGTCAAATAGAAAACGTTGTCATAGTCTGGTAGATTTTGGGGTAGAGGTAGGGTGATACATTTCAAAATTGGCACAGACCTGCTGGGACCCTTGCTGGACAGGAGAATTCTGGAAAACAGCTTCATTCCTGTCCTCAGCAGATCTGACAGGGTCAGAGGAGAAAGCCCGAAATAGAACTGGCTGCCCTTAACCTTCCACGGGCTCAAGGGAGCTATTTGTCTAGCTCTGAATAACCCATTCTATGAAGAATATTCCGGGAATTTCCTTATGTGGCAGAGCAATGTGTGGGTGATTTCACCGTGCCAAACGAGCTCTCCTCCTCATCCTTACCGTCAGAGATCAGAATCGGCACTACTCAGCCTCTAAGAACAAAAGGTTAAAAAGAAGACATGTAAAGAAATTTAGAGGCATGAAAGTTTATCCCAAGGATGGTGGGAACCAGTTCATTTTCATCTCCACTGAGGCTTGGACAGTCAGATTAGATATAAAGAAGAACCTCCTGAAACAGCAGAGAGTTGTGGACATTGATTATATCAGGTTCAAGGAAATGAGTTGTGAATTTGTTTAGACCAGTACCATCCAGCAGAAATATAATAGACCCGTATATGTGACTTTAAGTTTGTTAGTTGCCACATTAAAAAGGTAAAAAGTTGGGGTGCCTGGGTGGCTCAGCTGGTTGAGCTTCTGGCTCTTGGATTTGGCTCTGGTTGTGATCTCAGGGTCACGTGATTGAGCCCTGCTCAGGGCTCCAAGCTCGGCTCAGGGTCTGGCCTCTCCCTGTCACCCTGCACTCTTGCTCGCTCTCGCTCTCTCTCAAATAATTTTTTTAAAAGTTTAAAAATCAATAAAGTAAAAAGTAAAAATGGTGAAGTTCATTTTTTAAAAGATTTTATTTTTTTTATTTGTCAGAGAGAGAGAGAGCACAAGCAAGGGAAGCGGCAGGCCGAGGGAGAAGCAGGCTCCCCCCTGAGCAAGGAGCTCGATGCGGGGCTCGATCCCAGGACTCTGAGATCATGACCTGAGCTAAAGGCAGATGCTTAATGGACTGAGTCACTCAGGCATCTCAAGGTTCCATTTTTATGACGTATTTAATGTAATACAATAGATCCAAAATATTATCAACATAAAATAATGTAAACTATGTACAAATAATGGAAGTATTTCACATTGTTTCTTGTATTGTTTTTAAACTCTGGTGTATAATTTACATGTACAACAAAGCTCTCTTTAGACTAGCAGCTCACCAAGTGCTCGATAGCCGTCTATAGCTGGTGACCGCTTTCTTGGCCAGCACAAATCTAGACTCGCTAATGACTGTCTGATACCCAATGGCAAGTATAAGGTGTGGTCTGGTTTCATCTAAAGACAGAAAGTTCTCTAGAAGATCCAGGGCCTGTGAGGAGCATGAAGATCAAGAAAACCTCATGTTCAGAGCCCCTCTCCGCCTTCCTCATCGATAGAAATACAAAGACCCATCGCCCTCTGGCTGTTCTAGAACCCACACAGCAAGTGTTCTGTGTACTCTTTCAGTAGAGGGAATCCCAACCCTCTCAGATCTGTCAGACTCAGCGTTTGGTGGCTTGTTAACCCCGGGTGGGAAGAGCACTGTGCCAAGGAGAGCCATGAAGAGGGTTCCATCCTGGAGCAGACAAGGTAACTCCATTCTCTCTATGGCAGGAGACAATGCTCTTTACCTCAGGGAGTCTTCCTGATTCGAGCGACTGGTCACCTGAGGAGCGCATCCAGACGAGGGGATGGAGAAGCGCAGCTCTACCCTGTCCGGGTGTGTGTGGGGACAAGCACTGGCCTCATCTACCCCCGCCTGACCCCCACAGCTCTCTCTCCTCTCATCCTGCTCTATTTTTCTTCAGTGCTTACCACTACCTGACGTTATACTGCAATTGTTCACTGTCTGCCTCCCTCTTTAGAATGGGACCTCCATGAGGGCGGGCCTTTCGTCCGGTTCACCATTGCATGCCCAGAGATTACCTCAGTGTCTGACACATAGTAGGCGCTCAATAAATCCTTTTTGACTGAATGAAAGGAAAACTTGCTATAATTCAGAGAACCAGTGCAGTGAGGCAACCAAATCTCATGCTTCCATTTTTTTCTCACGGAATTTCTGAATTTGGATCCATTCACTTCAACATCTATGTGAACCACCAGGTGAAAAAAATGAGAGAAATTACAGATATTTCCCAAGTGTCTGGAAGGGAAAATCTCCACTTCTATTCCTGACAGTAGAAGACTGGTTTAATCTTCCTCAATAGTCCTCCTGGAAGTTTCCTCCCCCTGTGTCTCATCGTTAGAGTTCAATGTAGTTATTCCTTGTTAATTAATTAGTTTGTCGAGTTCTGTAAAATTCAGGTTAAAAAATGGCCAGGGGATGGGTGCCTGGCTGGCTTATCAGAAGAGCATGCTATTCTTGATCCTGGACTCCAGCTCCACATTGAGTGTAGAGATTCCTAAAAATAAATTAAAAAAAAAAATGACCAGGGGAGGGAAGTGAGGTAATTTATTGGCAAAGACACAGACCACCCAGCTGAGGATACAAACTGGCCTCAGAACATTCCCTGGCATTTCTCCATCTTTTTTGTTTGGGTTTGTTTTGTTTAGAGTTAGGCAAGCTTAGATTTTTTTTTTAAGTCAAAATATAGTTGACATATGATATTAGTTCCAGGTGTACCATATAGTGATTTGACAATTATATACATTAGGCAGTGCTCATCATGATAAGTGTTGTCACCATCAGTCACCCTATGAAGTTATTACAATATTAATGATTATACTCCCTAGGCTGCAGTTTTCACCCTCATGACTTATTTATTTTATGGCTAGAAGTTTGTACCTCTCAATCCCCTCTACCTGTTTTGCTTCCTCTCCCGCAACAATCAGTTTGTTCTCTGTACTTATGGATCTGTTTCTGCTTTTTGTTTGTTTATTCATTTGTTTTGTTTTGTTTTTTTAGATTCCACATATAGGTGAAATCACGTGGCATTTGCCCTTTTCTGTCTGACTTATTTCACTTAGCATAACACCCTCTAGGTCCATCCATGTTGTTGTAAATGGCAAGATCTCATCCTTTTTTATGGCTGAGTGGTATTCCAGTGTGTGTGCGTGTGTGTGTGTGTGTGTGTGTGTGTGTGTGTGTGTTGTGTATACACTACATCTTTATTCATTTATGGATGGAAACTTGGGTCACTTCCATTATTTGGCTACTGTAACTAAAGCTGCAATATACTTAAGGGTGTATATAACTTTTCGAACTAGTGTTTTCATTTTCTGTGGTTATATGACCACTAGTGAGATTTTATACCACATCTTCTTTATCCACATATCTATTGATGGACATTTAGGTTGCTTCCATATCTTAACTATTATAAATAACACGGCAATAAACATAGAGATGCATATACCTTTTGGAATTAGTGTTTTCATTTTCTCTGGGTAAATACCTAAAGGTAGAATTACTGGATCATAGGATAGCTCTACTTTTAGTTTCCGAGGAACCCCCATACTGTTTTCCAGAGTGGCTGCCCCAGTTTGCATTCCCACCAACAGGGCAAGTTTCTCCACATCCTCACCAACACACCACTCTGACTCCTCTGAGATAGGATCTCATTGTGACTTTGATTTGTATTTCCCTGATGCGGAGGGATGTTGAGCATCTTTTCATGTGTCGGTTGACCATGTATGCCTTGTATGTCTTCTTTGGAAAAATGCCTGTTCAGGTTCTCTGCCCAAATCAGATTATTTGGAGGTTTTTTTTGGTATTGAGTTGTATGAGCTTTTTTATATATTCTGAATATTAGCCCCTTACCAGATACATCACTTGAAAATATCTTCTCCCATTCAGTAGGTTGTCTTTTTGTTTAATTGATGGTTTCCTTTGCTGTGCAGAAACTTTTTATTTTGCTGTAGTCACCATTGTTTATTTTTGCTTTTGTTGCCATTGCCTTTGGAGTCAGATCCACAAAAGTGTTGCTAAGGTCAATGTCCGCGAATGTACTGCCTAGGTTTTCTTCTAGGATTTTCATGGTTTCAGGTCTTAAATTTATGTCTTTAATCCATTTTTAAAAAGATTTTATTTATTTATTTGACACAGAGGGAGATCACAAGAAGGCAGAGAGGCAGGCAGAGGTGGGGGGAAGCAGGCTCCCTGCTGAGCAGAGAGCCCGATGTGGGGCTTGATCCCAGGATGCTGAGATCAGGAGCTGAAGGCAGAGGCTTAACCCACAGAGCCACTTAGGTGCCCCGTCTTTAATCCATTTTCAGTTTATGTTGCATGGTGAAAGAAACTGGTCCAGTTTCACTCTTTTGCATGTTGCTGTCCAGTTTTCCCAACACCATTTGTTGAAGAGATTGTCTTTTCCCCATTGTTCTTGCTTCCTTTGTCATAGATTAACTGACTATCTAAGTATGGGTTTATTTCCTGACTCTCTCTTCTGTTCCATTGGTTTATGTGCCTGTTTTTGTGCCAGGTAGTTTTGGTTACCTGGCACAAAACAGTGCCATACTGTTTTGGTTACTACAGCTTTGTATGTAACTTGAAATCTAGAATTGTGATACCTTCAGTTTTGTTTTTCCTTTTCAGGCTTGTTTTGGCTATTCAGCATCTCCTGTGGTTCCATACAAATTTTAGGATTGTTTGTTCTAGTTCTGTGAAAAATACTACTGGTATTTTGATACGGATTGCTTTGGATGAGTAGACTGCATTGGATTCATCATCTTATCAAGGGGAGTTCTTTAACGCCCAAGAAAGAAGAACTCAGAGTTTTGCATTGCCAGAACATTCCCAATCTCCCTGCAATTTGGGGAAAAAACAAATTTGCAAAGGAAGAAACCAAGGATCACAAAAAGGCAAAAGACAGTTTCCTTACCCCTGAGTCCCACTCCAAAATGGTAAGATAGACAGTGAATAGAGAGTATTAGTTTGGGTCACAGAACCCGGGGACCAACTTGACTCTTTTACAACTACATTCCAGGGAAAGACATTTCCTGAGCACCAGTGCTTCCCAGTGCCAGGCAACAAAGGCCTTGTCAGATCAACTGGAAATGAGGTGATGTTGTCCCCAACCTCACCCCATCTAAACTGCAAACTCCGAAGTCTCCATTCTACACCAAAGGTATGTTCACTCTTTCCTGGGGTTCCATCTGCAGACCAAAGTGCACCTAAGAGTTCAGAGACATCCCATCCACATTGTCAGCCTGGCCCAAGGCAACTTTGCTAAGTGCATCTGGAATCATCTCATTCTTATTTTTTAGTATCATTATTCTTCTAAAAAATGAGTTAATCGCAACCTCTTGAAGCTGTTGTATTTTCAGACCTAAGGAGTGAATTGCCAAAAACAAAGTTGGGGGATATACCTTTCAGTATTGGGCCCATTCTGCATTGTAGCATGGAGAGGCCACTCCCTGGAGGCCACTCCCTGATCCATCGATGTATACAGTTGGCCCTAGGGAAGCAACCACAGGAACCAGTGCAATGTGTCAGTGGATCCTCTTTGACCTCTATCCCAGGTAAATGTGTGGTGATAATGGATGTCAAGGTATGGGAGGGAGCTGGAATATTCCACTGAAACGGAGTGTAAATGAAACCCACATGTGGGTGGGCCAGAACTTGATCCGTGGAATCACACTACAATCTGGTGTTCATTCTGTGCTTATTGTCTTCATCAGTCTTCTCTTTCTGCATCATGGACCTCGAGCAAGACTCGGGAGACAGAACACAAGGGTCTGATTCCTGGCTCTGCCACACAGTAACTGAAAGTTAGGTGAGATTTCTCAGTCTTGGTGTATTAGCTTCCTGGGATGGCCATAACAAGTACCACTAATCAGATGGCTTAAACCACTGGAATGTACTGTCTCACAGTTCTGGAGGCTAGAAGTCCAAGATCAAGGTGTTGGCAAGGTTGGTTCTTTCTGAGAGTGCTGAGAAAGGATTCGGCCAGGCCCTCCTTCTCCCAGCTTGTGGTGGATACTGGCAACTTTTGGCGTCCTTTGACTTAAACATCACTCAGTCTTAGCCTCCACGTTTATGTGGCATTCTTCCTGTGTGCACCTCTGGGTCTAAATTTCCCCTTTTAGTAAGGACACAGTCATGTTGGACTAGGGCCAACCCTAGTGACCTCATGTTAACTTGATGATCTCTTTAAAGACCCTATCTCCTAATAAGGTTACATTCTGAAGCGCTGCGAGTTGGGACTTTAATGTACAAATTTGTGGGGGATGCATTTTGACCCATAATACTTAGCTACTTCTCTTGTCTAGAAACAGGGATCACAATGCAATCCTTCCTCATATAATTGTCTTGGCTGTGAAAATGCCTCACAGGGTCTGCAGGAGGCTGGGTCTGCAGGAGGCTGTTAGAAATCTTGTCTATCTGAATGTGTGTGTGCGTCTTGGTGATATCTGGATCAGACTGCACCCCTAGGGAGCAGGGCTCAATTAGGGTTCCCATTCTGTACGTGTCCAACACATGCGAGCAGGTGCTTGACCCAATGCATTTTTTTTTTTAAAGATTTTATTTATTTGACAGAGAGAGAGAGATCACAAGTAGGCAGAGAGGTAGGCAGAGAGAGATGGGGAAGCAGGTTCCCCGCTGAACAGAGAGCCCGATGCGGGGCTCAATCCTAGGACCCCGAGACCACAACCCAAGCCAAAGGCAGAGGCCTTAACCCACTGAGCCACCCAGGCGCCCTGACCCAATGCATTTTGATGACAGCGAAGATAAAGGGCTGGAGAGAAAAATCTGATTACAGATGAGCCAGGGTTGTAAAAGGTTTGATTCCAAGTGCTGGTGAGGAAGCGGAAGGTGAGGAACCCCTGAACACTGATAACTGGAGTGCACTTTGGTATAAATACTCTGGAGGGAAAGTTGGCATTATGCTAACAGGGGAGAAAGTGTGTATCTCATGCCCCAGCCATTTCACACCCAGGTATGTACTCTAGAGAAATGTTTACCCCTATGCCCAGTAGGTATGTGTAAAAATGTTCATAGTACCATTGTTTGTAAGTGAAAAATGACCTAAGAGGTGCCTGACTGGCTCAGTCAGTAGAGTATGTGACTCTTGATCTCAGGGTCATGAGTTCAAGCCCCATGTTGGGCATGGAGCCTACTTAAAACAAAAACAAAAACAAAGGGGCGCCTGGGTGGCTCAGTCGTTAAGCGTCTGCTTTCGGCCCAGGTCAGATCCCAGGGACCTGGGATCGAGCCCCACATCGGGCTCTCTGCTCTGCAGGAAGCCTGCTTCTCCCGCTACCATTCCCTCTGCTTGTGTTCCCTCTCTTGCTGTGTTTCTCTCTGTCAGATAAATAAAATCTTTAAAAAAAAAAAATCTAACGAAAAATAACCTAAATTTCCTAAACGTGATGTATTCACAGAGGAATAACATACAACAGTTAAGGAGAATTAATAGAGCAATGCATATCTCATAGATGAATCTCTCTAATAAAATATTGAGAAAAAAAAGACAAACTGCAGAAGGATATGTGGAGTGGGTCAGCCAAAACTGAATGATATGATATATAGGATACATATATATGCACGTGCATAAAGAGGAAAAGGAGAAGTATGGGAATGGTGAAATACCAGATTGAGGAAGGGAGTTCATCTGCGGAGGAGAGGTGCTGGGGGCATTTCAACTACATTTATAATAGTTTGGTTATTTTTTTTAACCAAGGTAGCCAGTAAAAGGTATCGGTTATCCTTGATAACTTTCCAAGTGAATTACAACGCTCCTTAAAGAACCAGGACTCAATTAGCCTTACCTGAAGAAGAGGAAGAAGCTGGGGTTCCGCTTGGGGGGAGATTCAGAGAGGCTCTGGCCGCCCCCGCCCCCTGGAACCCAGACCCCAGAGCACATTGGCTAAAGACGTGGACACCTGCCACACCAGAAGGTCGAGACCCAGAAAGGGGAAGCCTCTCCTGTTGACAGGGAAGAGAGGAGGGAAGGGCATTCTGAGGCTGCCCCTCTCTGTTCTGAACCTAGTTATTGGCCGGCACCCCCGAACTGCAGAGGAACCCAGGGGAGAGAGCAGCGGGGTAGTCCTGGGGAGAAGGGAGGGCACACGCACATGGACACACGTGTCCGCATCCCATGCACGCACCAAGCACCCAGGCAGACCCTCCACACACACACTCACACACACTGCCTTTCAGATAAGCTGGCACAGACACCCTGACAGTTTACAACACTCTTACACCCCCTCACGCTTGCAGACACGCGCCTGCATGCACGCGCGCGCGCGCACACACACACACACACGCTCTCTGACTAGGACCCCAGAGTTGGCTGCGCTGCGGAGCCTGCCACCTGCAGGCCCTGCCAACCGCCCCCCCTCTCCGGGAGCGCTGGGTTTTTCCAGCCGGAGCCTCACTCCCTCTACTGCAATCTCTGGAAATTGGTGTCTGGCGCGGCGGCTCCTGCACATTATTTATTGATTTCCTCTGCTCTGGTGGAGACCCTCCTGGGAGGGGAGCTGCCGCCCCGGGCGCGAGGGCAGGCGGGAAGCGCGGCCAGGCCACAGAAGGCACAGGGGATGGAGGGAAGGACGGTTCAGCAGCCCCCACCCTGCACATCAAGCTCGCAGAGCCCCGCTGGGGCCGTGAGCACCAGGCAGGAGGCCAGGAGAGAGGAGGGAGACTCCAGGAGGAAGGGACAGGAGGCAGCGCTTGGGGACCGAGCCCCCCTGAGCCAGCAGCGCCGGCTTAGACAGGCCACCCAGTTCCTGCACAAGGACTCTGCCGACCTGCTCCCCCTGGACAGCCTCAAGAGGCTCGGCACCTCCAAGGACTTGGTGAGACAGCCCTCTCCCCACCCTTCCTCGCCATCTCTCTCTGTCCTGGGGAGGGGGGTGGAGGGCTGGAAAGGACAGACCCTAAGCCTTCAGATCCCCTCTCCCTTGCTCAGAACGGGGCAGAGCTAGTCCCAGTTAGAGGGGCTCCACTCTGATCATTCTCAGACTCTTCACTGGGGATGTTCCCACGGCTTGGTGGCTCTGGGAGACCCTGCTGGCATCGCTCAGCTTCTCCCAAATAGTCCAAGGTTTATCCTGGGGTGATGAGGAGCTGGGCTCTTTAGGAAAAGAGGCTTACAAGGACACAGGAACCTTCTGGAGCAGTCATTTGCTGCTGGAAGGTCCTGGAGGCCTGGCTACTTTAGGGTTGTGGTTTCTATCCTATCCCGAAACAACAGATTCCCTCCTACCCAGCTCTGGCCATTTCACTCGCCTTTCCCCTGCACCATGGAACCAGTCCTCCGTCCTTTCCTGAGCCCCAGGGTTCTATATGGCTCTTGCCTAGGCCTCCAGCCTCCCGAGTACCCCCTTACTCCCTTGTGGGGGTACCGGCCCTTCCAGGCTCTTTCCCTCCCATCCCCATGCAGCAGCTATGGGCTCTAGAGGGAATGGGGGGTGGGGGGGGCGGACTCGTAACAGTGAGGAGGTGAGTGGGTCAGGGGACAGCTGCATATACTCCTCTCCCTCTAAGAGAGTGGTGAAGAGCATGGGCTTTGGGGCCAGGCTGCTTGGGTTCAGATCCTGCCTCTGCCACTGACTACCTCGGGCAGGTTGCTTTGAGGAGGGAAGAGCTCTGCGCTTGTTTCTTTATCTGCTAAACAAGGACCAAATTAGTAGTATCTCCCTCATCAGGTTGCTGTGGGAGCGGCATGGACTAATACCCATAACGGGGTTTGAAGAGTGCCTAGAGGATAGAAAGCACTGAGATCTAATCCGGATTGTTCCTCCAGCTCCTACTCCATTTAGCTCGAGAGAATATAAGCTCGAAGAAAGGAAGGCTTCCAAGTCCTTGTACCCCCACCCAATTCCCCGTCAGAGGATCTGAGAGGAGGGCAGTCCTACACCTCGAGAGGTTAAAGTCAATTCCAAGAGCCTTAGTCTGGCGTTAGCCAGGAGGCTAACACAGCCCCTCGCTCCCTTTCTTGACCTAGTCCTACCATATTCCTTCTAGATGAATGTTCCCCCTCCAGGAACCCAGCTGAGAGGCCAGCTGATTCCCAGCAGCCCCCAGAGAGGAAAGGTGACCAGACTGAGATCTCAGTTCAGGGAACTTCCGAGCTGCTCCCTCCTTGCAGACACAGCGAGTACAGATGAGAAATAGGGAGAAGTAGGGGGTGGGGGAGCTGGACCCTTGGCTCCCCGTAGCTAGGACCTCAAAGGGTCTATGGTTTGGAGACCATTGTACAACTTCCTGGCCCTGGAGAAGAGGCTGTATTAACACTACCATCCCAGAATGGCAGGTCCAGCCATCTGATGAGAAGTCCCGAGCTCCACACTCCGCCCCTCTGCCTCGGGACCTCCCAGACTGATCTCAAGCAGTTACGTTGTGTGGCTTTGGGAGTGAAGATACGGCAGGCTGGGAGGACCTCACTGTCTCGCTCCCTAGGGTAACTCGAGCAAACTGCACCACACTAGGGGGCCTGAAGCCTGTATCCATCGTGGGAAAGGCGGGAGGAGAGCTGGGAACCGCAGGGCTGCTCCCAGTCCCAGAGTTCACTGCCCTTTTCCCAGAGCTGGGTCTCCTGCTGGCAGCCTTGTTGGCAGGAGCAGCTGGCCTCAAGGGCCTCATTAGACCAAGGGTAAAAAAACAATCCCAGATTCCCAAGAAGAGAGGGCAGGTGGAGAAGCACATGTGCAGCCTGGACAGATACAGTCATTCTTCAACAAACATTTACTGAGTGCCTACTATATGCAAAGCTAAGCCTTGGGATATAAAGATCTGACCTCACAGGCTCTCCAGGCTAATGCGGCAGTTAAAATCCACAAATCACATCCATGAGAAGCAGGACAAAGGGAGTTAAGAGAAGGGGTCCTGGCCCCAGCCCGGTATATAGAATGAAGAGTACAAAGAAGTCAGAGAGGGCTTCTTGGAGGAGGTAAACCACACATTAATTACAGGATGTGTATGGAATCTCAGACTTAGATAAAAATTTCTCTCTCAAATAAAGAGTAGTTCCTGAACAAAGTATGTGGAACCAGTCATCCAAGCTGGCCTGCAGAATGAGGAAGAGGAGTCTCGGCGGGGGCCTGAACAGCAGCCTGGTGTGAGCAGTCCAAGCAGGGGCATAAGGGCAGATGTGCCGAGTGGGGGACGAGGCTAAAGACCAGGTGGTGGCCAGGTCCCCTGGGCTGTGCATCACCTTAGAAAGTTCGAGCTTTATCACATAAGTGACAGGATGGCCTGTGCTTTGATTGATTTTAAACAGGAGTAAGTTTTGCTTTACTTTGGAGCATCTCAGACTTTGACACATGCGCACGAATCATCAGGGCCTCTTGTTAAAAGGAAGCTTTTGATTCATTAGGTCTCGCTTCCAAGTGACACTAAAGCTGCCGATCTGAGGACCACAGTCTGAATCGTGAGGGTTTTAGATTCATCACTGGCCTCGAGCAGGTGTATGTGAGAGGCGACGATACTGGAGACAGGTTCTTGGGAACTTAGGGGAGGCGATCGGGTGACCCAGGCCAGCTGGGGCGAGGCTTGAACAAAACCAGTAATACAAAGCAGGGATGGACTCGATAAATCTCAGAGGGCAAAGCTGGTGGAACTTAGGAAGTGAAGTGGTTTCAGGTGGGGGAGAGTTTAAGCATCCGAGTTTTGAGGATGTGACTTCTTTTGTTTTCTGTTGTCGTTACTGATTTTTTTTTTTCATCACATCATCAACCCTGGGATCTGCAGCGCATGGAAGGGTAAGGTCAAAGGGGGGACAGAAAAAAAGTAAAAAATAATGTGTTCTAGACCAGCGATAAAAGCTCCCCAATCATACTAGTTCCTGAGAGGTCCCATTGCCTATAGGTCAGTCTAATCTAGAATGGACTGTTCTCCTTTTCCCATTTCTTCGCTGCTGAGCCACCCCTTGGGGTCCCCCCAAACTGGCATGATGTGATCCTGGGGTCAACTCTGCTATAATACTCTGACTGCTGGGATCCTCGGGTAAGCTCCTGCCAGTGTCCTACTCCCATGAGACGCAGGACTGGGGTGGGGTTCGGGGGGCGAGCATCGTGGGATAACTCCAAGGCAGGAGACTTGAGTGGCCTGGATACTCGGGTTTAGACCCTTCTGCCTTCTTTATTTTGTGATGGAGCCAGCAGCCGCACAGCGTGATCCAAAGACGCCTGGTGGAGGAAAACCAGAGTCGGCTCCAGGGGGAGTGTCCCCTGGTGCAGGCCCGGACTCATGGCCAGGAGAGCAGGAGGAAGACCAGTAAGACAGAGATGCCGGCTCTTCTGGTCAACTGCAAGGTGAGAAGCCCCCCAGGGCACCGGCTTTCCTGAACAATCCTGCCTGTGACTGGCTCACTTCAGCCACTCTCCTATCTCCCCTGGGTGGTGGGGAAGGAGGGAGGGAGTAAAGGAGCCTCTCCCCCCAGCCTGGAAGGAAAAACGGGATCCTGTACATTCTTTACTCTCTGCCTCAACCTATCTTCCCTCCGTGCTGTTCCACCTGTCATCGCCATTCCTCCTTCCCTTTATCAAAAATAATCTTCAAATGTGGATGTGTAAGTACTCAATGTCTTCTTTGTCCGTGAACCACCGTGCATGTAGGCAGCTTGCAACCCCCACCCCCAACACACACGCAGAAAGAGCTCATATGTTCTAAGGCGACAGCCTCATATGGTGCCTTCTCCTTGAAGCCCTTTCTGACTTTCCTGGGAGGAAACAACCTCTCCTCCCTCTCCTCTAGGGCACTTCATGCCCAGTCCTTTCATAGACCTTAACAATTCCTAGCACACACTTGTTACTGACTCTTCCCTTACACTCGAGCTCAGCACTCACCCCTGTGCCCTCCAGCCACAAATCTCACACCCAATAGGTGCTCAATAAATGTCCAGAAGGAGACAATCGAGTGCATTTGTGGTATCTGAGTGTCACCGCATAGGTCCGTATATATCCAGCAGCAAGCGCAACGGTCTTCGTTTCCATGGTGAGCTTGTCACTCACCCACATGTGGGTTCCCGGCAAGGTGGCCTGGTCTTCTCACCCCCTCCTCTATCCCTCACCCAGACCTCTCTAAGCCAGGCCCTCAGCTTCCCCAGAATTCCTCTCCACGAACAAACCTCCATCTCCGGCCAGATCGTCCCCGAGTGTATGGACTCACCACAGGCAGCTCTAATTCCTTTTTTGATTCTTTCACCGAAGAGCCGATGTGGCCTCAACTGGAAGAGTGCCATAAAAATCACTCTGAAGGATTCGGTTCTTTCCCTTCACTCGTTTCGGAGAGGGACTCATCCAAGGGCTGGGAAAGGTAGAGGATGTAAGCCCGATCCCTTCTCCCGGGGGCTCACGGAGTCCTCCGCGACCCTCTTTCTCAGTGCCGAGACCAGGAGCTTCGGGTGGCGGTGGACACAGGCACCCACCACAACCAGATCTCCGCCGGATGCCTCAGCCGCCTGGGGTAAGAGCACAGCACGAAAGAATGGATGGCAGAAAAAATTCAGAAAATATTCTGAAACGAGTTAGTAGTAGTTATATAACTCTATGAATATACTAAAAACTACCACATTTATAAAAGGGTGACTTTTGGGGTATATCAAGTATATATCAAGAAACCTGAAGTTAAAGAAAAAAAAAAAAGATTCGTTGGGGGGGAGCTCTGATAGTAAAGACGAGGATTTAGTCCCCATGTGGGGCCAAGGGATTGGATGAGAGCCCAAGCGTGGGGAGGGGTGTCAGCTGACTAAAGGGCCGTGGCTGGGGGCTGTGGGGGCCATAACCTTTGGTTCCCAACCACAGGTTAGGGAAGAAGGTCCTCAAAGCCCCAGGTGGGGGCCTGGCACCGGGGCCGCCCGCCCAGGTGGAGCAGCTGGAGCTACAGCTGGGCCAGGAGACCGTGGCCTGCTCGGCCCAGGTGGTGGGTGAGTCCTCCCCTCACTCCCAGCCCTCTGCTTCTTCTCCCACCCTCCCCTCCTGGCAGGGGCAAAGGCCGGCCCCCTGCGGGGTGTCCCCAGTCTCTGGGCCCGGATCCTCAGACCTACAGGAGGGGGAGGGCAGACAAGGAGCGAGCGTTGACAGGAGGGCACCGTGACCGTGGGGGGCCCCTCCAGCCTCCTCTGTTGTCAAATGATTCCTGCAGACGTCGAGAGTCCCGAGTTCTGCCTTGGACTACAGACTCTGCTTTCTCTCAAGGTAAGGAGGATGCCAGCGCTTGGCCCGCACTGGGGGCCTGACCCAAGGGGCTGGGAAAAGGAGGTTAAAAGGCACAGGTGTGGAAGCATGGGTCCACTTCTGGTTAGACCTGGAGGTGTGGTGATTTGCTTCCTTAGAGGTTTCTTATTTGCCCACGAGTGAAAAATAAGAACCAGATCCCCCTGCCGCTTCTCCAGCCCACAGCTCCAGGCGAATGGAAACTGGGGGAAGAGCCAGGGGCAGGGGGAGGCTGAGGGAAGTGGGAGGGCCCCCCAGATGGGGGCTCCCTGCTGAGAGGCACCCCGTGTTCCTTCCCCCTCCCCCACAGTGCTGTATCGACCTGGAGCGTGGAGTACTGCGCCTGAGAGCCCCCTTCCCAGAGCTGCCCTTCCTGCCTCTGTACCAAGAGCCTGGCCAGTGACTGCTGAACCAGTCGGTCCCCAAGGGGAAGGACCCTGCCTTGGGGAAGAGCCAGATAGGGGAATGGGGCATCACCCCGGCCAGGTAGCTGGGGACGACCGCGTCTGTCCCTCCTGTCACCACCCTGACCCTGCCGTCCCGTTTCCCTGGGTCGACCACATTCCTTTCTGCTTCTCGGCCACTCCCCAATCCTCCAGGAGTTTTCCAGAGAGAGGGCCCGGGACCTCAGGGGCCTGGCTTCTCTCTTCCTGTTCTCCTCCAAGTCAGGACTGCGGAAGAGGACGTTAAGCGTGGCGTGGTGGGAACCGGCCCGAGTCAAACACCATAGCCTGTACCGTCCTTCCTCTGTCCCCTGCCATCCACCCTACCCACCCCTCGGGGGCCTTCACTCCCACGCCCCGCCCCCCTGGCCTTCTGGGGCTCCTTACCTCTCCCAACTAGACTGCCGCACGCCCCCCCCACCCGGGGCCCTGTCCCTGCTGACGCCCACCTTTCCGATTCTGCACACGACCGCTCAGTTGAGTGGGGGAAGCACAGGCAAGCGAGAACTCCAATGCAATGGGAAGGTGAGTTGGAGAGGAATGCCAGGCTCATAGGCTGGGGGCTTCCTTAGTTACTTTTTCTGGGCTTGCCAACGTCTGAAGCCGGTGACTGTCCTGTGCCACACTTTGGATGGACCATCACTATCCCCCCAGGCAGCTCTCCTCCTCCACTTGCTTCTTCACACATCGGGACCCTGAACTCTGGGGGTCGGGTGGGGTGGAGGGGAACTGCCCCTGCGGGGTGCTCAGTACTCAGCCTTCACCTAACCAGGATTCTTTCTTGTTTCTAGAACCACTCACCTCATTAGACCTCCCTTGCCCTCATCTCTGGCCTCCTGGGCTTGAGCTTGTCTTATTTTGGAATCAGTGGCTTTCTATCCCCCGCCAGGCTCTGAGCCAAAGCAAAAAAGACAAGGAGGCTTTCCGTCTTCACTGTGAAGAGAGGAACCCAGACCTTAAGGAGCCAGACCCCCGTGTGTCTTCCGGGCTGGTTTCAGTCTCTCGGGTCACGGATTAGCGGTAGAGGAAGACAGTGGTCTAACTGACCTCAGCTAGGGCCCGTGGAGTGGAAATGAAATCTAGAGCCCGGGGTAGATCAGAGAAGCAAGGTACCACCCAGCTGCCCTCTGACCTCCGGTCTTGCCTCTCCCTGCTGCATTCTCTGCCCTCAGAAGAAGAGGAGGGGGCTCTCTGGCACATGTGTGAAAAGGATCCCCTCTCCCCTCCCGCCTCGCCCCATCACCTCTGCCTTCCTGGCCCTGCCTTTTCCCTTCCACATCTTGCTGCTTCTGTAATTGCAGACCCCGGACCCAGGGCAGGCCTTCAACTCCTGCTTGTCCACTTGAATAAACACCTGTTTCTCCACACCAATCTCCTTCTCTGGTCTTCCTCCACGCTGATCAGAGCCGGAACTGATGACCCCGCCCTGATTCCCTTACAGAAAGGCAATGTGAATGGGGACCTGTCCCCCCAGTCGATCCAGCTGGTTGGGTCGATATTGAGAGCAAGGGGTATCAAATTCCTCGGAACACAACTCATGGCAGAAAATGCATTTTACATTATACTCAGTGCACAGGCCCGATTGTAATGAAACAATAATTCCCCATACTGCGAGTAATATGCTCTGACATTTTTCATGCTATTTTATTCTGTCCTATTTTGTTTAGCCAAAAAATGCTGACCACAACCCACCACAGGACTACAACCTATAACGTGAAAAAACACTGACTCGGAATGTGTGGAACCGAGAGCAGAAGGGGTAAAATTGGCCCAAGATACAATTCTGATCACGGTCTGGCTCCTAAACTTGCATCAGATTCTAAATGTCCATTGTCTCACAGACAAGGTGTTTTGGGGGGAAGTGGGAGCAAGGCCTACGAAGCCCACAATACTTACAGAACATGGCAAAATGAGGAAGTGCTAACTCGGCTTCTTTGATAAATAGAAGAAAATCATCTCAGGGTTGCTGGGAACAGGGAAGACCAGAGTGTAAAATGTCTGGGAAGACTGTCCTCAAAAGCAAAACACCGGGCCATTCCTGTAATCACCATGATTGCCAATGACTTGGAGCTGAGCCAAGGGAGACAGAGCCTGGAATGGGGGACAGCCCTTAACTCATTGGCCCGAAGCCCGCTTTCTTTACAAGCACTGGAGCCGTGTGAGAGATCTGTGCTCCCTGCTCACAAACAAGCCTGTTTGCCACACAAGGAGATTGGGGAGCTCTGGGGAGGGGCCGGTCCCAGATACGTGGCACGAGGCTGGGGTCCCACGATCCTGCCGATGTGATGGGTAAGGTACACGAGGAGATGGATGGAGGGCCAACTTGCCTCTTCTTTCACCAAGAAGACGATAAAGGCTACAGTTCACAGCCCCCCTGGGGTGGCTGCCATCCTTCCCTGCCCCTCTGTGATGTCTGCTCCCTCTTCTGCCAGTGCCGTGGATACCCGGGGTGGTGGGGTGGGGGGGTTCAGGAGGCTCCCTCTTCAGCTGAGAGGGCAAGTCCGGCTAGGTGGGATCGTGGAGGCTTGCAGGAGCGCACTGGGGGGGCTGGTCTGGACGGTAGAGGGTCTGGTGAAGCAGGGCACGGACGGCCGGGACGTCGTCAGGATCTGAGGGCAAGAAAGGGGTGGGTCAGAGGTTGGGGATCTCCTGGGTGCCTGGCGCAGGGCTGCTCCAGCTGCGAGCCCTCCTGGGACTCACCCACGCCCAGCTCCCGCAGGAGGTTCTGGAACTCTGGCTCAGCCTCCAGCAGTTTTAACAGATTGGTTGATTCCATCCGCTCGAGCTGCACCTCCCAGTAGACGTAGATCTTCTGGTTGAACGTGACATACACGAGGCAGGGGCTGTTGCGGCCCTCCTTGCAGGCATAGAGGCCTGAGGGGTGTGGGGGTGAGACGGAGGTTAGAGGGTCCCAGGCCCAGCGGGGAAGGGCAGAGTATACGACGCGGACCTTGGAGTCAGCCATTCCCACCCTCCCACAGATGGCCAGCCGAAAACTGAAGGCCCTCTTTCTATTCAGTCTGTGGTGAGAACTCAGAAAAATAGGTAAAATGTGCGGCCCGTTTCAGACATGGAAAAACACCAGGCAGAATAGCTCCCTAAAAGTGATAGCTGTTGATGTTCCCATCTTAGTGATGGCCCTGGGGGAATGAAGGGTAGTCTTGGTAGTCCGAGGAGTAGATTAGCAAAATGCAATCAGAGACCCGGGCTTCTCTTTGGTGGCAGTCCCTTCTTGGCAGGCATTTCAACCTTTCAGGACATTGGAGAAGTATCCCAGAGCACCGTGTAATTCTTAGCATCTCCCCACGTCCCCTGCAAGAGCCAGCGCTGCTTTCCAAGTCCCTGGTTTGGAACTAACGCGCATGCTCGGGAAGAATGTTCCTCACCGAGTTCTGACATGCTCAGATGGGAAAGAACTTTCCGGTGTCTTCACACCTCCCAGACGGACAGAAGATAAGAACTCAGCCCATTCTTTTTTAAATTAGTCTCTCTCTCTCTTTTTTAAAGATTTTATTTGACAGAGAGAGAGAGAGAGAGTGGGAGAGCGGCAGGCAGAGGAAGAAGCAGGCTCCCTGCAGAGCAGGGATCCCGATGCGGGGCTCGATCCCAGGACCCTGATATCATGACCTGAGCCAAAGGCAGATGCTTAACTGACTGAGCCACCCAGACTCCCCAAACTCTGCTCATTCTTGAAAATATTCAGAAATGGGTCTGTCACTCTCTTTTATTCCTTATTTAAAACGGTAAAAGGTGCTTGGGTGACTCAGCGGATTAAGCGTCTACTTTCCGCTCCGGTCACGATACCAGGGTTCTGGGATCGAGTCCCACATCGGGCTCCTTGCTCAGCGGGGCGCCTGCTTCTCCCTCCGCCCCTCCCCCTGCTCATGCTTTCTCTCCCCTCCCCCAATAAATAAAGTCTTTAACCTCCCCCCGCAAAAAAACTGTACAGAAGGCAACCTAGTACCCACCATCACCCTCTAATACAAGTGCTAAAGAACTCGTCTGTTTATGAAGACTCAAGTTAGGGGAGGCGGAGAGAGTGGGCAGACGAGCGTGGTCAGGGAGGGCCCGTGGGCTGGGGTCCCACCTGCACAGAAGGCTCGGATGTTCTCGTCCACTTGGAAGCGGACGACGGCGCGGTTGTGATCAATGATATACGTCTGTCCGTCCCAGGCACAGGCCACCACCTCCTCATGCCCGTTACCCTGGAAAAGGCCAGAGACTAGACTAGGCTGCAGGGGCGACCCGCAGCGGTTGTACCGGAAGCCCTCGTGATGGGGACCAAGGAGCGGCACACCTGACCCTGCGTGCCCAACAGCCAGCTGGGAAAGAAAAGGAGCCCAAGGTTCTTTCTGACCTCCCGACGCGCCTCCGTGGCCACACAGCCCATGGGTGCAACGTTATTCCCAGGCTCCTACGGAGGAAGCTCCTGCTTACGGGAGCGAAGCCGCTCACGTGCGGTCCCCTCAGCAGGGAAGGGAGATGGCGCAGAATCAGGGCTCAAACCCTGGCCTGTTCTCCCGGCTATAAAGCCTTGGGCCTCTCCTCCTAAAGCATCACGCGTGCACAAGTCTGGCCCCGTCTGCAGACTGCGGAGGCCGCGGCCTTAGGAAAGAGGGGCTCGTCGACAGACGAGAAAAAAATGGTAGAGGGTACATCGGGAATGGGGGTGAAGACCTCACTTCTGGATCCTAGCCACTCATCTCTCGCCCGAGCCACTACTGCCCCCAAAGGGTGCTGGCACTGCGCTGCCAAGCAGGGAACAGTGCTGAGCTCCGAGGAATACGCAGAAATAGATGCCCCAGAGACGGAGGTAAGGAAAGACAGGGAATTGGGAAGGGAGAATGTCTCGCGTAAATCTCATCTCTCCATGTCAAGGAGGTAAGACTGTCCCTCTCACCGTGACATCCAGCTTCTCCAGGGCGAAGAGCTGGTGGTCCACCTGCACCGACCACAATAGCTTGTCTGCTTCCTCCATAAGCTTCAGTGTCCCTGCGGGGTGAGGGGGGGACAGGTAGGCCGGGTGGGCAGGACAGGACCCCTGAGCGGACCCCGCAGGCACACAGCCCCCAACCCCAGCAGGAACTCACCATCCAGGGTGCAGAGAGCAAAGAGGCCAGAGCCACCTCTCTCCGCGGTGTGACCTGTGGGCACGACGGAAGGACGGGAAGGTGAAGGGCGGGTCAAGGTCAGAGCGTACAGGGTGAGGGGCGGTCCAAGGCAGGGAGGAAGGGAGGGCCCCGTGTCTCCCCTCTCCCAGGACTGATGCTCCTCCCTCGGCTCCGTTTTGCGCTCCCCCACCCCCCAGCCCACGGTCACCTCGTTTGATGTTGCCAACGAGGTGGGTGGAGACGTTCTTGTTGTGGATGCGGCCGGAAGTCTGGTGCAACGTGACATCTCGGGCGGCCAGGGTCTCCCTGTGTGGGGCGGAGGGGGATACTAAGTGGGGATCCGGTGAGCCTCATTCTCCAGGACTTTTCTGGCCCCCATCTCTGTACGAGCTCCCAGGATGTGAATCAGCCTGGAAGCCGATCGCTGAGCCTGTCTGGCCGGTGTGGCAAGTAGAAGAAAAGAGAGGGACAGAACTGCCAAGTTAGAATCTTGCAGTCTCCTCCAGGTGCTACAAGGTGAAAGCCCCGGATTCCCTGGATCCCCAAATAATATTCCGTAGTGGGGCACAGGTACCATGCTGGGACCCAGCTGAAGCAGCTCTGTCAACTAGGGACCCATCCGCCACCCTGAAACTCCGGGAGCCCATCGGGATTCCATGCACCCCATGCCGTCCACAGGCCCGCACCCTTACCTACTGCCCTCCGGGGCTCCCTCCGAGGTAGGGGGGCGCCCAGTGTCCTTGTTCCAGGTACACAGCAGAATGGCGTAAGCACAGCCCGGCTGAGATACCATCAGTTCCGGCACACCCAGGGGCCCCGGAGTCACCGAGAGACTGTCCACCTGCACCAGGGAACAGGGGCTGACAGAGGGCTGGGGACAGGAGGAAGTGGGACCCTGCAGAGAACAGGGGAGAGTGTGGGGCAGGGGCCTTGGGAACAGTGCCCCGGGCTTCAAGGGCAGGAGCGGAGGAAGAATGCGAGTTCACGGGGCTCCTGCTCGGTGCCATTCTCTCCAAACAGCCTACCTGCTCCTCTCCACGGTGCCTACGTCCTATGGGGTCCACACGTGCCACAGAGTGCATCCCACCACCTGCACCTTGTCATTCTTACCCAATGCTCCCTCCTCTCTGCCTGTGCTTAGTCCCTTGCCCCTCACACTCTGATTTGACACTTTCTTCTTTGGATTTCTCTCAACAAGGAGATGTTCCCTTCCTCCCCCCCTAAATCCGGGCCCACGACCATTCCCCCTTTCCTGGAGGGGGGCTTCCTCCCTGCCCCCGGGGCCCCTGAGCCCCACGCTCAGCCTCTCACCTGACCCTCCAGCGTCCATTTCTTGAGGGACACCAGCTGCCCCATCGGATGCTCAGCGCCCTCGCCCAGGTCTTCCCAGCGGAAAGCCCGGACCACACGGTCTGTGTAACCTACCACCAGCTCGCAACACCCATCTCCATCTGCGGACCCAGAAAGTAAGACGCGTTTGGAGCTGCATGTGTAGTCACGAGCTCGAATCCTTCACACATGTCCTCCCTGCTCCTCCGCTAACAGCACCGCTCTTGGTGCTTTTACCCACCACAACCTCAGACCCGAAGTGGACCCTCAAGGACTTTGCGTCTGCACCTGCGCGCCCCCCGCCCCCCGTCTTCCTTGTGCGTGGAACGCTCACCCCGCCCCCCAAACTGCTCCACGGGTCCTATCACTTCTTCCCTCCTGCTGCTGTTCTCAGATGCACACCACCCGAGTGTCCTGACTCACGCCACGTACTGACCACCACCTCCCCGACAGCTTCCAACCGGAACACCAAGCCCTGTATCTGTAGGGCTCACTCCCTTGCCACCTTCAGTGTCTGACCAAATGTCACCTTCCCGGCCAGCTCCATTGAGAATTGGCACCTCCACTTCTCCGCCCTGACTCTCGATAGCCCCTTTCGGTGGTTTCTCTTCTCCGTGGCATGTCTGACCTTCTCACATGAGACTTCACTTTCTCACAGCGTTTTACGCTGTTTCTTTTCCGCCCCTTCCCAGAAAAGGTCCAAGAAGGCAGCGACTTCTGTTTGTTTTATTTACTGCAGTCCCACTGACTAGAATGATAGCTAGTTTATAATGGGAGCTCAGTAACCCAACATGAAATGTAGAATAATGGCCCACAGGAATGCTAGCTACCTCCCTGAGTCCCTTGAGATCGGCTCTACTACCCATTGACTCCTATTCCCCCGGCTGCTTGCAGAGACGGCCATGCCCACCGATGTCGCTGATCAGCATGACCTTGGTGTTGGCAGGGATGTGCTGCTTGAACACTGGATGCTGCTCCTCTCCCGTTAGGCTCTCGTGGTGCCCAGAAGCATCCAGGGCTTTGGCGGGCGTCAGGTCACACAGGTGAAACCATCCTTCGGCACTCACCGCGACCACCAGGTTCTGGGAGGCAGAGGCATGGGAGGGAAGGACTGGGGAGGGAAGTTGGGGCGTGAGCCTTGTCCTTAAAGCACAGAGGTGGGAGGGCTGAAGCCTTTAGCTCTCAACTGGTTTCCACCAGGCAATGGGGCTCAATCTAGGTAAAGCCTTGGAGTTCCATCGAAGTCCCAATGTGCCCTAGGGTTCTTACCTTTCCTTTATTACACACATCTCCGACCCCAACGCAAGTCAGCTGCAAAGAAAAGGGGAGACACACTGAGGGAGGCCAGTACTCCTTCAACCCCCGGAAGCAAGGAACGGGTTCGCTAACCACCATTGTTCGCTGAAAACTTGTGCTATGTGACCTACACTGATAGTTCACGCTTTTACCCTTCCCAACAGGAAGACCTAAAGTTGGGGTGCCTGGGTGGCTCAGTGGGTTAAGCCTCTGCCTTCAGCTCAGGTCACGATCTCAGGGTCCTGGGATCGAGCCCCGCCTCAGGCTCTCTGCTCAGCAGGGAGCCTGCTTCCCCCTCTCCCTCTGCCTGCCTCTCTGCCTACTTGTGATCTCTCTCTCTCTGTCAAATAAACAAATGGAATCTTAAAAAAAAAAAAAAAAGTCTGGGCTGAACCAAAGTTTCACATCTAGGATAGCCAGTTTATCCTATTTCTAGACTCCTTCAAAGTATTACCCCCATTTTCTACTATACTTTATAAGCTCAGACGACCTCGGCAGCTTTTAAAGCACCAAGGGAGCCACTCCACAGCAGAAAATAAAAACCAGCCCAGCAGCTAGGAGGGTGCCGCCTAGTGGCTCCCCTCCCTGAATCGAATGAACCCTGAAACAGCCGCTGGGCTGAGGAGCTGGTGAACCGGGACGCGTTCCTGTGGGGAGCTGGTGAACCGGAGGGCTCCTGTGGGGCTCAGCCTTGACCGGAAGGACCCCGCTGCCCCGCGAGCCCCAGGGAGTTGAACACTGACCATGCCCTGGCAGGAACAGGTGACCCATGGCCGGCTGTCATCACTCTTATACACGAACAGCTTCCCGCTGGTGTCCCCCACCACCAGTTCATTTAACTTCAGATGGGGAGAGAAGACAGGGTTAGTTAGGATGGGATCTTATGGAACCGCCTCAAGCTTTTGTCTATGGGGTCCCTCTTGGAGAAGTCACAAGACCTCAACTCGTATCTTCACCAACTTTAGTTAAAAAAAAAAATCTGCTGCAACCAACAAGAGCACAGTTTCCCAGGGTTTCTTTATCTCCCTGTAGCGGTAGGTGTGTGTCAGGGGAGGTTAGCAGCATGAGGCAATATAGAAATCTGTGACCCTTCCCACCCAGGGAAGTCTGACAACAGGAACAGCCCCAGGGGCTGCGTGCCTGACTTCAGCTCATCCCCATCTGTCCATTGTCAATGGGACATATTTTGAAAACAACCCCAAATATTTAACTTTTGGAAAACTGGACTTCAGAGCGCGTATTTAATCGCGGGCCAAATGAAGAGACGAGGTCAGCTCTGGGGGGGGTCCTCTTTCCTCTGGCAAGACCTTCTGATCACAGTGTGTATGTGTGCACAGAGAGGGGGTGGAGGTGCCGGAGGGGACAGCATGACCGGGTTGCTGGCCTCAGCCTCGACGCTCTGGGTCTCTGGCGCCCTCAAGTGGTGGCCGAACTCTCAGGAGGGGGTGCCCTGCATGCGCCTCCTCACTGTTTGTATCTGGGTACTTCATTTTCCCCGTGGTTGCCCAAAGGCTGGCTACCTTTCCAGGGGCGATCAGTGATAACAAGGTAGCACCAAAGCTTTTTTCCACAAATAGCTTCCTGCTTTCCCCTTGGGGGGGCGTGGCCAGCCAACACCTCTTTCCTATCCTCAAAACAGAGTGAATATTAGATTCTCAAGAGCTTTCATTCTAAAGGCAACATAGACGTAACAGACCAACAGTAAGGAAAAGTTGAAAATGAACTGGGATTTATTAATAATATTTACTGGGGCGCCTGGGCAGCTCAGTCATTAAGTGTCTGCCTTTGGCTCAGGTCATGATCCCAGGGTTCTGGGATCGAGCCCCGCATCAGGCTCCCTGCTCTGTGGGGAGTCTGCTTCACCCTCTCCCACTCCCCCTGCTTGTGTTCCCTCTCGCTGTGTCTCTGTCAAATAAATAAAATCTTATAAAATAATAATATTTACTTGATTTGAATCTTTCATTTATTTTTTTAATAGTTATGGGAGTTTCTGGTGGGACTATTTGATCACAGAAGCATAAAGTAGGTGTTTTTTACATTGTACTCTCTCCACCCGACGTTTCCATTATGTCTGCCCCAGAGGACTTGGGGAGACACACAGGAGAGCGTCTACATGGCACAGAGGCTCAGTGTGGCTACCTGGATTTGACTCCAGCTGCCTGTGCTTAAAGTTTCTCATCTATAAAACAAAGATCGTAAGCATATCTTTTTTTTTTTTTTTAAGATTTTATTTCTTTATTTGACAGAGAGAAAGAGATCACAAGTAAGCAGAGAGGCAGGCAGGTAGAGAGAGAGGAGGAAGCAGGCTCCCCGCTGAGCAGAGAGCCCAATGCAGGGCTCGATCCCAGGACCCTGAGATCATGACCTGAGCCGAAGGCAGAGGCTTTAACCCACTGAGCCACCCGGGCGCCCCTAAATAAAATCTTTAAAAAAAAAAAAAAAGGGCACGGACACAGAATGAAATCATAAAATGGTGAAGTAGGTGCAGTGAGCAAGTAGATGTGACCCAGCCAGGCAAAGACAGGCAATGACAATGAGGTAATGGCTGGTCTCCTGGAAGGGGACATTTCCAAAGAGACTCATCTGCTTTCCCACAGTTATGCTTCCCAGCAGTTCCACTTCTCTAGGGCTGATCCTGGCTCTGGCCTCTGAAGGTCACTCACTGACACTAAAGCATCCCAGCTGGAGGTTACCATTGCCAGAAATACTCAAGAAGAGAGGAGGTGAGGTCTTTGATCTGCTACAGTCTTCTAGAAACTCCCCCCTGGTGTAGCCAGGCCTTTGTGGGCAGTCCAAGAGGGTGTGGATTCTATTTCTGCCTTCCCCTCCCCTCCAACTTACCAGGAAATAAATTAGTTTCAAAGAACTCTAGGCTATTGATTTATTAGGATGAAATAAGTCTTTTTCCTGCCCCAAATCTCCAAATGGTAGCCTGAGGAACCAGTAACAATTTCTATCCACACTCATGCAGGCTGAATGTACCACATACAATCACTAGGCAACTATCTCAACTACTTGCCCTTCTTTCAGTTATATTTATCAATAACAGGCAAAGCCCTTCAAACTTCTTTCAGAGACATAAGCACATTCGCTTTCTCTAACTGTCTTCATTTATTCAACAAACATTTGATGAATGCCTCCTATGTGCTGGGCACTATTCTAAGTGTTGGGAATATAGCAGTGAAAAAACATAAAAATTTCCTATCCTTATGAAGCTTACAACTCAGATTAAAAAAAAAAAAGGTAGTACAATACATCTAATATTGCAGAAATGAGTGTATTAGTGCAATCCACTTAGAAAAGTTCAATTTCCAAAAAAGCTGATGTTGTGAAGCTATGAAAAAAGGCATGCATTTTTCCCTTTTAAACAAAGAAGACAATCAGATAACAGAAAATAATGCACACCTAAAGTCACTCTGTTAATTTACTATTTGAAAATGCCTCTCTTGATTTTCTCATAAAATTGTAATGCTTGGCATATGAAGAAATGTGAAAGCCCAGAAAACAATACAGATTTATGAGAATAACTCCTTCCTCCCTCCAGGGAGGAGAGCCAAAAGAGCCCTCATAAAATACCTTCTCTATCACAGCACAAAGGAGGCTGGGGGTGGAGGAGAGGGGATGTTTTAGACCTTGTTTTTTTTTCCAGAGAAGAAAGCACAGAACAGGGAGAAGAGAATAAGTAAGGAGGCAGAAAAGGGAGATGGGGAAGAGGGTGAGACAGGATGGCAATAAGGTGCTTTGCATTAAAAATATAAAATAATGAATGAAAACATAGTCTGTTAAAACTGTCTCATACCAGCAACAGCCCCCATACCCTTTGATGCTCCACCCCAAAACTCTTTAATCAGTGCACCTGCTTACATTTTGTTATTCTTGTGACCATCACCCCACCTGACTATGAACTAGCTGAGGGCTGAGGGGTTCTTGTTCATTTTGGAATTCCCAGAATATAGCACAGTCCTTGGCGCACGATGGGCAGCTGAAGCAAACACTAACAGAAGCAAATACTAACAACTAACACTCAGCATTAGCTGTGTTGCTGTATTAACTCATTTAAACACCGAGGAAAACGACGACAGGGGAGAGATGAAATGGTAGATGTAAACTGGTTTTTTTAATTCAACCAAGGTGTAGCACTTTCAAGTTGCCAGACCCTCGCGTGTTCTACGGAGCAGGACCTAGAGAAACCCTGCAAGACCGGGGTGGAGACCTGGAGAGGCAGAAAAGTGGGCGGTTAATCCAGCCGAAGGGGCACGTGTCAGAGCAGCAAAGGCGCGCTAAAGCTTGTTTTGAGGCTTCGGAAAGTACAATGATTTGAGAAGTGACGCCCCTGGAGAAGGCATCACGACAGAAGCAATCCCAGTATATCGGGCTCCCACTGTGAACAAGTTACTGACGTAGGCAAAGGATCAGTTATGTAGGCCCCTAGAAGAACACCAGACCAGAGAACCCGAGCAATTCGGTCCCGACGTCCAACAGGAAAGCTCCCCGCCAGACCTCCCCTAGGACACCGCGCCAGCCCCACCGCGCAGGCGCAACGCGCGACGTGCGCGTCGACGCCGCCGCACGCCGCGGGCAGCTTCTGCACTCCCCTGGCCCCGCCCCACCCGGAGCGGAGCCGCAGAGTCCGGCCGCGTCTCGCAGTGCGCATGCACTGACCGTGTCGTTATCGACGTCTCCGAGGCAGATCGCGTGCGGGAAGAGGCTCCCACTAAATTCCAGGGCGACGCGCTGCACGTAGCTAACCGACCTCATCGCACTTGCAGGGGTCGAAGCACCGGGGAGCCCCGCTAAATGTTCCCCGAGCCCCTCCCGAGAGCCGCCCGAGCGGAAGGCCGGCCAAACCGGAAAGTTACGTCACCGCCTGAGCCTCCAAACACAGCCTTCGTCGCTTAATCTTAGAGAGGAGGTGGGTCTTCCGAGTCCTCTGGGCGTGGGGGCGGGCTTGCCCAACTACCGACGTGAGTGACAGGGGCCCGGGCCACTCCTTTCCTCCAGAGCGCCACAGAGCTGGGGTAGACCCACCCTGACCGGGGCCGATCTGTTCCCCAGGCAACGGGCTCTCCAGGGCTTGACCCAATAACCTTGACCTCTTCTTTTGTTGTCCTAGCGATGAAGATTCCCAGCCATCAGACTAAACCAGAGAATCATAATAATCGTAATTACGGACAGTTGTATGGTTTCCAACAGTGGGGTTTTTTTTGTTTTGTTTTGTTTTTAAATGATAGAAGTTTTCTGTTAGGAGTCTTGAAAACAATGTAGTGAATTGAACCGGCATTTAGAAAAACAAAATAGAGGGGTGCCTGGGTGGCGCAGTGGGTTAAAGCCTCTGCCTGCAGCTCAGGACATGATCTCAGGGTCCTGGGATCGAACCCCACGTTGGGCTCTCTGTTCAGCGGGGAGCCTGCTTCCCCCTCTCTCTGCCTGCCTCTGCCTACTTGTGATCTCTCTCTCTCTCTGTCAAATAAATAAATAAATAAGTAAAATCTTTAAAAAAAGAAAAAATAGAATGACTAGGAAATACCAAGTGACTGTCGAGTAGTAAATATTCTTTCTGTGAAACTTTTGTTTCAATTGTCTATATATGTATATTTTATATGCTGACTTATGTGAAAAAGGATTTTTAAATGGTGTGTGTGTATGCTTTTATGGTCAGTACTTTGAAAACCACTGGCAGCGAAGAATGTTTCGTATATATTGTTTCACATAATCAGCACAGCAACCCTGAGTGCTTGCATTATTACGATATTTTGGATGAGAAAAACAGGTCCAGCAAAATTAAGTAACAAAACAGAAAGTTGTAGAGATGGGACACAAACCAAGATCGCTTGATCCAAAACCTCAACTCCTTTCTACCGTCTATGCCACGGTTCTAGGAAAGTACTCAGGCTGGAGGTCAGGGCTGCTGAAATTTTGGATCTGCTCTGCCCTGTGCCCACCGCCTCCAGACAAAGCTGTTGTCTCCCTGCCTCAGTGGCCTCAACTCTGTAGTATAAATGGGACATCACCATCATTCATGGTTGGCCTCTTAGGGAAACTTTTCACGTTGAATCGAGTCCAGTCTTTCTTCGGGGTGCCTCATCAATCAGGGCATCAGAAGTCTAATAGTTGTAAAATTTTGCAGGTGTTCAATACATTTTAAAGTTTAGGTCTGCAGGTCCAGGCCAGTATCTGCACTGGTTTTCAGGAGTAGATACGAAAATCAGGATATCCACCTCACCTGGGAAGGATGGACTAGGGGATGGTCCTGCTTTCTCTATCTGAACGTAGTGGGAGAAGGCACTGGAAGGCAGGACCTTTTTGCTTGGGGGTGGGGGAGAAAGTGGGAGTGGCACATTTTGTCCCAGAGGTCCCAATGGATCTGACAGCCAGGTGAGTTGAGAACAGAGAACAGTAAACAGGAGGCTGTCCAGACAAATACTGGGGACTGCACATACACTCAAGTTTCTGGTTTTGGTGGCATACTGTGGGCCTGGCCAGGTCCATTCAAAGGCTCTGTGTCACATAGGTGTACCTGGTGCTTTCCATCCATGATCTCATTACGGAGGGGTTGCATACAACCTTATCCTGCTCTGCCACATCTCTGTCCTCTTTTCTAGCTCTCACCTTGAGCTTCAGCATAGGTTTTAAGGGACGGAGAAACAAAAGCTAACTTAAAAATGTTTACCTCTAAATGTAAAGTCAAATCGTTATTCAATTCTGTTTCTTTTCATTGTCATTTCTCTATTGTTTTCTCTTTTTCCAGCCTTTTGAATGAAATTATAATATAAATAAGTGAATTCGTAAGTAACCCAGGACAAAATAGATGAGGACCACCCAGCTTCTGCCACCAGGTGCCCTGACCTGACCCAGTTCTCTGAATTCATACCCTGGCCCAGCATTTCACAGTGCCTTAGTTTTATCTTTTTCAACGGTTGCGTTTCTTGTTCTTGGCCCTTCTGTGCCAGGGCTTGCCTGTTAATATTTGTCCTGTAGGTCCTGTCATTATGATGACAATATGTCACATGACAACCTGGATGCCATGCCTTTTGGCTTTTGTCAAGAGAACCAAATAAATTTAGAAAGGGAGCTCCAAGAAATATGACATGAATCCAGTCTCTCTCTTCTCCCCACCTTGTCTCAATTACTTTAACTGCATTGTGTGTTACATTCTTAGAAAGTGGAATACACTAGGGGTCCCAGAGCCAAGTGGACAGATCCCTGGCTCCACAAGGAACACCCCTGTTCGTGGCCCTTTCTAATGGGATGGTTGGTGGGTCTCCACTGATACCATCTCTGAGCATGGGTTTTGGCTTACTCCCCAAAACAGCCTCACCAGGCCATCGTCCTGGTTAGATGACATGGGTAAAGTTGTGTGGGTGACATATTTTTTACCGACCAGCCAAACGACAGCTTCATTTGAAATCCGCTATGGAAAGGGAGGGAAGTGTTAAGTGGGAAGCATTTCCAGGGAGATTCTTTGTTCATTTCGTCCTCCAGGAGTAGACAGAGGGGTCCAAGTTCTGTCTGCCCAGGATGGCTAGGTAAGAAACAAGAGCTTTAAGACTTTCTACGCCTGAGGCCCAGAGCCACTCACCACCTTGGGGGCAGGGCCTAGGACTTCCTAATGGGTTCAGTTTGAGACTTCCTCATTCCCCTTTGTCTGTAATCTTCAGTGTACCTTAGCATACTAAAGATCCTGAGAAGTCCCCAAGTACGGAAACTTGTTTCTCAGATTTACTTGACAGAAATGAGGCAGAACACCACTGTGGGCAGCCCTGCTCTGAGTGAAATGCTGTTATTCAGAGCTCTCCTTTTGAGGCCCACCCGCTTGGCTCTGTCACGAAAGATCACCAGCTCTGGGAAGCTTTGATCCTAGAGCCTATCAGCGTCATTATTTGGTTTTGTTTTGTTTTGTATTAAAAAGATTTTAAGTAATCTCTACAGTCAATGTGGGGCTGAACTCACAACCCTGAGATCTAGAGTCACAGGCTCTACTTAATGAGGCAGCCAGGTGCCCCAGTATTGTCCGTCTGTTTACTGGCTACTAACTGAAGGAG
This sequence comes from Procyon lotor, assembly GCA_028646535.1. Lineage (NCBI taxonomy): Eukaryota > Metazoa > Chordata > Mammalia > Carnivora > Procyonidae > Procyon > Procyon lotor. The sequence continues at coordinate 23,387,457 of CM053611.1, read as the reverse complement.
AAGGAAGAGTAGTCAGTCCTTCACTGTCTCTGGAGTCCAAACATGAGGAAACAAAGAATGATGAAAATGTTTCAGAACTAGATGGAGGTGGTGGTCTTACGACGACGTAATTGGACTAAATACCACTGCATTGTCCATATTAAAATGGTTAATTTTATGTGAATTCCACCCCAATAAAAAAAATCCAGCAGTTCTATGTTGTGAAGCACTAATGACAATTGGAACCTAGGCCTTGGGGGAAGGGGCACAAGGTAGGACCAGTGCTCTTGTCTAGCCGAAGTCTGGAAGTTCACGAAAGCATTTTTTTCTTGACCGTCCCTCCTCAGAACCATTTTGTGAATCTTTCATTCTTACTTTGCCTCCCAAGTTGGTATACTTAGTGTTGTTCATTACATGCCAAACAAGGTTTTATTAGGATCCTTAGGTTTTATAATTGAGGACAGTGGGTGGTGCATTCAAGCTATCTGAGGTTGACAAGCATCCAGGAACTACAGCCAGAAAATAGCAATGATTTCCAGAAAGAGGACAAGGTCTCTTACATAGGATCTCCTTACTTTGGCTTTATTCAGCACTGCCCTTAACCCCTTTTCATTTTGACTTCAGGTTATAAGGCTCTGACATGTTCTGCCTTTGGAAAGGGGAGGGAAGAAACACAGTAGACAGAAGATAGGGGATTAACACAGTAGACAGAAGATGGGGGATTCCACTCTTTTTAAACCAAGGGAGTAGCACACTTCCTGCCTTTGATGGCGGTGTGGCTGGTAGAGAGAGGGGTCAAGTGCTTCGCTGCTGGTGTAAGGCAGGCAGGGCCGGGCCCCCGAAGGGTTTTGTGAACCTCAATATGGGTTCTGATCTTCTAAGTGGGATGGGAAGTCATTGATGGGTTTTAAGCTGTTGGTCAGGAGACCTGGCTGGAGGCGCGTGGTGATGTTGGGGAGGAGCCGCTAGAATGGAGATGGGGAAAACTTTGGGAGATCAAGCTTAGAGAACTTGATGTGAGGATCAGCACAGACATATGAACCCGATCTCAAAATGTCCAAATCTTCAGGAACAGCTAGCAGTATTGGTTGCTACTGGTTTTCCTTATTCAAGCACATTCTCTCCATCCGGGAGGATTTTGAGTGTTGGCGAGGAAACGTTCAACTGACGTGGCTATTAACTTGGGCATGGTCCAGAGCGGAATGGAAGTCCGTGACAGGTCTGTTTTTAATCCTGAAAACTTGTGGCCACTTAAATAAAACATCTTGGCAGTACGGTTTTAATGTTACATCAACCAAGGCTCATCCAGCTCCAGGATTCTATGGAAGTGCGTGTTTTAAATTCCTGGAATCCCACAGAAGCTGGAAGGAACCTTAGGAGTGTTTTGTCCAGTCCCCTATTCTTGCAGCTAAGGAAATAGGCTCAACTTGCCCAAGGTCACGTGAGTCTCCCAGCAAGTCTGGATTTGGTCCAGCTTGCTCATATTCCAGGCAGACCTCTCTTTGAGCCTTGTGTTCCTCATCTGCAAAGTGGGGGTGTTAACTCTTCGGATGGTTGCAGGGATTAAGGTTCAGTTCACACAAGGCTCTTGGTTTAAGGCCAGGCTTGTCCTAGGTTAGCTACTGTCAGCTGCAAGGGCAAGGTGGATCTCTGAAATACCAAAGACCCAGATGCACAGGACTGTGGGAACTCAACAACAGTGAAAGCGGGCACTGGAATACAACCAAATCTTAGTTCGGGCTCATGGCACTGGCCATGCTGTAGGACTTGGTTTAACTCCCACACAAATTCATATTCCTCAGCAAAAGCATGGAAAAATTTCTTCTGGAACTGTATAGGCACATAGGTAGACAGACTACCTCTACCACTAGGCAGAAAGGACAGCTCACACGGGAGGCAAGAGGGCTGAGGCCCCCAGAGAGGCTCTAGCCTGCAGTCTTGACCATCTGGAGAAGACACCACCAGAGACTTGTGCCCCTAAGCCTCTCCCAGGGCCCCGAAATGTTGACCCCCAAAGGTCAACATGTAGAAGAAAGTACAAGCTCTTCTCTATTAAGGCCCAGAGGCAAGCTGGAAAGCAGGCCTGAGTGCCAGATCCCTGGGGTGTCTGATTGAAGGGCTGCTAACGGGGATTTTACCTTGAGAAGAAACCAAGAAAGCTCGTGCTTTCGGCTAGATTACTTGCCTCTGCTGCATCAGTCAGGCGGCAGACCAATCTATCCCAAAGACACGAGTGGTCCTAGTATTTTACATGTTTGTATTTACCTCCTCCTCGGTTAGGAAGAAAAGCAGAGCTGTGAAAAGCTGCCTGGCTGCAGGACGGGGTGCTGGGAACCCGTGGGAGGCCAAAGGCATCGCCGGGCTGAGGCCTGTTGCACACCCACGGGCAGTCCTCACGTGCCGGCCCCACCAGCCGCCACACTGCAGGCAGGGCTGGGGAGGAGGGGAGGCCACTCCCTTGTGGTTTTGCCCCCCAAGTGTAATCCACCAGGCCCACCCCCTGAGGCCAAACAGAAAGGGCTGCCCAACACCCAGGTTTGAGTTCCACTTTATTGCTCAAGCACAGTACTTGAGGTAAGCCCAGACCTTCAGCAACGTGCAGAGAAGAGGCTGAGGGGGTTGGGGACACGACCTGGCTGAGAAGGGAAACGGATCCACAGGGAAATACTGGTGGGGGGGGGTGGCAGGAGGTGGTCATCAGGACACCAAAGACAGCTCAGCCATACCATCTGGGGTGAGGCTGGGAACAGAAAGCAGGAGCGGGCACAGCAGTGGTTTTCCCCATGCCCCTAGCACCCACATGGAGGCCCCGTGTTTGGGAACGGACCGGCAGGAGGGAAGGACGAGGAAATTGGCTGCCCAGGAGTCTCCCTCTCCACCCTGGTTTCACATCAGAGCCTGCGTAGCATCCCTACCACTCACTCCCTTCTACCATTTGAAAAATGGACACAGCGAACAGAAGCAGCAAAATAAATTAACGTTCTGATGAGTGTGCGTGTGGATGGACATTCGTTCACATGTAATGGGGGACGGGGAAGGGAAGAGGGGGTGATACCACCTAGAATGACCCCCCAGCCTCCTCCTTTCCCCCTTCCCCCAAAGCCACCATTGAACCAGGTAGAAAAATAAAGGTCTAATTCACTCAAAATTCTTCAGTTTTTACAAAACTAACAGGGTGGAGGAGGGGAGGGGGCAGGGGAGGCAGGCAGCCACGGCGGGAGGGCTGGGCAGAGCCTATGCTTCCGTCTCCACCTGAGGCTGGCTCCCGGCCACATTGCTCTTCTCCTCCTTCATCTCCGTGTCAGCAGGATGGTCTCCCGCGGCTTCTGCTGCCTTGGCCTGGGGGTGGGGGGGTGGGGGTAGAGAGGAAAGGAAGGGGCTGAGCTCCAGTTCTCATCTGGCCCGGGCCTCTGAGGAGAAAGGGGACTTTCCCTGTGTCCCCACTCCCGCTGGCCGGCACCGAGCCGAGGCGGTGACTAGCTGTATTCCCCCTCCACACGGACGGACACACACACTCCTCCCCCGACAGAGTGCTGGCCACCGGGCCAACTCCCTCTCCGGGTGTGTCCTAAAGACAGACAGACACACACACACACACACACACCCCTAAAAGATCCCTTAGTGTGATATTACTTAGAACCGTGATCTTGTGCACGTGTATTATTTACTGGAATCATCTAAAAATGGTCGTATCGAACTACTTCTGGGTGGTGGAAGAGGCTTCTTGTTACATATTCTTTTGTGCGGTTTCAATACGATGATGTAACTCTATTACCTATCGAAACACAGGCTTTTCAAACCTACATCTTATTTTTATTTTTTAAAGACCTAGGGTTTAAAACAGGCACAGAGAGCGGAGTTTGGGAGGCACGCCCAAGTGCAACCAACTCCCCACCTGTAGGGCTCACAAGGGGTTTTTAGCCATGATCACACAGGAACCGTGCCTCCCTCCCCCCCCAGCAGTTTTTGCCAAGGGGACATACATGTCACTGCTCCAGGAACAAGGCAGGGCCGGGTGTCCAGGCGTGGCATGCACAACCAGAGGCGAAGCCCACAATGCCTGGGTCAGGTGCGGGGACAAAGCAGCGCCTTTTTTCCAATCTGTCCCCACCGTCCCCCCGTCCTGAGCCTTACCTTGCTCTCCTCCTCGGCCAACCTCTCAAACATGTTGGCGTAGAGCTTCTTCTCCCGCGCGAGCTGCTTGCGGATCCGCTGCTGGCAGACGGCCAGCTGGGCCTTGGCGGCTTTGTTGCTGGGGTAGAGCTGCAGGACCTTCTGGAAGTCAGCCCGTGCCAAGTCAAAGTCATTCACCGCCAGGTGGGCCTCTCCGCGGCGGAAAAGGCCCTTCTCGTTGTTGCTGTCCAGTTCCAGGGCCTAAGGACGCAGGGAGGAAGCGACGGGGAGACCTGAGTCCCTGCGGCCTTTCTGGCCTGAGACAGGGTTCCAGAGAGAGTCCTCAGAGGACCAGGCAGCACACAGACCACCGGCTCCACCTCAGGAAGTCGTCTTGGGGCATGACATGGAAAAGACCGAGGTCTAGGAAGGAACCTGTTAGTCCTGGGCTTTCGATGAAAAGAGCAAGACCCGAGACGACATTTCCATTCTCTCCAGAATAAAGCAGATACTCAGGAGGGACAGGCCAGGAACCAGAGGAAACGCTGTGGCGGTTCTTCCCCGCCCGTGGCTCCTCCATCTCCACATCAGCTGCCCCCCACCACTAAAGCCAAGATGCTTGCTTCTCGAAGCCCTTGCCTCTTGGGGCCCTTCATCTCCGGGCTCCCGCTGGTCCCACTTGCTACCCTATCCCTACCATAGTCACCCAGGCCGAGTTTCGGACCTGCCGGCAGCTCACCTAGCCGAGCCTGTGAATGTTGCTCCCCAGCCCTCTTGAGAGGGGCCTCACCTTGTTACAGCTCTCAATGGCCGCCGAGAAGGCCTGTAGTTTCAGGTGACACATGGCCAGGTTGAGGTGGGAGGCCAGCCGAAGGGCCTGGGCCTTCTGGGCTTCCTCGTTAGAGAAACTGGACTCATATTCCAGCCAGGAGACAATCTTCTTATACTGCAGTAAAGCTTGCTTGTACTTGCCTTCCTAGAAAAGGAGGGAGGCTCAGGCACCGGGCTGTCATCCTCGGTAGCTCTCAGTGACACACCCCCAGCAGGACCTGCCAGCTCCGACACGCCAGGTGAAGACTGCAGGTGCTCCACATGCCCTCCCGGGGATCGTCCTCAGGTCCCCGGGTGCTGGCTCACCTTAAAGTACACGGTGCCCCGCTCTTTCACTATGGTGCTCTGTTCCAGCTTCTCCTCGGAGCTCATCTCCCAAGACTCCTTGGCCTGCCGGACCCCAAGGGAGAAACAAAGTCGTCAGCTACCCCAGAGCCACATACTGGGACCTGACTTCAGGACAGAGAGGACCCTGAGCAAACTCACTTTCTCAAAACTCTTGAGGTGTACTTCATATTTCAGCTCAGCATTTGGCGGGATCTGGAACTTTTCCTTCCCCACATTGCCAAAAGCATAGCTGTGGGGGCAAAAAAACAAAACAAACAAACTAGGTCACCGCAGCCACGCTTAACCTGCTCCACACTTTTGAAAAGGCTTCCTGTCTTTTTCCTGCAAGGCACCTCCCCATCCCCTGAGACTTGGTTCAAATGTTTCCTGTTTGGCAACATCTTCCTTGACCTCTTCACACAATCAGTCGGTCTCTTAGCATCTTCCATATCCTTCTACCTCACACTAACAGTGGAAATGATGACCAACTTACTAATTACCAAATCTCACCGAACAAGTCCCTAGAAGGCAGGAATGATGTCTTTTGAGTACCTCGGAATTACCAGCTCTGTGTCTGGCACGTACAGATGGCTTTCGATCAATGTCATTAATGACGGAGTGTGTTTAGTACGAGACAATTTTGACACTGGTAGAGGAAGAGATCTGGAGCGGCCATGACTGAAAATATGAGGCTGTGATTCCAGATGTGGCCGGTTGTGACCATGCCCCCGAACACCAAACACCAAGAGCTCACGTGCGGGCCAGACTCAGAGGGACCGCTACGGAGGCTGTGGGGGATGGGTGAACGCACACAGAGGAAGTGACACAAGCAGCTAGTTACACAACTCACTGTGGACACGTAGATCTCTGACCCTGGGTCGCCCACCTGCTCTACAAAGTGCCCACTCCGCACCTGGGCTTGAGGTATACAACGGAATGTTCTCCTTTTTCCATGCGCTGTATGGCTTTCTCCAGCCCGCAAGGCAGGTCCAGGCTCTCCCCCTCGCCAACCTCAAAGCGCAGCTCCCGCCGGTCAAACACCTGGTCCTTGTAGTACCCTTCCAGGGCAACTGGCACAAGAAAGAGGCAGCGTGCCAGGGATGTGAGCGGGTAGGGGGCTGAGGAAGGAGGCCACCGGCGGCCTCCCGCCATGACCTCATCGCTGCCTGCTCTTGTCCTACTGTCAGAGCTGGAGGCCCGCGAGGAAGGTATGGTCCAATCCCTTAGTTCTCAGACGAGCTACTCGGATTGGCAAAGGAAATGACTTGCCCAGAGCCACCCAGGGCCTAAGTCCCAGAATCGGAATCGAAGCCCCAGACTGTGCTGTCTCACCCTCCACAATGGCACCCTCATTGGGCCTGGCGTAGCCTTCACCCCGAGTCCGTATTCTCCGGATGATTCCGCCATCTTCTTCTTCTGTCAGGTCCTCTCCCCTAAACTCGAACAGCTCCACCTGTGGGACAAGACGCAAGATGATATGACTCCCTTCGGCATTACACCGACAGCAGAAGAGTCCCTGGTCACTGACAGACCAGGCCTGAGCACGAGGGCAGCCAACCCAAGAGTGGACAACAAAGTGGCACTTCGGTAAGCTCTGGGAGCTCTGGTCTCAACTTCAGTAGCAATGGGCAGGTCACACAGATTTTGCTGACCTGAGGAGACCAACCTCTCTACTCCCTGCTCCCCACAGGAAGGACACGCTCCAGCCAGTCCTAACCTAGTCATCTAACAGGCCAATCTGGTAGGCTGTGGAAATGACCCAACGACTTTCAACTCTCTCTCGAACATTCTCCAAGCATCCACTAAGGAGGGCTCGGCCATTCTCATGCTGAATGGCGTCCAGCTCCACCTCTTGGTGAAGGCTTTCCTCACCCCCTTGACCCACGGGGGCATCTCTCCGCGCTTTTGATCTCTAAAGCACCGCCACTCTATACTGTCATTTATAACCATACAGATTCTGACCCTCTGACTCCTCAGTCAAAATTATAACCCATCTCCAGGCACAGTTCTTGAAATAGAAAAGGCCTCAACCCTTACCCCGCCTTCAGGTCTGAGGAGGGGTTAGTGGCCACCTCCCCCCACCCCCAAATCTCTGCCAGCAGCCACTTTCTGGCAGCTGCAGGCTCTTTGCGCAGCGGAGCCAGCTGCCCTCTCCATGTCCCCCCCTCCCCTAAGGCCAGGCCCTTAGCCTTGGCTACATTGTCTCCAAGCGGCAGGAAATGCTGGAGGGCAGCCAGGCCCCGGGACTGAGATCAGCTTGGCTCTCTGTCTTGCTCTCTGTGCCTGGACACTCACCTCAAACACAAGCGTGGCATTGGGGGGGATTTTTGGAGGGCTGCCTGCCGAACCGTAAGCATACTCTGGTTTGCAGGTGATGTGGCACACTTCTCCCACCTTCATGGTCGCCACAGCAATGTCCCAAGCCTTAATGACCTCCCCTGTAGGTACAGAAAGCAAGTAGGTCCTCCTTGGCAGGGATCGGACCCTGGGCTCAGACAGCGGCTCCGAAGACCTTTACCACACCACGCCCACAGGAAAGCCATACACCTCAGAAAGGAGATCAGGGAGGTAGAGACCCTGGTTGCAGTAAGCCCTGTCAGGTCTCAGACCAATTTAAAAAAAAAAAAAAAAAAAGACTTAACTTTGGAACAAAGGAGTTTAAGAAACAAGACAAGCCACCCCCGGAAGAGGAATTGAGGTGTTCAGAGGTGATCGGGGAAGGTGAGCTCAATATGGTTCCAGGAGAGGGGAAGGAAAAAAAAAGTTAACAGAAGGGTAATTCACGGATTGTAACAGACGATTCTTCCTTACACTTCTGAGAGTATGGTTTCTGCTTGTGACAGCTTACACCCTCCTCAGGACCGATGCTACCAACCCACTAACCGTGCACCTACCTTTGCCCAGGTCAAAGGAGAATTTGTCCTTGCGGTCCAGACTGGAGTCAAACTTGGTGCCGTCTAACAGCCAGCCAGTGTAGTGGACAAAGACGCGGTCCCCGATCATGGGCATCTCCGTGCCCGTGCCCTCTCGCTTGATGACCTGGGAGGAAGGCAGAGAAGGTGAGTGTACCCAGGTGTGGGGGCAGAAAGAAGGGGCCCCAAAGCTGCCTGCACATCTCTGATGGAAACACAAGGGGACTCTTCTGCCTCCTTGGAAGCAAAGGGACCAAGCCTCAAATGATTCTGACATGAGGTTTGGCTTGATGCCAACGGACACCCCCACTGACTGCTCCCCTCCATCTTTCCGGAAGTGCAACATGACCTGGTTTGAAAGCTAGAGACAAAAGACCCAAGTTCAAGTTTTTGCTGTATGTTCTTGGGCAAGTCAAGCTCTCTAGACCTTGTTTGTAAACCAGTAATAATAATCCCTATCAGGGTTAGAGAATTAAATTGGCAGAAAGTTAAAGATGATTATTATCAGCAGCAAAGGGGGGAGCACTTATGCTAGGTTTCCTCATTCTTCCTGAATGCTGGTGGTCATCAAATCCAGATCTGGTTTGCGGGTAAGAGAATAATTAAGAATGTGAATAACAAACAGGACAGCAGCAGTCCAAAAGAGGTTCACAAAGTATCAGGTCACTGATGAGCACAGGGGCGCTCATTCAGGCCCTAAAACTCTGACTTGGGACATGAACATTCCTGACTGGTAGGCTAGTGAAATCTTTTATTTGAAGGCTGGAGCATTTCTCAGAAACTTCCACAAGCTCTGCTTCTCTTCTAAACTTCAGTAAAGGTGACAAGGAGACTCCGTGGGTCCCCTGGTGGGTATGTGGGTATGCCCTCTAAGGGAAAGCCTGCATGACAGAATGGACAGAGGAATGGAGGAGTAGAAAGGCAAAGGGAAAGAGTGGAAGATAAAAAAGGGGAAAGGACCCTCTGGGAATAATAACCTTGTAGAAATCACCAGGGCACTAGAGAGATTAGGGGAAGCCACATGCCCACATGAAGAACAGCTAAAATGCTAAGATTTGGGGCAAAACCAGGAGCGTTTCTGGACCAGATCTGGGCTCCCCGAGGTCTCTAGCTTTGCCCAGAGCTCATACACCCGTAGAACGCAGTGGGAAGCCTGAGTAAAAAGAAACACTGGATGAAGAAGAGGCATGAACTCCAGCCTAGGATTTCGCCATCCTGTACTCTGCAGAACCTGCTCTGAAGCACCATCAGTCTTCCCGACCCAGGTCAAGACGCCCTGCCCCGAGTGTTGGACCCCTCCCCTTCGCTCCTCCGAGGCTCCTCCTGGCCCCACACCCCTTGCCCCAACTCAAGAGGGGGAGGGAGAGGTGGGAGGGGAACTACAGGTCCCGGCATGCACCGCTCCCAGGTTTTCCCGGGGCGGGGGGTGGGGGGGAGCAGCATGGCTGAGCGGGTGACCTAGCTGGGTCCACCCAGCCTTTAGGAAGGGGGTCACCAAGGGGACGGAGGGCGCCAGAGCCTCTCTCACAGCCCGGCCCCGGGCGCCAAGTCGTACAAAGGCCTCTGGGCCAGGAAATCACTCTGGTGACCCGCTTCAGGTCCTAGCTAATGTTTAACCGCCCGGGGGAGCCGAGATCTCGCAGCAGCGGCGGCGACGGCGGCCAGGGACTTCCCGGCTGCGGCCGGCGGGGAAGGTGCTGGCGGCCCGGCCGGGGTCGCGGGGTTGGGGAGAGGTGAAATGAGGGAGGGGCGGCGTCGGGGCGGGAGCGGGCCCCGGCCGGCTGCGGCCCGGGGGCACGCCGCCCGGGGCCCCCTAGCTGCAGCTCGCGTGCAGCGGTGCGGCCCCGCCCCTCCCTCCGCGCTGCACCGCGCACGCCGGAGTTGGCGCTGCAGTCCCGGGCCCGGGCGCCGCAGGGGCTGGGGGGCCGGGGCCTCGCCCGGACCGCGGGCGCCCCAGGGGGCCAGAGAGTGCCGCGGGAGGGGGGAGGGCCCGCGCACCCAGGCCGCCCCCTGCGAGATTGCGGCGGCCCTCCCGCCCCCGAAAACGACGCAGCCGGGTCCGGGAAGGCGATGCAACCGGCCGCCGGCCGCACGCCCGCCTCAACCACCCGCCCCGGCGCTGCAGAGGCGGCCCGGGGCTCCCCAGATCGGCGGGAGGTCGGCTGCGAGGGGCGCCTGCGCCGCCGCCCCTTACCTTCAGCACGCCTTCGTCTTGCTTGGGGCTGATGTCCACCCCCTCGAGGGGCAGCGGCGCCGACTGCGCCCCGCTCTCGGCCGCCTTCATCTCCTCGGCGGTCATCGCCGCTCGGTGCGCCGTTTACTCCGGGAGCCAGGCACTGGGCGCGAGCCAAGCCCTCTCGGCCGGGCCTCTCTGCACGGGTGTGCGGGCGGGAGCGCACTGGCGGCGGTCGCCCAGCTGCGAACCGGTCGAAGGCTCGAGCACCTCTGCCGCCCGGCGCGCTCGCAGCCCGCGGCCGATGGGGCGCGGGAGCGGGAGTAGGT
>CM053611.1:23339460-23364857 GCA_028646535.1 Procyon lotor | reverse complement strand
TGGAGAGTTTCATTGGCTCTACATTCCTGCCACACTGACTGACCTTTTAACCATTCCAGCAGGTATGCAGTAAAATATCACTGTGGTTTTAATTTGCATTGTTCTGATGAATAATGATGTTAAGCGTCTTTTGTGGACTTACTTGCAGTGCTCATGATGCCATTCTGGAAGTTATTCAGTAAACCCTTGAGGAATAGGATGAGTGGACCAGAACTAAATAAGAGGTAAGGAGGACTCCTTTGGGAGCCCAGAAGAGAACCTTTGTCTATTGAAAAAGACATTTCCTTTCTAATGGTATGAATTCCTAAATTTAGAGCAAACCTATCAGGCAGCCCTAGTATTTGTCACTGTCAAAAATTGGGCTTCTGGTCCCTAGTCCCTTTTTTTGTGTGTGTGTGTGTGTGCTCGTGTGTGTGCTCTCCTTTCAGTATGTCCACGAGATGTTTACTGAGTATCCTGTATGATAAACATCAAGGACTCCAAATAAGTAATAGGTGACCTTTCTCTGCACGTGGGCTATCTTAGCTGCTCTGAGTTTTTAACCTATCTGGGGCGTGTCACTCACAAACCTCTGTCTCCAGCCCCAAGCTCCTTCCCCACGTCCGTTTCTCATATTAGATGTTAGGCAATTTTCCACACGTCAAAATACAGACACTAAGACTGCAGCCCCAAGGGGAGCGAGGTAACGACTCGCCTTGCCAAAGAGCCACCCTCCCCTGCCATGACGTCACATGGCTTGTTGGAACTGCGGAAGGAGTGAGGGGCACGGGATCCCAGCTGGTGGTTGGATTTTGGCAGAAAGCTGAGACACCCCGGACTCTAGAGACCACCTCCTACCAGTGGGAAGCTGAGTTAAAATCAAGAGAAACTAATGGTCAAATTCGGTCTTTCCACGCACAAGAAAACACGCGCACACACACACACACACACACACACACACACACACGATGTTATAACACTGGAGGAGAAAATCAGTGCTCACCTGCTGAAGTGAACGAAAGCAGCAGGCATAGGAACAACAACAAGGACAGCAGGACAGACTGGGAGACAAATACGGTACAATTTGGAGAGTTTATAGTTAGTGTAGGGGGACAGACCCGCTCTAAGGATATGCCCTCGTTTGGAAGCATGGACCTGTCTTCTGTATTCTAGCTTGCATGGACTTGGGAACTGTGTGGGAGCTGATAAAGGTGTCCCACCAAGACCTCAATCCAGTCCATTTTCCATCCTACCCATTTGCAGCTTCCCCTTCCGATTTTTTCTCTTTTCTTTCTTTTTTTTTTTCCTCTGGGCAAGCTGTGGTTAGGGCAATGCCTCACATTGCCAGGAGAGGGCAGCAGATCCTTCCCCCACCACCCAGGTGTAACCTCTGAGCTTCCTAGGGAGCTTCCTAGGTTTCTACCCGGTTTTCCATGGTTACTGAGTGCCCACTATGTGCCAGGTTCTGTGCTGGGCACTTAGGGTGCACAGCTGACTAAGATACGGCCTCTGCTCCGGAGGAGCCTGTGGTTTAACTGAGTGAGACAGCCATGAAAACACATACAGTGCTAAATGGGGTGAGGGGCTAAGGCAGAAGGCTCCTTGGGGGACTGCTGTGTCTCGAGGAGAGGCAGGGACAATAGGGGCATTAAAAAGCAGCTCATAAAAGGAGAGGCTTGAACTGGGTCTTGAAAGATGATAGGTCTGCGGCCAATTAAGCTGACTGCGCTTTTTCTCCATGGGGCCCAGTGCACAATGGCTGCAAACAGAAACTTCCTTGATAGTGCACTCACCCTGTTGCCCTAAGGGACTTTGGAGATAGCCTTTCCTAGTGGACATTGATGTCTGACCTCATGTTATCTCTAATCCAGGCTCCAGATGGGTATGTGGGGTGCCTTTGGGAAGCCCCAGGGCACAGTGGTCAGGGTCCGCATTGGCCAAGTCATCATGTCCATCCATACCAAGCTGCAGAACAAGGAGCATGGGATTGAGGCCCTATGCAGGGCCAAGGTCAAGTTCCCTGGCCTCCAGAAGATCCACATTTCTAAGAAGTGGGGCTTCATTTAGTTTAATGGGGAGGAATTTAAAGACATGGGAGCTGAAAAGCGGCTCATCCCAGGTGGCTGTGGGTCAGATACATCCCTAATCATGGTCCCTTGGACAAATGGCGGGCTCTGCCCTCGTGAGAACCTCCGCACCGCACCCTCCCTATTCATGCTCACCAATAAATCCTACTTCCTGTCAAAACAAAATAAGACAAAACCAAAAAAGAAAGATGATGGGTTTTTTGCAGTGTACACAGATGGGAAACACATCCCAGGCAGGGAAACCAGGGTGAGCATGACATTCACCGCGGCCAAAAGTTCCTAGAGAGGGGGCAGGGCAAGAGCCCCGGGAAGCTGCAGGATCACGGGATGCCATCCTTGGCCACCATGCTGAGGAGCCTGGATGAGAGCCATGAAGGCAATGAGAAGCCACCATGGGGGTTTAATTAGGAGAATAACACATTTAGATCTGCGCTTTAAAGAAGTTCACTCTTCTAGCTGTGTGGAGGAGAGATGCCATAGGGATGTAGGAAGGGCAGACCTAAAGACGGATGGCCCCGTAAGATTTACTTGAAACAGGCAGAGTATGAGATGATGGTGGTCTGAACAAAGATGGGGCAGGAAGGAGGGTTGGACATGAGGTTTGGTCTCTGATTAGAGAGAGTGGGGTGAGGACAGAAGTCTACCAGGTTTCTGGCTTTGGTGGGCGGTGGGGTGAGTGCTGGTGGCAAGCCAATGAGGTGAACTGAGAAAAATTTACGTGTGTTGGTTGACAGGTATGGGCATCGTATCCAGCTGTCCATCTTGGTCCTGCCATACTCCCCCAGTCTAGACTCTTAACCACTTCCCGCTGGTTCTGCGGCAGAGACTTTCTGTTGGGTCTCACCATGTTTAGTCTCTCTCCCTGTTGGGAGAGCTCCTGACTTCTTTCATTCAATACATGTTTATGGACAGCCCATTATGTGCAGGCACTGTGATAGGTTCCTTCCCCCGCAGAGCTTATGGCCGAGGGGGGGCTGGAGAAAAAGGATGAAGCATGTCACTTAAGCTAATAGTTGCAACATAGTGTGAAACTGCTCTCACAGGTGAGAAAATTCGGTGGGGTGGGACATGTACCCTGGACAGTGGCAGTAGGGGCCAGAGGACCAAAGGAGATTTCCTGGAGCAATGACACTGAGGCTCAACTGAGCAGAGGCTTGCCCGCTGCAGGAGTGGCTGGCAGGGGGGCTGGGGATGAGGAGAAAGTGTTTAAACAAGGCTGTGCGGTGCCTCACCCTGAGTTGTGCAGCACGGGGAAAAACAAGCAGGCTCTACGGGAGGGAACACAGAGGAGACTGTTGTTGATTTTCCACCCAGGAAACAAGATGAAAAGGACAGTGAGTGCGGAGTTGAGGATGGAGGGAACTTTTTGCAGTGCGGAGGCTTTTCCAAAGGCCTCCGGGAGGAGTTGGAAGGGGCAGAGGCAGAAGGGTAGTGCAGGGGAGGAAGCACAGAGCAAACAGGGCAACTCACTCATTTGTTCATTCTATTTAAGACGTAGGTACTAGGGACCTAATCTAGGCCAGAAATCCAGAAATGAGCAAGACACGCAAGTTTCCCAATCTCACGGAACTTACCTTTTTGTGGGAGGAAACAGACAATAAACAAGATAATTTCAGATCGGGGCGCCTGGGGGGCTCAGTGGGTTAAAGCCTCTGCCTTTGGCTCAGGTCATGATCTCAGGGTCCTGGGATGGAGCTCCGCATCTGGCTCTCTGCTCGGCGGGGAGCCTGCTTCCCCCTCTCTCTGCCTGCCTCTTTGCCTACTAGTGATCTTTCTCTGTCAAATAAATAAATAAAATTTAAAAAAAAGAGAGAGAATTTCAGATAGTAGGAAATGCTATGAGGAATGGGAAATGGGAATGGGATGTAATAGAGGGTGCCTGGAGGAACTCAGTTTTTGTTGCAAAAAATTTAATCCTATGCAGAAGTCAGGAAAATGGCAGGGAAAAAGTCCTTTCCCATTACCAAATGCACTATTTATTAACTCAAAGCCAATCTTCTTTCACATCTACCCCCCTACTTCTCCCCCTCCCTTATTATTTTGAAGCAAATCCCAGGCATATAATTTCATCCATAAATATTCAGTATATATCTATAGAAGATACGATCTCTTTAAAAAAAAAAGCAAATACCATTATCACACCAAGCACCCACACGATTATTCTTTTTTTTTTTTTCTAATATTTTATTTATTTATCTGACAGAGAGAGATCACAAGCAGGCAGAGAGGCCAGCAGAGAGAGAAGGGGAAGCAGGAGCAGAGAGCTCAATGCGAGGCTCGAACCCAGGACCCTGAGATCATGACCTGAGCGGAAGGCAGAGGCTTTAACCCACTGAGCCACCCAGGTGCCACCGACATGGTTATTCTTTAATATCTTCAAATATTCTGCTAACTCCAAATTTATAATTATTTCATATGGGTTTTTTTACAGTGTGTTTGTTTGGACCAAGATCGAAATAAAGTCCTACTTTATGAATGTTTGATTTGTCTCTTAGCCTTTTTGAACTTTGATTTCCCCTTTCATCTCTTTTTTTCCTTCCTTGAGATTTATTTATTGAAGGAACCAGGCTGTTTTCCCAAATTTTGGATTTTGCTAACTATAACCTCATGAATTGTTTAGCATGTTCCTCTGTTCTTTGTATTTACTGTAAATCAGTAGTTCGTTCTGGAGGCTTGATCGGATTCAGATTAGAGATTTTTTTTTAAGTGATGTTAGCACCTATTGATCAACTATGAATTCACAAATGATGGTATTATTTATATCATTGCTTCTTCTTTCATTAGCTGCCATACTTCTGTAAAGAGATATGCTACTTAGAAACTGTTTTTGTTACCCAGTGGTACAATTTATATAGAAAAGCCTGAATAATTGATTTGTTCTGTTTATTTACCATTTCAAAGTAATAGGTTTTTTTCAAAGGTGACTATTTTTTTTGCCCTTTAAGAATCCTTATGAACTCAGGTGCCTGGGTGGCTCAGTCAGTTAGGCGTCTGCCTTTGGCTTGGGTCGTGATCCCAGGGTCTTGGGATCGGGCCCGGACTCGGGCTCTCTGCTCGGCTGGGAGCCTGCTTCTTCCTCTCCCTCTGCCTGCTGCTCTCCCTGCTTGTGATCTCTCTCTCTGTCTCTGTCAAATAAATAAGTTTAAAAAATAGATAAAATCTTACAAAGAATCATTATGAATTCAAGTGTGTAAATGCATTTGATAGATTTCAATATATTTTAATTATTATCTTTCTTAATGTTTAAAATGTCTCATCTTTGGCCAGAAAGAATTCTTTAGATTGGCTCTTGGGTCTTGTTGACATCATCCTAATAATCTTAGATAGACTCCTTGCTCTTCGGGGTGGCAATACGTTCCAGGCTCATCTTACACATTTTTGGCCCCAGCCCTGGATCAACAATTCCTCTAAGAAATCCTGGTTTCTTTTAGTGGGAAATGGTATTTGGAGACCATAATCTTGGTGCTAGTGATAGACATATTTCTTTTTAAAATAAAGATTGAGGCACCTGGGGGGCTCAGTCACTTAAGCATCTGACTTCAGCTCAGGTCATGATATCAGGGTTCTGGAATGGTACCCCGCATCGGTCTCCCTGCTCAGCGGGGAGTCTGCTTGTCCTTCTCCCTCTGCCCCTCCCCCCATTCATGCTCTCTCTCTCTCTCTCTCTCTCTCTCTCTGATAATAAGTCTTAAAAGAATACTTTAAAATTAACAGCTTTATTGAAGTTTTATTTAAATGTAATAAAATTCACCAATTTTAAGTGTACAATTCAATGATTTTTAGCATATTTGCAGAATTTTGCAACCATCAGCAAAATCTAATTTTAGAACATTTCTATCTCCCCAAAAGAACTTCATGCTTACTAGAGTCCCTCCTCATTCTCACCCCTAGCCCTAGGCAACCACTAATCTACTTTTTGTCTCTACGTATCTGCCTATCATAGACATTTGTCAAAAGAGGAATCATGCAGCGTGCATTCCTTGTGTTTTACTTGTTTCATGGAGCTTAAGACAGCATGTCTCAGTACTTCCTGATTTTTTATTGTTGAATACGCTTCCACTGCATAGAAATACCACACTGTGTTTATCCATTCATCAGTTGATGGGCATTTGAATTATTTTCACCTTTTGGCTCTAGTGGATAGTGCTTTTATGAACATTTATGTACAAGTCTTTGTGAAGACCTATGTTTTCATTTTCCCTTGGTAGATACTCAAAGTAAAATTTCTAGGTTTATGGTAATTCTGTTTTTAACATTTTAAGAAATTGTCATATTATTTTCCAAAAAAGTGGTTGCACCATTTTACATTAGTCATATTATTTTCCAAAAAAGTGGTTGCACCATTTTACATTGGCACCATTTTACATTACACCAGCAATGTACGAGGATTTCTCCACATCCTCTCCCAAGCTTGTTATTTGTCTGATTGACCATAGCTATTCTACGGGGTATGAAGTAGTAGCTCATCGTGGTTTTGATTTGCATTTTCTAGTGACTAATGATATTGAATACATTTTTTATGTGCTTATTGGTCCTTAATATATCTTCTTTGGAGAAATGTTTGTTCAGATCCTTTGCCCATTTTTAAATTGAGTTATTTGTGTTTATTATTGAATTGTAAGAGTTCTTCAGGATGTAAGTTGCATATATCTATATGACTTGTAAATATGTTCTTCTCTTCTATGGGGTGTCTTTTCATTATCTTGATTGTGTCTTTTGAAGTGTCAAAGTTTTAAATTTGCCATTTTGATTTTTCCCTGTGCTTTTGCTTTTTGCCCAACATAAGACACAAAAATTTATGCTTACATTGTCTTTCTTTTTTTTTTTAAGATTTTATTTATTTATTTAACAGAGAGAGAGAGAGAGAGAGAGAGATCACAAGTAGGCAGAGAGGCAGGCAGAGAGAGGGGGAAGCAGGCTCCCCCGGAGCAGAGAGCTTGATGCAGGGCTTGATCCCAGGACCATGAGATCATGACCTGAGCAGAAGGCAGAGGCTTTAACCCACTGAGCCACCCAAACGTCCCTATGCTTACATTTTCTCCTAAGTTTTTGTTCTAACATTTAGCTCTGTGATCCGTTTGAGCTAATTTTTTTTGTATGGTCTGAGGTAAGGGCCAAAATTAATTTTTTGTCCTTCAGGTTATCCAAAATTACCCACACACCATTTGTTGAAAAGACGATTTCTTTTCCACTGAATTTTCTCAGTACCTTTGTAGAAAATCAATTGAGTATAAATGTAAGGGTTTATTACTGGACTTTTAATTATATTCCATCAACCTGTATGTCTGTCTTAATGATAGTACTACACTGTCTTGATTATCTTTGCAGTAAGTTTTGAAATCAGGAAGTATAAGTCTTCCAACCTTTCTTTTTTAGAATTATTTTGGGATTCTTTGCATTTCCTTATAAATTTTAAAACTAGCTTTCCAATTTCCACAAAAAAGGCAGAGGGGATTTTGATAGGGATTGTGTTGAATCTGTAGACCAATTAGGGGAGACTATCCATCTTAGTTACGTTTAGTCTTCTGATCCATGAATGTGGGATGTCTTTCTACTTGTTTAAGTCTTCTTTAATTTCTTTTAGCAATGTTTTGTAGTCTTCATTGTACAAGTCTTACACCCCTTTTGTTCAATTTATTCCTAAGTATTTTATTCTTTTTGATCTTATTGTGAATTTGATAATTTTCTTAATTCACTTTCGTATTGTTCATTGCTAGTGCATAGAAGTACAGCTGATTTTTATATATTGGTTTTGTGAATTTTCTGAACTCTTTTGTTAATTCTAGCTTTTTTAAGTGGCTTTCTTCAAATTTTCTGTATACAAGATCATATCACTTGTGAATAAGATAGTTTAATTTCCAGTCTTTCCAATCTGGATGCCTTTTTATACCTTTGTTGCCTAATTAACCTGGCTGGTATACAGTACATTGTTGAATGGACTTGGTGAACATGTACATTCTTGTCTTCCTCCCAGTCTTAGGGGGAAAACTCTTGGTCTTTCACTATTAAATATGCTAGCTGTAGGCTTTCACAGATGCTTTTTATCATATTGAGGAAGTAACTTCCTATTTCTAGTTTGTTGAGGATTTTTTCATAAATGGGCAGATTGTTATCTTTATCCAGTTTCCCAAATAAGGAAACTAGCACTGTGTTTACAGAGGATCTGACTCCAAAGACCAAGCTCTTTTTTTTTTAAGTAATCTCTATGCCCAACATAGGGCTCAAACTCACAACCCTGAGATCAAGAGTCATAAGCTCTACCAACTGAGCCAGCCAGGTACCCAAAGACCAAACTCTTTTTTTTTTAATATTATCAGTATTTCAGAGGTAGAGTGCTAATATTTTTATATTCCTGGTACATATTTTCTTTTCTTTTTTTATTAAAAATAATATATAATATGATATATATTATATCACATATATAATAATATATTATGCATTATAATATATAACATTACCTATTAATATATATTAATAATAATATAATATAGTAATACTATAATGTCTTATTTGTTTCAGGGGTCTAGGTCATCAGTCTTACACGACACTCAGTGCTCACCACAACATGTACCCTCCCCAGTGTCTATCACCCAGCCTCCCCTTCCCCCCACCCGCCTCCCCTCCAGCAAACCTCAGTTTGCTTCCTAAGATTAAGAGTTTCTCATGGGTTGTCTCCCTCTCTGGTTTTTCTTGTTTCATTTTTTCCCTCTCTTCCTCTATGATCCTCTGCCTTGTTTCTTAAATTCTGCCTATCAGTGAGATCATATGATAATTGTCCGAAAACCAAACTTTTAATCACTGTGCTATCTCTATAGCATCCCCTTCCACTTATTTTCACCCAGTCTCCCCCTCTATAGTCTTACCTTCTGCTCACTTTGTTAATATTTATCTTCTTCAGGATTCTTGGCCCTTTGCACTTGTTATTTTCTCCTGAGGCAAAAGAATGACTTCGACCATCACCTCTAAGCTGCGAAATCTCCATCTCCCAGTCTCCTTAAACTCTAGTATATCCTAATGCTTCCAAGTCTTACTGCCTAGATACCTAAAGAAATCCCAAAACCCAAACCCAATTATTCCTAAAATTTCCCATTATCCCCTGTCCTCCCGCATGGGTTCCTCTTTCTATATTTCAATATCGAATGCTTCTTGCATTTACATTATTCAGGTCTGAACCTGGGAGTGATCCCACATGCCTGTTTCTTCCTTGGCCTCTTCTCTCACTTCTTCTAATCAATTGCCACGTTCTGCCTATTTTAACCTCTAAAGTATCTCTGTAATTTGTTCTTGTCTCTTCATCTCCTGTGCTACTACCTCAGGTCAAGTGACGATTATTTCTCACGCCTGCCTGCAGCCTTGTCCTCCTCAGGTCCCTCTTCCACATCACAAACAGAGTGGTTTCTCTAAGTCACAGATCCTCTGATATGTAAGCCTTTCAAAGACTCCCTTTTTTTTTTAAAAGACAAAACTTTCTTTTTCTTTTTTTTAAGATTTTTACTTATTTACTTGACAGAGAGAGAGAGAGAGAGATCACAGGTAGGCGGAGAGACAGGCAGAGGGAGAGGGGGAAGCAGGCTCCATCCCAGGTCCCTGAGATCATGACCTGAGCCAAAGTCAGAGGCTTAACCCATTGAGCCACCCAGGTGCCCCTCGAAGACTCCCTTTGCCACAGCATAGCAACAAGGCCTTTCCTCCTCAGTTGCATTTCATACACTTCTACCAAATAGTGAACTCCCAAATGCACTTAATGATACTAATTTTAACAGCTACATGACACTTCTGCCATTTGAAATCACTACACATTATTTGGTTCTACGTGTATGTCCCTTGACATGTCTTCCGGCCAAGTGCTTTTCAAATACCCTGTCCCTTTGTTTGGGGGGTTCCTTCTCCCTCCACATCATCCCCTCTACACCTTTTCATACTGAAAAACCACACTCACCAGCCCATTCTCTCTGAAACCTTCTCTAACTCTTAGAGATTTAATTATGTGCTCTCGTCTCTATTTTTTTTAGAACATTGTACAAGCCTATAATATTGTATGTATTGTCCTATCTTATAACTGTCACGTGTGCTTTACTCTCACGCTAAGTTCCTTGAGGTCAGCAATCGTGATAGCTTTATCTTGAATACCCTCACAACACCCATCATATAGACGATGCTAAGAAAGATTTGCAGAAGTCCCTTGAATTAGGCTTTTTTTCCTATAAACCTCCTTGCTTTTAATAAACCATTTTCTAAATCATCAGTTTACATTTTTTTTTCAGTTTACATTTTTAAAAGAACATACTTAAAAATAACAGTTTTTGGATGACAAAAGTAACATATGTTTATTTTAAACTGCATGGAACTTATAGAGAAGTCCTTAGAAGAAAATAAAAATTCCTTATAAATCTACCATTTGGATATGTTACCACTTCGATGTATGTTCTTCCAGTTTTTTCTGTGCATTTGTATGTATGTGTGTATATAGACACATGTGAATATTCTGGTTTTATATGTATATAATATATAATTGGATATGTGTAAAACAATATTATATATACTTTTTAAAACTTGTCTTTTTTTAACTTAATGTGTATGAATATTTTGTCATGCCATTAAATATTATTTTACAAAACTAATTTTAATGACTGCACATATGTATGAACTGTAATGTAAGTATCTGTGTGTTGTTGTCAAGAGAATTTTGAATTTTTACTTATAGATAAATAATGCCACAGTAAATATATTTATATCTAAACCCTGTGCACACCTTTGATTCTACATAACAAGTTTAAAAAATATAATTCGTTAACTCATTTATTTTCTCAACACATTATTGAATAGCTACTATGCAGCAGGTATTTCAGAGAAGAAGTTATAATAAAGCCGTTTCCCTCCAGGTGTCATCCTTGGGGGAGGGGGAGCTCTATTCCACCTTGGGTTCTTTAGAACAGGAGCTGGTGGGTTAGTTCCAATATAAGCATTCTAGGTTTGGTTGCTAAGATGTGATTATTTCTCAACAAGTTGGGTCGTATTCCCAGGATACACTTCCTCTGGGTCATCTTAACTGCTTCCTTATAGTGCTGTCATCTGTCTGGTGTGGGTGAGAAGGACAGAAGCAGGGATTGGAGCAGGGTCAGGCCTAAAGCGAGGTGAGTCCGAACATAAATGAAGTCGAATAGTGGCCCTATAATGGTAGCAAAGGGTTGGATTCAAGGGGTATTTAATAAGTAAAGTCCTTGGGACACCTGGGTGGCTCAGTTGGTTAAGCAACTGCCTTCGGCTCAAGTCATGATCCTGGAGTCCTGGGATCAAGTCCCACATCGGGCTCCCTGCTCAGTAGGGAGTCTGCTTCTCCCTCTGAACTCTCTCTTTTCTCTCTCTTTCTCTCTCTCATTCTCTCTCTCAAATAAATAAATAAAATCTTTAAAAAAAAATAAGTAAAATCCTCTGTCCTGGCAGGGCTGTAAGTGGTATGGGAGAGAAGTCAAAGTTGACCATGACTCAAGAACTGCCCAGAGACAGGGATTAGTTTAGGAAAGGAGAGAAAATATGTTCAATGTTGGATGTATTGAATTTTAAGTAGTATAAGAAACAAAGAAGCCTAAAATATTGAAATAAGGTTTTGCAACTCAACATCTGGAGAGATTTTTTTTACTCTAAAAATAATGAACATTTATCCTCTTTTTCTAAAAAAAGTTCAAAGTTCACCAATTGTCTATATTCCTTCTAAGGAAAATAAGGATCTCAAACTCCACAGTCACCCTTCAACCTCCCCCTTCTCATCTTTTGTGCTGTGTTGTCTAATGGTTTAATTCCGTCATGGTTTTAACGCCTTCGTTTTGGGGGTGATTTTTATATTTCACAGGCAATACTCCCTTAAATGTACCACCTTCCCAGGCTCCTAACAGAAAACAAATTACACATTCAAATTAGAATAACTCCAGGAGAGTTTAACAAATAAATTAAAGCAACTATTTCTAATGAGTATGTATGAGTAGAGATTAAGAAACCCACAAGAGATAGTATAATATGCTGGAACCAGTAATAGCCAGGGTTTAATCACCCCTAAGCCTGAAGGGATCTGGGGAGGGAGCAGTCATGAAGAGCTGAAGGGAGCCATGAAAACACACGGCTGTCCCGAGAGAAGCAATGACCTCAAGTTATACACCCCGCCAAGAATCGCCCTGCCAGGAGGAACCAGGAGAATGTGTACTGGGACCTGACCATCCTTTCTTTCTGCAGCATCCTACCAGGGATCCCCATTGGCAAAACCCAATTGCAAGCCAGAGAACAAGGGGGTTTATTTGATATAGCCTCCAAAACATTGAACAGAGTGAAGAAGAGTATAGGGAGGATCTAGAGAGCCAACAGAAGATACTCAGGATCCCAAGTGTCTTACTAATTCTTAGTACGTAATTAATACATTTCTTGCATCCTCCTCCTCCTTTCCAGGTTTATTTCCTTCCTCGCTGAAAGGAGGGAGATTATTAGTATTTATTTCAGTGGGGGCTTATGAATAGTAAATTTCTTAGCCTATCTGGAATGTCTTCATTTTGCTCTCACTCTTGAACGATAGAACCAAGTATAAAGCTCTAGACTGATAGGTACTTTCCTTCAAAACTTGGAAGCTGTTACTGTGTTGTCTCCTCTGCTGCTGCTGATGAGAAGTCTGCTGTTGGTCTGGTGGTCTTTCTTTTGTAGGATTAGATGATTAGGATTAGGATTCTAATTGCTTTCTTTGGATTAGGATTCTTTTGCTTTCTTTGGTCTTTTATTTTACTCCAATGTATCTAGATATGGATTGATTTTCTTTATCCTGTGAAAGACTTGGTGTGCTTCTTCGATCCAAGCATTTATGTTTGCCTTAATTCTGAAAGATCTGCCACCACTATCACTTCAATGATGACCTTTTGCCCAGTCACTGTATTCTTTTGGCATTCCCATAAAGCATGCGTTGGAGTTTTTCATCCATCTCTCTAAATGTCTCTCCTTTATTTTCTTCTCTATGTGTCTGTGCTAGATCCTGGGTCACTTTTGCCACTGTGTCCTCCAATTCACTAATTCTTCAGCAGTATCTAGTCTACTGAGAAACCTGTATACTGAGTTGTTCAACTTCTGTTTTTCTTTTCTGTATTGTCTTTTTAAAATATAACTTTTTTTTCCTTAAGATTTTTAAGGGATTAAAATCCCTTAAAATACATTAATGTATACATGTGACAGAGAGGGACACAGCGAGAGAGGGAACACAAGCAGGGGGAGTGTGAGAAGGAGAAGCAGACTTCCCGCTGAGCAGGGAGCCCGATGCAAGGCTTAATCCCAGGACCCTGGAATCATGACCTGAGCTGAAGGCAGACGCTTAACGACTGAGCCACCCAGGCGCCCTAAAAATACAACTTCTTGTTTCTTTTATGTAAAACCCTTTATTTGTCTTACAGTTCCTATTTTTTTTTAACTTAAAAAATTCTATTTTGTTAAACACACACAGAGAAGTGCATGGAACAAGTATGTAGACCTCGATGATTTATCACAAAGCAAATATCTGTGTCACCACCATCCAGCTCTCCCTGTTGTGATCCTTTCTAGTTGTTACTCCCTCCCAAGATAAACATTAATTTTAAAAAATTTACTATTGAATTATAGTTGACATACAATGTTATATTACTTTCAGGTGCAGAACAGAGTGATTTGACAATTTTATACATTATACAATGCTCACTCCAATAAGTGTAATTACTATCTGTCACCATACAGCATTATTATAATATTATTGACTCTATTCCCTATGCTGTCTTTTCATTTCTGTGACTTATTTATTTTATAACTGAAAGTTTGTACCTATCGATCCCCTTTACCTACTTCACCCATCCTTCCCCTACACCCTCTCCTCTAGCAACCACCAGTTTGCTCTCTGTATTTATGAGTATGTTTCTATTTGTTCATTTGTTTTGTTTTTTAGATTCCACATACAAGTACAAAAACTATTTTTTAAATAAAAATCACATTCTTGCTTTTCTTTAAAGTTTTACTAAGTTTGAATGCCTGAACACAGTAGTTTATATTTGCTTGTTTTTGAGTTTTTTTAAATAAATACAATGAAGGGGTGCCTGGGTGGTTCAGTGGGTTAAAGCGTCTGCCTTTGGCTCAGGTGATGATCTCAGGGTCCTAGGATCGAGTCCTGCTTTGGGCTCTCTGCTGCGCGGGGAGCCTGCTTCCCTCTCTCTCTGCCTGCTTCTCTGCCTACGTGTAATATCTCTTTCTGTCAAATAAATAAATAAATAAATAAAATCTTTAAAAATAAATAAATACGACAACGATATATCTATTAATTTGTCTCTGACATCTTTCATTTATTTTATATTTGTTAGATTTATCCCTATTGTTGCAGGACATTGTAGTTTGTTCATTTTCACTGCTCCATAGTAATCCACAATATGATTATTATATGAATATATCACAATTTATCTATTATGATGATATTGGACATATGAGTTGCAGTTTTTTATTACGATGAATAAAGGCACTATGAACAGTCATGTAGATGTCTGTTATTATAAGTAAGCATTCATTCCATTAGGTGTATACCTAGGAAAGGATAATAGAATATGCATATCTTAAGCTTCTAGTAGGTAATACCAAATTGTTTTCCAAAGTGGCTGTATTATTTTATGTCCCACTAGTATATGAAAATCCTCATTGTGCCACATCTTTTCCATACTACTTATTGTAAACCTTTTAAATTTAAGCCATTCTGGTGGGTCTGTTGCAATATACTTTTATGGTTTTAATTTTTACTTCCCTAACTCCTAGTTAGATTGAGCCAAACCTTTAAATGTGTTTAAGGGCCATTTGGATATACTCTTTTATAAATTCTTTTTTAAGTCTGTTACCCATTTTTCTTTGTGTTTTTCTTTGATTTGCAGGGGATTATTATATATTTTGGATATGGATACTTTGTTTATTTTATGGGTGATATATATTTTTCTGCATTCTGAGCTTTGCCAT
This sequence comes from Procyon lotor, assembly GCA_028646535.1. NCBI lineage: Eukaryota > Metazoa > Chordata > Mammalia > Carnivora > Procyonidae > Procyon > Procyon lotor. Next base: position 23,349,804 of record CM053611.1, on the reverse strand, counting down.
TTTTTACTCACCTAATGGTGCCTTTTGATAACTGGTGAATCTTAATTTCTCTCCTAACATTTTATTTTGAAAAAATACCAAACCTATAGAAAAGTTGAAAGAATAGTGCAATGAGCGCCCATTATTCTTCAACCCACATTCTCCAATTTGCTAAAATATGTAACCATATTTGTGCTCATTTCATACTCTGTATGTGTCAATCCATAACAGACACATGTGCACAGATCTGAATCATTCCAAAGTAGGTTCGCACTTATATTATGGACTTTAAGTAGTCCAGGAGAATTCTTATAGCTTTATTATACTCAAGGAACTTGATATAATATTAACATTATCACACAGCCTGTGGTCAGATTTCCCCAAGTGTCCTTGAAGTTTTCCTTATAGCTGCAATTTCCTTTCTAGCTATTCTTCTCCCCACCTAAGATCCAATCAAAGATGATCCATTGGATTCTCCTTTCATCTCATATAGTCCACCCACCATATTTGTGTTTCGTTGTCATGTAGACCGTCCTGTAATCTGGATTTGACTGATTGCTTCCTCATTTCAGATTTAAATTAAATATAGCGGACAAAAATACTACATGATGATGTGTATTTTCCGTTGCATCATCAGGAAGCATGTAGTATCAGTCAGTTCTATTATTGGTGATTTTAAGTTTGATAACTTGGTGAAGGTGGTATTCATCTGATCTCTCTGCTGTAAAAGCGCTTTTTTCCTATTGTAAATTAATGCATAATATGTATGGTGATGCTTGAGGCCACGTCAATATCATTGATGCTTCTTGCCTGCAACAATCATTTCATCTACAGTTGTAATTCTATTATTCCTTCTATATTTATTAGTCGGCATCTTTTCAAGTGGAATCCCTCCTCCCCCACTTTAACTACCAAGCGTTTTTAAATTAATTTTTTCAAGATATTTTATTTATTTGAGAGAGAGAGAGTATAAGCCAGGGAGAGTGGCAGAGGGAGAGGGAGAAGCAGGCTTCCTGCTGAGCAGGGAGCCTGACACGGGTCTTTATCCTGGGACACTGGGCTTATGACCTGAGACGAAGGCAGATGCTTAACCTACTGAGCCACCCAGGTATCCCACTACCATTTTTAAGTTCCAGTTTGGGCCCATGGGTTCCTTTCTTTGTATTTGTTATTTTTTATTCAATAGATTTTAAATTTTTATTGTCATTTTTTTGGATGTTCAAAATGTTGCTCATTTGGCCAATAAAGATCCCTTTAATCTGGATCTTTTGCCTTTTTAATGTATACCGATTGGGTTTTTGAGCACTTCCCTGTTTTTGGCACAAAAGGGTAGGGATCTATCTTGTATTTTTTCTACTCCCAACCATTTATGACCAGAAATCAGCCATTTTCCCAAGAAGGCTTTTTTTTTTTTTTTTTTTTAAGAATGGGTTATAGGGATGCCTGTATGGTTCAGTTGGTTGAACATCTGACTCTTGGTTTTGACTCAGGTCATGATCTCAGGGTCATGAGATCAAGCCCCGCATTGCATCAGGCTCCCTGCTCAGTGGGGAGTCTGCTTCTCCCTCTTCTTCTGCCACCCCCCCGTTTGTGCTTGCACACACACTCTCTCTCAAATAAATAAATAAAATCATAAAAAAAAGAAGAGTGGCATCTAAGTGGTATGTAGAAAGTAGGTTTTGGGTAGCAGGTGTGTTCATTGGTCTTGGGGCATCATTGCTTCTAGGCCTCTTCAGAGGACAGAAATACTTTAAATCATGAGTTCTTAATTAATTTATTTAAAATTAATTAAAATTGGAACGTCATGGGCTCCCATTCCATATTTGCATCTCCCTTCTTCCATGGTAACAATCCTGTTTCCTGAAAAACAGTATATTTACTATAATATACACAATAGTTTCAGAACTACTTCCCCAATAACACTACCAATAACAAACTCATTAAATAAAGTTCAAGACTTCTTTGCAGGTCTTTTTATCCTTAGGATATATCCCATTAAGGGCACACACTTAGAATATTGTGTTTAGAAATTACTCGAATAACTTTTCTGCATAGCTACATAATCAGTTTCAAAGATTTATGTATTTACTGGGGAGGGAGGTGAGCAGAAGGGGCAGAGAGAGAGGGGAAGAGAATCTCCAGCAGACTCCATCGAGCATGAAGCCTGACATGGGGCTCCATCTCAAGACTCTGAGATCATGCCTGAGCCAAAACCAAAGGTCTGACCCTCAACCAACTGCACCACCCAGGTACCCCCATTACTCTCTATTTTTTAGCATTCTAAGCATATTCAATTGATGATGAGGAAGAGGAAGAGGATGGCAACAATTATCATTACTATTATTTTATTTAAGTCTTGGAGTGGCTGTTTTACAAAATTAATCTCCTCTGAAGTAATTTCCTGTTCCAATTGTTGATTTTGCTGTGTTATCTTTCCTAGCATTGGATTTCTACACGTCTTTAGGAATTTGGGCTTGTTCAATTTAAGTAACATCTCTATTTCTCTTCCTTTCCTTCTCTCTCCCCTTCTGTAACATACAGTTCCTTTCTAGTTGCTTTTTTGGTGTCTTTTTTGCTACCCCTAACCCTAATCTAATGCCCAGGACCTGGTCTTAAAATGACAACAAAGAGCTTTTCTCCGATAGAGATATGGGGATGCTGTGGATTCAGGTACAGTGCCAACAGTTTATAATTGAGAATAATAATAATCGATATTTACTGAATTATTGCTATATGCCGGGCACTATTCCACATATATTATTTCGTATAATGTTCCTAACAACTCTATGAGTTAGATATTGCTACAACTATAACTCTTGCTATCACCATGACAATGATGACCATTTAACAAATGAGTGAATTAAGTGAAGCATGTTAAATAATGTCTTTAATAAAAACAGACCCGAACATTTAAATCCATCAGTCAATCAATCATCCATTCTTGTTGGTAGTAGATAGACTGAACTCAGACTAAATCAGTTTTCTGGGGTTTTTTTTTCCTATCACTGTTAACCAAGACTATGGATATATGTCACTGGAATACAAGTTTGTAGTTTATAGTAATCATAGTCTTCATAGTCTTATGGACAAGCACTCCTCTACCACAAATCTCTATCCAAGTTTCACCCATAGAAGGCAGTTTATGATCTCAAGGGGAAAGATGTGATCCAAAGAGCAGGCTGAAATCCTGAAAGTTGATACCTAAGAGCATATACCTCGTCTTTTTTGACTCTCATATAAATTAACTATTTACTTATTTAAAAAAATATTTATTTATTTGACAGAGAGAGACACAGCAAGAGAGGGAACACAAGCAGGGCGAGTGGGAGAGGGAGAAGCAGGCTCCCTGCTGAGCAGGGAGCCCAAGGTAGTGCTCAATCCCAGGACCCTGGGATCATGACCTGAGCTGAAGGCAGCCGCTTAACAACTGAGCCACTCAGGTGCCCCTCATGTAAATTATTTTAAAAGATTTATTTACTTTAGAGACCAAGAGTGCCGAGCAAGTGGGGGAGAGGGGCAGAGGGAGAGAATCCTGAAGCAGACTCCCCACTGAGCACGGAGCCTGACTCAGGGCTCAATCCCAGGACCCTGAGATCATGACCTGAGCCATCCAGGCACCCCTCTCATGTGAATTTTTAATAAACTTATCTTGCAGATGAAGAAATAGAGTCTCCAGGAGTTAAATAATTTGCCTAGCGATATGTTGCTAGTGAGGGGCAGACTCTGAGTTAGGAGCCAAACTTGTGTCTTCTGATTCTTAATATTCTTTGCATGTTTTTGTTGTAGCATGATACCCACCTCTGATGAAATACCCACCTATAGCAAGAGAGGAACTGCTCCCCCACTTCACCCTCTTGATTTCTGACAGAGATGTTTATAGTTATGATAGGTTCCTCGGAGATCACTGACAGGAACCAGGAATGGAGTGTCACAAGAAAGAGCATTGAGGACATTATGGAGGCACTCCAAACTGCTGACCAGGTGAGGACATCTCAAACATTTTACCGGCTCTAACCAGCATAGGACCATCTCCGTCCAGGTAGCTGGTTGGTAAATACCTGTTGTGCCTGGAGAGTAGGAGAAATTTTCAGTCAGCAGAGCACTACTTGGTCCGGGCCATCATAGCTCCAGGTCTGATTCCCGTGTCCCCAGTGTGACCCATATCCCCTCCATCCCCTCAATCCCTGATCTAGCTTTAACCCTGTTCCTGGATTCACTCCTCTTTCTTTCTCTAGCAGGGGTCCTTATTCTCTTTACTATCTTTGCCCTTCAACCTTCCTTTCTTCCTGAGTCCCCTCTCTCCTACAGTTGTCAACAGATAATGTCTTACAAACTCTCAAGTTGTTGAAACTTCAAATCCTAAACAACAAGATAGCCGCTTCACTATGCCAGAAGGTGACAGATATCATCATTGACTACCTGAGGACCATGGTGAGGAGCCTGTGCCTCTGGGCTGGGGGGGTTTGGGGAAAGAAAGCAACCCAGGTGTGAGCCCAGGAGTTCTTTCTGGTGGATGATGACACTTGGAAACTAACTGGGATACGGGATATGAGTATCTCATTTCTAAACAGTTTTCTGGAGTCCATATCTAGTACTCTGAGCATATCTCAAGAACTGTGAGCTCAACAGAATTGGAAGCTACAGTAGTGGAGTGAAGTGGCAAGGCAGGAGAAGTGAGACGAAAAGGGGGCAAGATTTGGGCCATTGGGCTCAAAGTCTGACCTGGTTTTCAGACTGTGTCCTGGTATACCTTAGGCAGTCACTTTTGTTACTGCAATTCAACTAATCATCCCACTCTCTTTAGTAAGCTCATTCAATCCATCTACCTGTGTGCTAGCCCACCTTGAGACTGAACAATCATGGTATCCACCTATCCATCTATCCACATACTTTACATTTACTTTCCTGACACTGGGTTAATCTCGTTTCTTATTTTCTTGGTACTCTATGAATTATCTTTCTTCCAGTTTACCTGTCTGCCTTGGCATGCCTGTCTTCTGACCAAGACTCCTGACCTGCCAGAGATTTCCAAAGTTGCTTCCATAATCTACCCATCTTCCTGATGATTCACTTGCTGGTGTAGGGGAATTTCTGTGCTCTGAAATCTTTAATCCCTACTTCCCCCCTAACACAGAGACTTTGCAGATTTCCTGTCTACCTGTTCTTTTCACACTCTAGGAAGCTCTTGCCCTCCATCACTGGGAAGGTATATATTGGATGGGGTGGGAAGTTCTTGCCTTCTCGATGGAGGAGAATCACTTATTGACCAAAGCTGATTCTCAGAAGCTATGAGACTTGTCTTGGAGATTAGCCTTGGAACAATTAATCTTTCTCTTTCCAGAAGCCAGAGGGAGAACTGGAGGAGTTGTGTACTACGGTCCTAATGGCTCTGGGCTTCCAGTCTCCAGGAATAGTCATCTTCAAGCTGTGGGACAGATGGCACAACAAATTGCCCCCAAATTGCCTCCTGATTGCAGTGGGGAGACTTATCCACTACCAGGGTATAGCCTGAGTTAGTCTGAGAAGAGGACAGGGCAGCAGGGGGTGGGGGCATTGTATGTGCTCTAGATTAGCTTTATACTCCTGATTTCTCTCACTGGACATCTCTGCTTAGTTCAGTCATGGGTTTGTTTGTGTATGGGAGGGGAACAAACTAGGATCCCTATTGGGCTGCTGGGAACTCAGGAGGGAGTTTCTGGAGACCAAGAATGGCATGGTAGGATGTATTATGGTATGGGACACCCACAGAGCTGGAAAGAACACTCCAGGTGGAGAGAGAAGACAGAACAGAAAGCCCCCATTCACCAGTGGTGGGGAGGGGCAAGGAGGAAGCCAGGAGGGCTTTCTTTAAGGGAGTCAGCAGTTTTGAATTTGATTAGAGGCTTGGTAACAGAATAGGAGGATGAGGCAGAGAATCTCCATACAACCTCTGCCCTAGTGGCTATTGGTGATGGTGGTGGCTCTCTTACCCATTTTGCTCCCCTTTCCCTAGTTCACATTTCACAAAATGTGAAACAGCAATCAAGTCACTGGGCTAGTGACAGTGACCCGCCTTTTCTTTACCACTTGGAGCTGGGGGCAAAGAGAGTCTGCGAGGAGTAAGTTTGCCTTCTGAGCATTAGACTCAAAATGACAAGGCATGACCCGGTAAGCACAGAGGACACAGAAACAGAAGCTGGAAACATGCCTCCTGATCTAATCAGGACAAAAATTTTCACATCCATCTCAGACAGCATAGCTCTCTCTTTTCTAAGGGTCCATGGAAAGGAGTGTTTATGTGTAGCCTGTACTAATATCTTGCATTTGTGTGCTGTGGTAATATCCATTATTGAGCTTAATCCTCCCAGCATCCCTATGCAGTAGTCACAGCAGGAACTGTACTCCTATTTAACAATTGAAGAAGCTGAAACTCAGGTAAATTAAGTAACTTGTTCCGGGTTGCCCAGATTCTGGAGGTAGAACTAGGATCAGAACCCAGGCCTCCTGGCCTTCATTTTATAAAGTTTCCTTCACTGAGGCTAGGATGATCCCCTCCCTGGGATAAGGATGTCTTTCTTGTACTCTTCCTCTTAGGTGCAGCTTCCTACATCGGGGTCACGTGGGAATATATCCTGCGCCTTCTGAGGATGGCCCAAAGGGAGGATGACATGTTGGCAATATGTCATGGTAAGGGTCAGGAAGGAAGGTCAGGCTACACTCTGTGGGAGGGAGGAGAGAAGGGCAAATAAAGAGACTGGTCCCTCTAAGTAGGGATCCCAAAAGGCTAGGGAGGGGCAGGAAATGACTGAGAGCAGACCAGGTGTGAGCAGCTGCTCCTCTCCATCTGACTTCTTGGCCTGGACTGGGGCAAGGACCAAGCTTGATAGGGGTGCTATGGGTGCTGATACCCTCAACTACTTTTCCTTCCCCTGCTGGGTGTTCCAGGTGTAGTCACAAAGGAAAGGTAGTTGGGGTAGTGGTGAATGGGTTGGTGTTTCCCAGCATAGGACCCCCGAAACACTTTTAGGGTTGGGGATGGGAGGACTGTGCCTGCATGAGTGTATGTTTTCTGTTGTGGGAAGGGAAAGATGGTGGGCAGCTCAAACTCCCTGCATCCCTCACAGTGCTCAAAGGATTGGTCACCAGTGCCCGGAAACATCAGGATCTGGGTACTATAGATGATGAAATAATGGACATCACAAAAGAGGCTGTGTCCTTCAAGGCTTATCTCACCCTCAGGCTTCTCTTCAATCGTTGGTCCCTGAACAGCAACAACAAGGTGGGAATTGGAGACAGTGGGGTTGAACAGATGGCTGAAGGTGTGAGTATTGAGCCAAAAGATGGAGCAGTGCCTTGTCTGTCTACTTACTGGTGGAAGGATAACTTAAATGGCTCTTCCAAAAGAGCAGGGTGACTTTCTTTAGGCTCTGCTTCCCATTCTTCAGAAAAGGGTACTATCAGAAAATGCCACTGTCCAGCTGCATATTTGTTAAATACACAATTAGGCAACTTAAATTTACTGATTACTGTTATTAGCCAGGCACTGCTCGGCCCTGGGGATACAAAGATGAATAAGGAAAAGCCCCCAAGGGACTGTCTTGTCTTCATCCCTGAGCTGAGGCAAGTTTGTTGTGTCTCCTTCGGCACAGGTGACAGAGCAAGTTCTGGTGATAATTGGCCACCTCTTCTTCCTCATGCCATCATCCAAACTCAAGAACCAGGTGAACCGGTTAATCCGATGGTTCATGACTTTGATATCTGCAAAAGTGACACCTCTCCACATTTCCCAGGTGATTGGAATGGGGTGAGAAGATAATTTAATTAGTTTATGCTTTCCACATTTATTGAGTAGTTAATGCTAGAGTTGGCATTAGCATGGCCCACAGGCCAAATCCAACCTGAAGCTTGTTTTTGTAAAATAAGGTTTTGTTGGAATTCCACTATGCACATTTGTTGAATTCATCTAGTTCTTTGAATCTCTTTGACTTTACTGTCTCTGACCTCTAGACTCAGATTTAAATGGCTCATGAGAGTAGACCAAGCCCATCTGGATAATCTGTTTTAAAGTCAGCTAATGTGGGGCCTTAATTACTTCCACAAAAATCCCTTCATAGCAACACCTAGATTACTGCTTGATTAAATAACTGGGAAAGGGGGTCTGGAATTTGGTAGGCCATCACAGAATTCTGCCTACCTAGAATTGTTATATTAATGTTAGGTATTTTGAGGAGCAGAAGACCCAGAACTGGAACCAAAAATTTCTAGTTCTTCTTCCATTTCAATGACATTCCTCACACCAAGTTCCCTCCAACTTTTAATGGGTATTACACAAAAATAAGCTGTGTTATTTAGCTAAATTCATGGGAAATATGGAGTTAAAATTAATATCTTAAATGTTGGATTTCCTCAGAGCCTTCAATACATAAGCTAGTCTCATCCTCCAAGAAGCAAATACTAACATGGTATTAGAGTTGCAGGAGATTTTTTTGAAGGAACATCTGTGAGGGAAAATACAGAGGAAGCCAGAGGAGGCTGGGAGCCATCAGACTGATGTATGTCTGACCCTTGACAAGGAGAAGGGGAAGGAGGGAAGTAAGGGAAGGAGGGAAAAAGCAAGGAAGGCCTTAGCTTACAGTGTAGTTCTAAAAAAGTTTCAGTAAGGCCAACAGGGAGTCACTGAACCAAAGTCACCCATCAGAAAAGTCCCACATCTTGAAGGAGTAGGCCTGGCTCAGTGGACTTGCCATATTCAGTCATTAACTGGGAGAAACCTGTGGGTTTATTAAAACTGGTTTCATTAAAACTGGTTTCGGTTTTAACACAGTTTTAGAGCAGGAGAGCTGGAGATATTGGTTAATTATGCACCTCAGAATAGGCATCTGAGAGGCATATTTTTCAGGGTTGCTAAGTATGCTAATGTACATTTGAGAATTTCCAAGATGAGAATTTATTTATTTATTTTTTTGTTAGTGCAACACTCATTAGCATCGAGTTTCCAGGGACCATAGTTTGCAGTCTACCATTACAACCTCAAATGCATTTTCATTATTATAGAAAGAGGTGACCTTTCTCACATAGCTACTCTGAGTTTTGCCCATTAGTGGACCACCCACACAATCTCTTATTTAATCTCGCTCCTGGCATATATCTTCATGTTGCTTAGGGTAGGGTCTATGAATTTGGAACAAAGGTTTGCTCTGTGTAGTCAATTAGCCAATTGGAGGATGAGATTTGTTTCCCAACTACTAGTCAGCAGATTGTTCAGGTCGAGATCTCACCCCACATCTTGGCTGACAGTGGAAATATTTTCCCTTTCCCCTTCTCCTTCCTCCTCTTCTCTCACTCCAGGGCATAGTGATTGAGAATCAAGATATTTATCAGCCCATAGTATAATCTTGTTTGGACATCAACCAGCACTAACCAGCTCTGTTTAAGCAAACTGGCCCTAATGGGAATCCATCAGGTAGAGCAAAGGAGAGGAAATGTTGAATATCCAAAATCCAGTGGAGGGATTTCTGCTTCTGGTAAAGATGGAGTAACTGGGGTCAGATTTACTCTCTTGCCTGAACAACTAAAAGCTGCACAAAATATATTAAATAATGGTTTTTAATACATTGGACATTAGGCAACAAAGAACAGTGATTCCTGACAGGCAGGAAAGAAATGAGGTGAGCTATATTATTGTCCCAGCTAATTTTCTTAAGAGAGTTTCCAGGTTGTGGCATAGGGAAAGAAAACCCAGGAAGAGTCTAATGGACTTCCTAAGTTGACAAGATGGCAATGAGACTCCAGAGAGACCAAGGCAGCTAGAGTTTACAGGGTAGAATGTTAAACAGAGCATGCATATGAGGAAACAGTCTCAGGTGAGGAAAAGAACAAAGAACTGAGAGAACAGTAGCCAGAACTCACACAGGGCCAAGAATAGTGCCTGTTCCCAACTACCAGCCTGAAAACTTCCTAACTCACAGACATTGTGTAGAGTACTGAGAAGGTGGGGCAAAATTAAGAGCAGGCTGAATGCTGTTCTGGTCTAACAAATCTTAAAAGCAAAACTCTCCCAAAATCAAACTGTTTCCAAGTAACTGCATTCCAGAAGAAATTCAAAAATATAAGAATACAAAAATATCCAGCACTAAGTTAATTCATGATGAGTGGCATTAAATAAAAAATCACCAGGGCTTTCGGGTGAGGGAGGGCAAGATGGCGGAGGTGTAGGAGGCACAGAGAGCCCTGGGAATCAGAAGTCCAGCTAAAGAGGAGGAAATCACTCTAAAAGCCGGCAAACGCAACAGCAGAGAGAAGAGAATAAGAACAGCAATTCTAGGAGCAGAAAATCGACCACTTTCAGGAGGTAGGACGTCTGGAAAAGGTGAATTTAAAGCGACG
>CM053611.1:23243885-23338960 GCA_028646535.1 Procyon lotor | reverse complement strand
AACACCTTGGCCTTCGTGCCGCTGAGTAAGACAGTCATAAACATGGCTCTGAAGGCCCGGTCCCTGGGCCAGTTCCCCTACCTCAGCAGCTTTCACCTCAGCCGTAAGTACACAGGTGGGGGCGATGGTGGAGAGGGGGCTGTTGTGAAAGCACAGCCACCACAGGTTGGAGGGGAGGGTGGGCGAGGGACTGAGACTCCGAAGGGGTCAGGGGCGTGGGGAGAGGGTGCAGATCTGCTGGGGGGCGGGCGGAGGGCACGGCTGTGAGCCTGGGGGGGGGTCGGAGGACGGAGGCAAAGGGTCAGGGCAGCAGCTTGATGCCATTTGGCCCTTCACATGGATGAAAAGGGGATTCTTCTGGACCCCCCACCCCCACCCACCACAGATCCTTCTTGCTTTATTCCTCCTCTTGAAACACTGGAGTAGAGATGCGCGAACTTTGTTGTTAATTACGAAGTAACGAAGTAACGCAGACACAAACATTCCTGACCCTTAGTTCTTCCTTTGCCCTGACTCTGGGCGTCACTCTGTGCTCTCCCCATCCCTGACCGCCCTGTTCCAGAGGGAGGCAGAGTTGGGATGAGGCTATCTGTTCCACACATTACTTGGGGCGTGTGGGCATTTGTGTGTCTGGAAAATAAGCATTCTTTGTTAGGGTTTAAAAGGAGGAGAGGTAGCAAATGACTTTCCCAGTGTGGAGAGTCCTGATTATAATCAAAGTGAACAATAGACATTTAAAAGGTGGACCTAGGGTTTTCAAATGTGAAAGGCTGCATTCAATAAAATGTGTACCTAGATAGCAACTTCTCAGAATAGTGGGAGATGCTTTCGAGGTATAAACTAATGGTATGCACTCACGAATAGTAACCGTTTACCATGTTAGACAGTGCCTTTCTTCCCTAGTCTGTCTCCCTACTTAATTTTTTTGTATTGCGGTATAGGTGACATACAGTGACAGTGTTCTGTTAGTTTCAGGAGGGGGTGTCTGGGTGGCCCAGTCAGTTAAGTGTCTGTCTTTGGCTTAAGTCATGATCTCATGGTCCTGGGATCGAGCCCAGGTGTCAGGTGTCAAATGTCAGGTGCTTGGCCCAAGAGGGAATCTGCTTCTCCCTCTTCCTCTCCCTCTCTGTTCTCCACCCCCTCAAATAAATAAATAAAATCTTAAAAAAAAACTTTAAAAAATATTAGTTTCAGGGGTACCATGTAGTGATCTGACCATTCTATACATTACTGTATGCTCACCATGATAAGTCTCGTCACCGTAAGTATCATTACAAGATTATTGACTATATTCCCTATTCTGCACTTTTCATCCCCATGACTTATTTTTTTTAGAATCGGAAGTTTGTGTCTCTTACTCCATCCCTCCCCTCTGGCAACCATCTGTTTGTTCTCTGTATTTATGATTCTGTTTCTGTTTTTGTTTGTTCATTTGTTTAGTTTTATAGATTGCGCATATAAGTGAAATCATACAGTATTTGTCTTTCTTTGTCAAACTTTTACTTAGCATAACACCTTCTAGTTCCATCCATGTTGTCAGAAATGGCGAGATATCATTCTTTTTTATAGCCAAATAATATTCCATGTGTGTGTGTGTGTGTTTGTGTGTGTACGTACTACATCTTCTTTATCCATTCATCTATTGATGGATACTTGGGCTGCTTCCATATCTTGGCTCATAAATAGAACTGCAATAAACATAAGGGCACCTATATCTTTTCAATTTAGTGTTTTTGTTTTCTTTGGATAAATACCCAGTGTGGAATTACTAGATTGTATGTGATTTCTATTTTTAGTTTTTTTGAGGAAACTCTGTACTGTTTTCCACCATGGCTGCACCAGTTTGCATTCCCACCAACGGTTCCCAATTGTTCCTTTTTCTTCATATTCTTGCCAACACTTTTTATTTTTTTGTCTTTGATGGTAGCCATTCTGAAAGGTATAAGGGGTGTTTGTGGGTATGCGTGTGCATGTTTTATACTGAGAATGATTTGTTTTTAGGCTGAGTCACAATGTCACAATCCCTATGGCAAGAGCACCAATAATCGCTCACCACTTTGCTTTTTCTCCTCCCCTGAAACATGGCTGAAAGATGGATGGTGGGCTGCTGGGTGGGAGAAGGGGCTGAAGATTAGAGAAGGAGCTGGCCCTGACTCTGTCCCCTATCCTCTCTTCATCTTAGCTACCCAGTTCATCTCCCCACAGAAACTCCTGATCCATCTTGTGGTAAGTGATAAATGTGCAGGATGAATATTATCCATCTGCCCATCCATCCATCCATCCATCCATCCATCCATCCATCCATCCATCTAAAATCCCTTCATTCCACAAATAGTTGAGTACTAGTCTATTCCAGGCATTGTACTGGGCATGGAATAAGGGGTGGGGCCAAAGAGCATAGGGCCTTTGGGGAGAGGTGATCAAACAGCTTGGAGGAGGGAACTGGGAGCAGAGTGCTGGGACCTGAAGATGGGGAGGGGGGTGAGGACTGGGGAAGGCCTGGCCTGTCTTCTATGTGGCCTTATAGTGAGCTGTTCTCTGTCGATCTTGGACAAGTCCAAGTGCCTCTCTGGATTTCATTTGCTCAGCAAGAATGTTTTGAGTTTCTCTGTGTACCCGATCTTTTGTTCTAGATATTTTGAACACTTGGAAAGACAAGGTAGAGAACTGCCCTTAAAGTGTTCACAGTCTTTGTGGGAAAGACAAGCCTGGGAATAACCTCCCAGCATGCAGTGTGATAGATGTTAGTAGAGGAATACACAAGTTGCAATGGGATCTTAGAGCAAGGGGCAGACTTGGTCTCCAGGATTCAGAGAGGAGGCAACGTTTTCAGAGCATCTTGCCGAACGTATAGGAGTTCACAGGTGGAAAAGAATAGGAAGGGTCTAAGCTTCAGCTCTACCATTCAATGGGTTTCTTCTGATTTTCTTCCTTCTCTTCTCTTGAATCCATTCTCTGCCTCCCGCCTGCTTCTCTCGCTTCTCAGATGTTTTCCCTGAAGCCATATAGAGAAAGCGAGTTTGGTATGAGCTCTCTAAGGCTACTACAGGCCCTGCATCCTATCACCTCCTTGCACCCTGTTATCAACTCGAATGTGGGCCAACTGTGGATGAAGGAGATCCCCCAGATGCTGCAGATTCTGGATGGTGAGGGGTTGGCTGCGAGGTGGGAGGAATGGAGCTGGGGCATTGGGGCAGACTCCAGAAGAGAGGAAGTCCCGAGTTGCAGGATGGATCGTCCTTGGGGTGAGGAGACCCAGGACCAGTCTCTCTGTCTTTCTGAGATGCCATTTGGATAGGTCTGCTTGTCTGGACCATGCTCTGCACTGAGCAGATATGCAGCCCAGAGTTCTGTGGCTCCAGAATTCCCAGAACCCTCCTTTTTGTGAGGATCAGGAAAGAGTGTGGGCTTTGGAACCAGAGACCCAGGTTTGTATCCTTGCTCTAACATTTGCCAGCTGGGTATGTTTGACCTTTGAAAAGTCATACATTTCCTGGAGCCTTTGTAAAGAAGGGGGAACAATTATCTTGTAAGATCACGATGAAAATTAAATGAGATGATGGGCAAAAAAACCCTTGGAATGGCATTCAGATGTTGGTTCTTTTCCCTGGCCAGGGCCTTCTGGTCGGGCAGGTGCCTATAACTCTCTTCTTTCCTAGATCACACTGAGAAGAGCCTGGATCAGGAGGAGTGGGAGGACAGGCTGCTCCAGGTGCGCACTCTAAGAGATACATCTTTCTCCACACCTGCCTCTTTCCCCTCTTCAGGATCCTTAAGGAGATAGATCCTCTATCTCTATCCTACCCCCCAAGATAGAGACATGATCGAGGGACCTCCCTACTCAAGAGAACCTCTTTCTGAAGCACTCTTGACTCCCGGCCTCTGCATTGGAATCTCTGATTATATCCTAAACCTCGACTTACCTTCCACACCCTCAAAATCCTACTGTAAAGAGAGAATAAGGGAATAGGACCCTAGCTGTGTGTCCTTGGGCAAGTTATCTAGCCTTTGCAGGCCTCAGCTCCTTCATTAGCAAAGGGGAAATGACGTCCATCTCCCAGAATTAAATAGGATAATATAGGAAAGGAAGAGCCTTGCAAACTGTAAAAGGTTTCACACATGTAGTTGGCTTTCCCATCATTGTCTCTGTATTATTATTCTCCAGCCCTGACTAACCCCCCTGTGTATTTCAGCTCTCCCCATTTCTTGAGCTCTTTTTTTCATGTTTACAGACCATGCCCCCTTGTCTCTTGCTTCTTTCTGACCCACTTCCATGAGGCAGAAAAGCCCAGCCACTGTTCTGTGTGGTCCTCTTCTCCCTTCCTCTTACTCAGTTTTCAAGTCAGTCATTAGTGGCCATCAATGACGACAGCTGGCTGGAGCAACTCATCAAGGTTGTCTTGGAGAGAATAAATTATTTCATCGATGGTGAGGAGAAGGTGTGTGTGTGTGTGTGTGTGTGTGTGTGTGTGTGCAGACAGGTACACCACTCAGCTTGGGGTGGTAGCTTCAAGGAGGGCAATGGGGGTGGAGGGTGATGTGGAGGAGTTTGGTGGGGAAGGAATGCAGAAATGTACATGAAGGACAGGCCTTGTGGGAAAAGCCAACCCATGTTTCTGAGCCCTGGGGAATGGAAGGATGGGGAGTACCAGGAGCTGGCAGTCACACGGGAACGGCAAAAATACCCATGTGTTACATTTGCTTAGTGTTTTAGGTTTTATCAAGGACTTTGCCATCTGTTGTCTTAACTGAACCTCCCAGTAACTCAGAGGTCAAAGAATAGAGCTGGTACTTTGGTGCAGTGGAAAGTTTATTGAGCTAAGGCTCAGATTGAAGCAAGTTAGTTCAAGTGATATTTGAGGTCCTACCATGGGTTAGGGACTGTATGTGATGTTGGGGTTGCAGAGCTGACTAAAGAAGAAAGGCTCCTTTGCTCATGGAGCTCAGGGTCTGTGCTGGCAAAGACCTCTTCCCATCCTGGCTTCTCCTGCGCTCCCGGTGCCATCTGGCTCAAGTGTCTTAGCCTTTGTGAGATTTCAGTTGCCTCACCTGGGCAGTGGCAAAAATAACTTCCATATCACAGGAGAGTAGGTGAGGATAGACGAAGATACCTGTGCAGTTGCTTTGTAAATTCAAAAGACCAAGTAACCAGGTAGCTCATTATCCTGACTCACAGATGGAGAAACACAATCTAGAGGGATATAGAGCCTTAAGCAAATTATTGGTAAAATTGGCACCTGAGTCCAGGTTTCTTCATTTTTAATCTCGTTTCCCTGTCACTGAGCAACACTTTATTTGGGCTTTGGGGATCTCCAAGGAAGAGGCCTTATTTCCAAGACTGATTATTAGCTCTCTAATTATAAACAAATATTTATGAAGCACCTGCTATGTGCAAAGCTTTGTAGATGGAAGAATGGAGCAAGCAGGAATCCTGATCTTATTAATTAAGTTATTAAAAATACATACAAATGCTTATGGCGCAGCAGGCATGGACTAGGCACAGAGTACTCACAGAAAAGGCACAGACTCTGCCTTCAGGAAATCACTGCTCCAGTGAACAGAGGAGAGAGTGGATAATTAGAAGTGTGGTAATTGTTGGGATTGGAATGTGCACGTATGCTTGGGAGCAGAGAGGAGAGCTATTTGCTTGGCCCATTGAGGCTGGCCAGAAAAGCTTTCTCAAAGGTGGTCCACCATCTCAGTTCACTTAGGACTGTCCTGGTTTTATCTTCAAAAGGCCAGCCTACTAGGAAATGCCTCAGTCCCGGGCAAACCGGGATGCTCAGTCACTCTACAGACAAATGATTAAGTCTAGGAAGTAATCTGCCAGCTAAGTAGTAATTTGCCAGCTAAGCAGAGAGGCAGCTGCCTCAGATCAGATTTCATAGAAGCATAGCCTAAGGTGGGGGTCCTTGTCAAGTGATTTGGCAAGAAAGTGCTCTCAGGAAAAGCTGTGATTGAGTAAAGGACGCAGGATAGGAAGAGGGGAGGCTAAGCAAGGATGTGGGGAGACCTGGATGGAAACTATACTGTAGAGTCTATTCTGCTTAGAGACAAGGTGGGGGAGCTTTTGTATCTCCCACCCCTCCACCACTGGTGCCAGGCTTCTACGGTTGTTATGGGGCAGAGATGGAAGAGAGAGGAATGTAACTCCCAGGCACCTCTAGGCAAAGAGACCCAAAAAGGTTACAGGTGGGAAGTTCTCACAATGGTACTTACAACCAGGGAAGGGAAGGAAACCAGCTCTGGACAAGGCTTAAAGAGCATCTGCTAGAGGAAGAAAAGGTGTCCATCAAGAGGGGATTCTAGGGGGAGAGGGGAAACATTCATTGAACATCTGGTTTACTCTGTCTGCTGTGTCGGGCACTCTGTAAGCATTGGAGGAGAGCAAAGAACAAGACATACACTGCTCCTGAGCTTTATTTTCATTGGAGATGAGAGGTTGGGGCAAGTTCAGAACTAACCAAACAAATACATAAACAAGATGACTAGTGATTGTGATGAAGCTTTGAATGGAAGAATCAGGATGGTGAACTTAGGAATTTAGGAGGTCAGGAAGGCTCATTGAGCCAGGATCAGAAAGATGAGAGTGAGACAGTGTTTTGAAGAGCCCAGGGAAGATTCCAGACAGGGGAAACGGGAAATACAGAAACTATGAGATAGGAAAGTGTCTGAGTACATAAATACGGATATTACAAGGTAGACAGGGCAATGCATAAATACTTTTTTGATTGTGCCATTTTGATTTTTAAATTATGCTATTTTAAGGAACTTTTTTAAAGTTTCTTTTTCAAGTGAAGCTTTGTCATTAAAATTTTATTTATTTATTTATTTTTATTTTTTTTAAAAAGATTTTATTTTATTGACAGAGAGATCACAAGTAGGCAGAGAGGTAGGCAGAGAGAGAAGGGGAAGCGGGCTCCCGGCTGAGCAGATAGCCGGATGCGGGGCTCAATCCCAGGACGCTGAGATCATGACCTGAGCCGAAGGCAGAGGCTTTAACCCACTGAGCCACCCAGGCACCCAACTTATTTTTTTATTCAAGTACAACCAACATACAATGTCATATTAGTTTCAGATGTACAATATGGTAACTCAACAATTTTATACAGTTCTTGGTGTTCATCATAGTAAGTCTACTCTTAAGTCCCCGTATCCACCTTCCCTCTGGCAACCACCAGTTTATTCTCTGTATTTAAGAGTCTGGTTTTTTGTTGGCCTCTTTTTCCTTTGTTTGTTTCATTTCTGAAATTCCACCTATGAGTGAAATCATATCATATTTGTCTTTCTATATTTCACTTAGCATTATACCCTCTAGATACACCCATGAGGTTGCAAATGGCAAGACTTCATTCTTTTCATGGCTGAATAATATTCCACCCCACATCTTTATCCATTCATCTATGAATGGACTGGGTTGCTTCCATTTCTTGGCTATTGTAAATAAATAAATCTGCAATAAACATCAGGGTGCATATATCTTTTTGAATTAGCGTATTTATTTTCCTTGGGTAACTACCCAGTAGTGAAATTGCTGGACCACGTGGTTAGTCTATCTTTAATTTTTTGAGGAATGTCTATACTGTTTTCCATAGTGGCTGCACCAGCTTGCATTCCCACCAATGGGGCACAAGGATTTCTTTATCTCTCCATCCCTGCAAACTCTTGTTATTTCTTGTGTTTTTGATTTTTAGCCATTTTGACAGGTGTAATATGATACATCATTGTGGTTTTGATTTGCATTTTCCTGATAACTAATGATGTTGAGCATCTTTTCATGTGTCTACTAGCCATCTATATGTCTTTGGAAAGATGTCTATTCAGGTGCTTTGACCATTTTTTAATTGGATTATTTGCTTTTTGGGGCAACAAGTTGTATAAGTTTTTTTAAATATATATTTTGGATATTAGCTCCTTATCAAATATATCATTTGCAAATATCTTCTCCCATTCAAAAGATTGCATTTTTGTTTTGTTGGAGGTTTCCTTCACTGTGCAGAAGTTTTTTATTTTGGTGTAGTCCCAATAGTTTAATTTTGCTTTTGTTTCCCTTGCCTGAGGAGATGTATCTTAAAAAATGTTTCGGGGTGCCTGGGTGGCTCAGTGTGTTAAAGCCTCTGTCTTCAGCTCTGGTCATGATTTCAGAGTCCTGGGATCAAGCCCGCATCGGGCTCTCTGCTCAGCAGGGAGCCTGCTTCCCTCCTTTCCCTCTGCCTGCCTCTTTGCCTACCTGTGATCTCTCGCTCCCTGTCCAATAAATAAATAAAAATAAAATCTTTAAAAAAATGTTTCTATGGCTGATGTCAAAGAAATTACTGCCTATGTTTTCTTTTAAGAATTTTATGGTTCCAAATGAAGACCTTATGTCTTCAATCCACTTTAAGTTTAGTTTCGTGTATGGTGTAAGAAAGTGGTTTATTTTTTTGCATGTGGCTATCCAGTTTTCCCAACATAATTTATTGAAAAAACTGTCTTTTCCCCATTGTATATTCTTGCTTCCTTTGTCATAGATTAATTGACCTAAAAGCGTGGGTTTGTTTCTGGACTCTCTGTTTCTGTTCCATCGATTCGTGTGTCTGTTTGGGGCAGTCCCATACTGTTTTGATTACTTCAGCTTTATAATAAAGGTTGAAATCTGGGATTGTGATACCTCCAGCTTTGTTCTTCTTTTTCAAGATTGCTTTGGCTATTCAGGTTTTTTGTTTGTTTACTTTTTTGGTTTTTTGTTCATTTGTTTGTTTTTTGATTTTGATTCCACACAAATTTTAGGATTATTCTAGTTCTGTGAAAAATGTTGTTGGTATGTTGATGGGGGTTGCATTAGTTTGTAGATTGCTTTGGGTAGTATGGACATTTTAACAATATTGGTTGTTCCAATCCATGAGCATGGAATATCTTTCCATTTGTTAGTGTCAGTACCCTGATAACAAAGTCAGAGAAAGGCATTACAAAAAAAAGAAAACCACAGGCCAATATCTCTAATGAACATAGATGCAAAGATGCTCAGCAAAATATTAACAAACATAATTCACAATCATTCACCATAAACAAGTGGGATTTATTCCAGGGATGTGAGGGTGGTTCAGTATTCACAAATTCAGCAACATACATCACATTAACAAGAGAAAGGATAAAAACCATATGATCATCTCAATAGATACAGACAAAGCATTTGACAAAGTATCCATTCATGGTAAAAATTCTCAGCTAAGTAAGTTTAGAGAGAACATACCTCAACATAAGAAAAGCCATATATGAAAAACCCACAGCTAAAAAAAAAAAAAAGAAGAAAGAAAAGAAAAACCCACCGCCAACATCATACTCAATGGTAAAGTTGGTGAAAAGTTGGTGAAAAACTGAGGGCTTTTCCCCTAAGATCAAAAAGAAGATAAGGATGTCTACTCTCACCCCTTTTTTTCAACATAGTACTGGAAATCCTAGCCACAGCGATCAGACAAGAAAAAGAAATAAGTCATTCAAGTTGGCAAGGAAGAAATTAAACTTTCACTATTTGCAGATGCCATAATATTATATACAGAATATACTAAAAACTCCACCAAACTGATAAATGAATTCACTAAAGGATACAAAAATAATATGCAGAAGCTGTTGCATTTCTTTATACTTGATGAAGCATCAGTAAGAGAAAATAATCTCATTTAGAATTGCACCAAAAAATCATAAAATACTTATGAATAAACTTCACCAAGAAGGTGAAAGATCTGAACTCTGAAAACTGTAACACATTGATGTAAGGAACTTTTTATTTTCTAGCTGGATATAGGAAGTATATGGATCAGGGGAAGTTCCTAAAGGGATGAGCTGTACCTTAAGATTGCCGAGAAATTAGAAATACAGCTTTCTCTTATCTCTAGCTTCAACCCCTGCTCTGTAGGATTACTGCCTTATCCAGAGGCCCCCCAGAGAACAGAAGGGCCAGTGTAGAGGATAAGGCAGTGAGGAAGGTGCTGGCTGACCTTTTCAAAACCAGTTTGAGTAATGGCTATTCCCCAAGCTACCCTACCTTCATTCTGAGCTATTCACGACCCTGCCCTTTCACCTCTCCTAGGCTTTTCTGTATAAATTCTTTGGATTTACCCTGCGGACCTCAAAGGATATGAAACTGGTAAAGATGATGCTCTACTCCATCCTACAAAGTGTGCATGAAGACCTGCAGGAGAGGGAGGTGAGGTAGAGGAACTGGCAAAGGGGAAACATTTTTCCTTTAAGAGGCAGGATGACGAAGTAGTTAAAAGCTTAGACCTGGCAAGCTAGACAACCTGTTGGAATCCTAGGTCAGCCACTTTCTAACTGTGTGCTCTTGGGCAGGCTATTTACTATTATTATTTTATTTTCTGAATCATTTTAGGAAGCTACAATCATGATGCACATTTACCCCTAAATACTTTGGGGTGTACTACCTAAAAATAATGATATTCTCTTATGTAATCAAAGCACAGTGATCAAAATTAGGAAGTTAACATTGCTACGGTACTTTTATCTAATTTATAGACCTGATCTGAAAATAGCCAATTGTCCTGCCAATGTTTTTTTTAGAGCAAAAGAAAAACACTTTTTCTCTGGTCTGGGATCCAGTTCAGAATCAAATAGTACATTTAGTTATCATTTAGCTTTAATATTTTAAATCTGGAACAGTTCCTCAACTTTTATCTTTCATGATCTTGACATTTAAAAATGTATAGACCATTTGTTTTATAGAATGTAGCTCATTTTTTGTTCGTCTCATATCTCTTCATGATTAGGTTTAGATTATGTATTTTGGGTGGGAATACTATGGAATCTGGGTGTCGTAGGATGGTTTTCAGGATTAAAAATGTAGAAGCTCCGAGAACAATGCCTGGCACACAAGCCCTCTCTAAGTGTTGCTTACTGGTAGAATTGGTGGCTGTGCTCTCAGCCATCCCCTCTGCAATGCCCCTTCCCTGCCAGATTCTCAGAGCATCCATCCCCCATCATGACTATCATCGGTTACTTACCAAGTCCAAGATTCAAACAGTATTATTGAAGAGACAGACTTATATAGGGAGAAAAGATCTGGCTACACAGAATAGCCTTACTAAAGGCAACATGAGCGGTCACAGAGACATATAGTGGCTGTGTGTGTAGGGAGGTGAGGACTTGGGCTAGTTGGGTCTAGATTAGGAGGAGGGAAGTGGGTATTACCACTTGACATAATATTCCAAGACAAGAACTTTTGGGGGTGTGTCTACAGAACAGTCAGTGGGATAGTGGGACTGGGTTACAGGGTTCTTTGACAGGGAAGTACAAGCGACCTCTCTGCCGACACCTGGGACAGATTGGATACAGAGGATAAAGATTTAGAGTGCAGAGGATGTTCAGGATAGTTCCCGGTTTTTTGGCATGCTCGACTGGGAGGTGGTATCCTTCACTGAGAACAGGAAAGGAAGACATAATGGGGAGGAAGATGACACATTCAGGTTTTGATGGGGAGAAGCCAGGGTGCCCCTGGTAGGGAGCCAAGTGGAGATGCTCAGTATCCACCAATAGCATTTTCATTTAGTTGTCTTTCCACTATGTCCCACAAGACACATGCAGGAACTCCCTCCCTCCTCTCTCCCCAACTCTAGACAGGTACCCTTTCTACCCGCCCATTTTGGTCAGCTACTGCTATTTCTCCTGGGTTAGAAATACTGGCATTATCTGTATGTCTTCTCTCTTTTCCATTTCCTATGATTACCCATCCAATCCTGTCGATAGTGTGCCTTGGTTTTGTTCTTCCCTTCTGTCCCCCGCTCACAACCCTTCTCTGAATTACTAGTGCATATTACTATTCTCTATTCTGCAGTGTTCGATTTGATACTTCTAAGATTTTATAAATCTGTGACTAATTTTTAATAATCTGGGATAATTGGGATAATCCCCCCCCCATGCATTAAGCACCAAACAAATCTCTACTGAATTCACATAGATATTCATGCATTATGCAGGGCATGGTTCTCCTCTGGTCCATGATACTCAGGAAAGGCTTTTCTGGATGTTGTCAATTAGTATGAAAAATACAAAAATCAGACTCTTTAATTTTGACAAGCCCTGTGCCTCTTTATCTATCTATTGATCTGTCTAATCATCTATTTTCTGGAGGTTTTTTTTTTTTTTTTTAATTATAAGTGTGCTCTTTAATCCCCATCCCCTATTCTCCCCATGGCCCCACCACCTCCCCTCTGGTAGTCATCAGTTTGTTCTCTATATTTAAGAGTCTGTTTCTTGTAATTTGCTTCTTGAATTAATTCCTGCAAGGATGTTTGGTTCTCCATCTGGATTTCAAGTAGTTCAAGTCAGGGGGACCAAATTTTCTTTCCATTTCTTTTCTTTCCCCTTTCTCTCCCTTCCTCTCTTTAAATCCCTGGGTTTGGGCACAAAGGATGCCTGGCTAACTCTTAGCTGTGGCATGAGGTTGAGGCTATCTCCCTTACAGGGCATTGCTATGGCACTCAGTATCGTGTCCATGAAATATCTGAAGGTAGTCCTGGACCAACTGCACGTGTATGGTGCTGTCCTCACCGACAAGAGCTCATCATTCATCCTCAAACTAATGAAGGTGATGGCATTCCTGGGAACTCTGCCAGCCTCCCACACAAAGCCTTCTGAGGCATCTCCGTCACTCCAGACTTCCCACTTCTCTGAGGCCTTGTGCCTCACCTATAAAGGCTTCTATTTCCCTCTGACCAACCATGGGGAAGTTTCATCGTCTTCTCCCTTTCCTGTGCTCCCTTATGCCCATGCTTCAGGCCCTGGTATCACCAGCGGCACCCCCTTCCTCCCAGCTGTTCACCATTCCACAACCCCATCTTCTCTTCTGGCCATCTAGCCAATCCATTCCTTTCTGAACCTCCGTTTCCCCACCAGACAAGTAGGATAAGATGAAGAGAAGGCAAGTTTCCCCCTTCCTCCTACAGGAACATCAGCAAAGGGAATGGGGACTGGTCTGTAACGTCATTTACTTAAGCTATAGCAAGATTATTTTAGAGAGCAAAGGAGACATCTTCACACATGTAGATGACATCCTGGCCATGGTCCTTCAACACTACCGCAACTGCATTGTTGAAAAGGTACTTCCTGCTTACCCTACTTCTCCAGTGTCCCATTCCTGCCTTCTGTACCCTTCCCATCCAAGAAAATGGTGCCTGGCCTTGAATGGAACAAGGGGGTGGGGCTATTGCAGTTCCTTCAGGGGAGGTAAGAGGGAGCCCCTAAATAATTTCCCTACCTCTTTCGTTTGTCCAGAGCATGTGCCCCTAGGGTAGGAGAAGTCTTTCCCAATTCCTGTTCATTTACCATCCCGCTAGACATCCTTTGGGAGAACTTACTTGGTAAAAAGACAATAACCTGAGAGATAAGGAAGCTGGCTAGATGGATCCTAATTTAAGAGTAAATATGAGGTGGGAACTCCAGAAAGAGGTTGGTAAGAGGGGTGGCCTCTTCCCCCATAAAGAGGCCACAGGCTTTGCTTTCCTAAGCTGCCCTCAGAGGGAAGAGGCGAGATCTCAGCCTAGAGAAAGCTATGGAAATCTTAGCTTCTCATCTCCCAGATTCTGTGTAGGTAGTTTTCCCTTACCCCAGGATCATTCCTGCCTTGGAAATCTCTGAGCATACTGGTTGGTTCAGGATAAGAACGTGACGCTGGAGTACCTGGACGCCTTGACCAAGCTAACAAAGATCATTAGCAGCCACCCCATGGCCTTTCAGTTCACGTTCCCTCAGAAACTAGAAATTATAACCTTCTTGGTGGTAAGTACAACTCAGGAGGATGGAAGTGAAAATGCACGGAGGAGGAAGGATGGGTCCTCAAGGAAACCATTGGCAGTGCTCCTGGGCTTGGCCTGGAGGATAAAAGTCCAGATTTTCTAGTGTCCTTTTCCTACTTGTTGTTCCCTTTCCTATCCTCAGGGTGAGTGTGAGTACTGTGGGGAAGATATATTTGGGGGTAGGAGAGAAGTGCTGTCCTTGAGAGGTTTTTGGAAGTCCTTGAAAATTCTAGGTTCCAGTTTCTTGTAAATACAGCATGGGGTAGGAGGAGGGCGAAGAAGGCGAGAAAAATATGTTCACATCCTCTTGGTCTCTGGGGTGGGGGGTTTGGTGGGTGTATTACAGGACTTAATCAAGGAGGAGCCATTGAATTCCATCTCCAGCTCCATTAGGCTGAGGGCCATGAACATCATCACTGACTTCAGGTAACGATGTTCCAGCCACTCTGTCTTCTGTGCTCTAACTGGATTTCTGTCCTTTACTCCCTAGTCTGTCCCCACCTCATTATCTGCTTCTGCTTCTAGTCATAGGGGGCCCCAGGCAATAGTAGACATCCACTGGACAATATCTGCCACCTCCTTTTACCAAGATTTTTTAGATGGGATTTTGGAGCTCCTGGCAGAGACCACCTCTTCCATCTTCACAGGCATTTGCTGTTGCTTCTGGTTCAGGCTTTCTTCTGCTTTCAGGACTGTCCATGGCATTTGTAAACTTTGTTTACTGTTTCCTCTTTTTCTTCTTTCGTTTCTTTTTCTTCCGGTAACTTCTTACTACCACCTGTCCCTCTGTCTCCACCATCTCTCTCTGTACCTTCCTCAGCTGTTATTCCTGGCTATTACTGCCACATTACATTCTTGCTGCTTCCTCCTGACTCTTAGGAAGCTCCGTCCCCTCATAGGGGTGGAAGAAAGAACAGAGCTCCTCCGAGCGTGCTATAAGAGTGTGCTCTGCCTGCCATCCACAGAAATTTTGCAGAAGGAGGCATCCAGTTCCCAGGAGGCCCAAGCCATTGTGGTAAGGAACTCTTTGATGTTTGTCTCTTTGTATTCAGTTTTTATTTTGGAGAGGATGAGAAGTATAGATTTGGCAGTTACACGTAAGGCTCTTTTAACTTCTTTGATAAAAATACAATCATTTGAAGAGGTTAATAAGTGATCATATAGTCTGAACACGCCTCATGGGATGTAATTCTTTCTTGAGAGCACTCCTTGATTATGCTGTCACACTAATATTCTGGCCCAGAGGTGGACACTCAAATCTTTAATTTTTAACTGTTGTACAAATGAAACCAGATTGAAAGTTTCAAACATGATTTTACTAAAGGCCCATGGTAAATACGTTGAGAGAGTCCCAGGTGCAAGAGAGCTGAATCCATTTCCCAAGGGCCTATAACGTTTCCTTGTGGGAAGGAAGAGAAAATAACTTCTAATTTGCATTTGAATGTTTAATTCTTAGGAATTATTTCATGTTCTCTGGTTACTCCTTTATCTTGATTGGTTGTTCTTGTTTTATTGATGCCACAACCTCTTGATTTTTTGAGGATATTAATAAGAATTTTTAAAAATAAAAGTTTCTATTTACTGAATTAGTTTAGTTTAGTGTTTTTTTTTTTTTTTTTAGGATTTGGTCTGTTTGTTTGGGCCTTTTTATCAACTGTCTGGGGGTCCTTCTTTGTCAGTTCATATTCATTTATGTTATGAAGGAAGGACTGATACATACAGAGAAGAATGAGGATTTCCTCTGGTCGTACCCCCCTGAGGCCTTCCTCAGTACAGGTCTAGTTAGGGAGAGAAGGTATTTTGACAGGATTTGCTCATGTTTGGGGCAAGCTGGGAACTCCCAGTCCACTAGGACAAACTGCATATCAGGCAGACATTTGTGCTCTGCTGAAAACAGCAGAAGAATTTGTTCAAGTTAACAGCAGGCAAATGGCCCTTGAAGTGTTAGGGGAAACTGTGGAGCAGAATTTTGCAAGGAAAGCTTCCTGGGAGAGTTAGAGCACTGAGAGCTAAGTTTAGAAGGAGGGATGGGGGGTGACATCGCAGCAACTCTTTGAGTTCTCTCTTCTCCCCTCAGGATTTGTACAAGGAGACCATGCAATCCCTTCTAAGGCTAATGGAGACACTTATTTTTGAGATGCCTTCTCGGGTCCAGCACTGTTTGGAGGTCAGTGGGATGGAGCCCCTGAAATTGGCATATTGGTTTCCTAGGGCTGCCATAACAAAGTATCACAACTGAGTGGCTTCAAACAATAGAAATATGTTCTCTAACCATTGTCAAGGCTGGAAGTCCAAAATCAAGGTATCAGCAGGTTTGGTTCCTACTGAAAGCTCTGAAGGAGAATCTGTTCCATGCATCCCTCCTAGCCTCTGGTGATTCCTGGCAGCCTCTGGTGTCCCTTGGTTTATAGACATACCATTCCACATATGAGTGAAATCATGCGGAATTTGTCTTTGGCTGACTTATTTTGCTTAGTATTATATGCTCTATATCCAGCCATGTTGTTACAAATCGCAAGATTTCATTCTTTTTTATAGCTGAATAATATTTCACTGTGCATGCGTGTGTGTGTGCGTGCATGTGTGTGTGTGTGTGTGTGTGTGTGTGTGTATCACATTTTCTTTATCCATTCATCTATCAGTGGACACTTGGGCTGCTTCCATAACTTAACTAGTGTAGATAATGCTGCAGTAAATATAGGGTGCATATAACCTTTCAAATTAGTGTTTTTGTACTTTGGGGGTAAATACCCAGTAGTGCAACTACTGGATCATAAGGTAGTTCTACTTTTAATTTTTTTGAGGAACCTTTATACTGTTTTCCAAGTGGCTGCACCAGTTTGCATTCCCACCAACTGTGCTCGAGGGTTCCTTTTGCTCTGCATCCTCACCAACACTTTGTTGTGTCTTATCTTTTTGATTTTAGTTATTCTGACAGTGCGAGGTGATATCTCATTGTAGTCTTGATTTACATTTCCCTGATGATGAGTGATTTTAGCATCTTTTCATGTTTCTGTTGGCCATATGCATGTTTTCTTTGGAGAAATGTCTGTTCATGTCTTCTGCCCATTTTTAATTGGATTATTTGTTTTGTGTATGTCAAGTTGTATAAGTTCTTTATAAATTTTGGATACTAACCCTTTATAGGATATGACATTTGCATGTATCTTCTCCCATTCCACAGGTTGCCTTTTCGTTTTGTTGATTGTTTCTTTGCTGTGCTGAAGCTTGTTGTTTTTTTGTTTTGTTTTGTTTTTTTATGTCGTTCCAATAGTTTAATTCTGCGTTTGTTTCCCTTGACTCAGGATATATATCTAGAAAAATATCGTTACGGCTAATGTCAGAGACATTACTGCTTGTGCTCTCTTCTAGGATTTTTATGGTTTCAGGTCTCACATTTAAGTCCTTAATCCATTTTGAGGTTATTTTTGTATGTCGTATAGGAAAGTGGTCTAGTTTCATTCTTTTACATGTAGCTGTCCAGTTTTCCCACTACCATTTGTTGAAGAGACTATCTTTTCTCCCCATTCATATTCTTGCTTTCTTTGTCAAAGATTAATTGACTGTATAATCATGGGTTTATTTTTGGGCTTCTATTCTGTTCTATTGATCTATGTGTCTGTTTTTAATTTTAATTTTATTTTAAAAAAAGATTTTATTTAGTTATTTGAAAGAGAGAGAGAGTCACAAGTAGGCAGAGAGGCAGGTAGAGAGAGGGAAGCAGGCTCCATGCTGAGCAGAGAACCCGATGCAAGGCTCGATCCCAGAACTCTGAGATCATGCTCACTGAGCCACCCAGGCGCCCCTATGTGTCTGTTTTTGTGCCAGAACCATACCGTTTTGATATGATATGATATGATATGATATGATATGATATGATATAGCAAAGATATGATATAGTTTTGCAGTATAACTTGAAATTTTGTATTATAATACTTCAATCTTCTTTTTCAAGTTTGCTTTGGCTATTCAGGGCCGTCTGTGGTTCCATACAAATTTTAGGATCTTTCGTTTTAGTTCTGTGAAAAACACTTGCATTAAATCTGTAGATTGCTTTGAGTAGTATGGACATTTTAACAATATTGGTTTTTCCAGTCCATGAGCGTGGAATATCTTTCCATTTGTGTTATTTCAATTTCTTTCGTCAGTGTTTTATAATTTTCAGAGTACAGATCTTTCACCTCCTTGGTTAAGCTTATTTCTAGGTATTTTATTATTTTTTTGGTGCAATTATAAATCAATTTTTTTCTTAATTTCTCTTTCTGATGCTTCATTATTAGTGTATAAAAATGCAACAGATTTCTGTACATTGATTTTGTATCCTACAATCTTACTGAATGCATTTATCAGTTCTAGTAGATTTTTTTAAATAGAGTCTTTTGTGTTTTCTATATAAAGTATCATGTCATCTGCAAATAGTGAAAGCTTTAATTTTCCCTTACATCTTTGGATGCCTTTTATTCTTTTTTTCTTGTCTGATTGCAGTGATTATGACTTCCAGTGATATGTTGAATAAAAGTGGTGAGAGCAAGCATGCTTGTCTTATTCCTGACCTTGGAGGAATTAACTATTGGTTTTTCATATATGGTCTTTATTGATATTTACATCTGATATTGATGTATGTTCTCTCTAAACCGGCTTTGTGGAGGGTTTTTATCATGAATGGATGTTGTACTTTGTCAAGTGCTTTGTCTGCATCTACTGAAATGATCATATGGTTTTTATTCTTTTTCATATTGATGTAATGTATCATGTTGATTAATTTGCAAATATTGAACCACCCTTGCATCCCAGAAATGGATGGTGAATGATTTTTTTTAAATGTATGGTTGGATTCAGTTTGCTAGTATTTGTTGACTATCTTTAGATCTATGTTCAGGGATTTGGGCCTGTAATCCCCTTTTTTGTAGTGTCCTTACCTGGTTTTGGTATAGGGTAATTATCCCATGGATTCAATTTGGAAGTTTTCCTTCCTCTTCTATTTTTTAAAATAGTTTCTTTAAATGTTTGGTAGAATTCATTTGTGAAGCCTTCCTGGACTTTCATTTGTTGGGAGGTTTTTGTTGTTGTTGTTGTTGTTACGTTTTGGTTTTGTTTTTGTTTCTGTTTTTCATTGATTCAGTATCATTGCTGGTACCTGGTCTGTCCAAATTTTCTATTTCTTCCTGATTCCATTTTGGGAGGTTATATGTTGCTAGGAATTTGCCCTTTTCTTCTAGGTTGTCCTAATTTGTTGGCATATAATTTTTCATAATATTCTTTTACAATCCTTTGTATTTCTGTGGTGTTCTTTGTTATTTCTCCTCTTTCATTTCTGATTTCGTTTATTTGAGTCTTCTTACTTAAAAAAATTTTTTTTGATGAGTGTGATTAAAGGTTTATCAATTTTGTTAATCTTTTCAAAAGTTGGCTCCTGGTTTCATTGATCTGTTCTACTGTCTTCTGTTTCTATTTTATTTATTTCTGCTCTAATTTTTATTATTTCCCTCCCTCTACTGGTTTTGGGTTTTGTTTGTTCTTCTTTTTCTAGCTTATTTAAGTATAAGCTTAGGTTGTTTATTTTAGATTTTCTTGCTTCTTGAGGTAGGTCTGTATTGCTATAAATTTCCCTCTTAAAATAGTTTTTGCTGCATCCCAAGATTTTGGACCATTGTGTTTTCAATTTCATTTGTTCCCCTGTGTTTTCTGATTTCTTCTTCGATTTCTTGGTTGACCCATTCATTGTTTAGTAGCATGTTATTTTTTTTTTAAAGATTTTATTTATTTAAGAAAGAGAGAGCACAAGGAAGAGGGAGAGGAAGAAACAAGTTCACTGCTGATCAGGGAGCCTGAGGTGGGGCTCAATCCCAGGACCCTGGGATCATGACCTGAGCAAAATGCAGATGCTTAACCAACTGAGCCACCTAGATGCCCCTAGGAGCATGTTATTTAACCTCTATGTATTTGTATTCTTTCTAGATTTTTTCTTGTAGTTGATTTCTAGTTTCATAGCATTGTGGTCAGGAAAAATACATGGGGGTTGCCTGGATGGTTCAGTCAGTTGGGCATCTTCCTTATCCCAGAGTTCTGGGATTGACCCCCATGTCAGGCTCCCTGCTCAGCAGAGAGCCTGCTTTTCCCTTTCCCTCTGCACCTGCCACTGCTTATGCACACTCTCTCTGTCTTTCTCTTTCAGATAAGTAAATAAAATCTTTAAGAAAAAAATAAAAGATGCATGGTATGACTTCAGTCTTTTTTAATTTGTTGATTCTTGTTTTGTGGCCTAATGTTATCTATTCTAGGGAATGTTCCATGTACACTTGAAAAGAGTGCATATTCTGCTGTTTTAGGATAGAATGTTCTGAATATATCTGTTAAATCCATCTGGTCCAATGTGTTAGTCAAAGCCACTGTTTCCTTGTTGATTTTGGGTTTGGATGTTCATTGATGTAAGTGGGGTGTTAAAGTTCCCTACTATTATTGTATTTCTAGTGATTATTTCCTTTATATTTGTTATTAACTGTTTTATGTATTTGGGTACTCCCATGTTGAGTGAATAAATATTTACAATTGTTATATGCTCTTGTTGGATTATCCTCTTTATGATTATAAAGGGTCCTTCTTTGCCTCTTGTTACAATCTTTGTTTTAAAGTCCATTTTGTGCAATATAAGTATTGCTACTCTGGCTTTCTTCTCACATCTATTTGCATGATAAATGTTTCTCCATCCTTTTACTTTCAATCTGCATGTATCTTTAGGTCTGAAATGAGTCTCTTATGGGCAGCATATAGGTGGGACTTACTTTTTAATCATTCTATCACCCTATGTCTTTGATTGGAGCATTTACTCCATTTACATACAAAGTAATTATTGATCGTTATGTACTTATTGTCATTTTATTACCTTTTTTATGGTTGTTTTTGTAGTTCCTCTCTGTTCCTTTCTTCTTTGGCTTTCTTCTCTCACAATAAGTTGGTTTTCTTTCATGAAATACTTATGTTCCTTTCTCCTTATTTTTGCATGTCTACTACTAGTTTTTGACTTGTGTTTACCATTAGGTTTATATATAACATCTTCTGCATATAGCAGTCTATATTAAGTTGATGGTCACTTAAGTTTGAACCTCCCTCACCATGTTTCAGGTATATGGTGTCGTACTTAACATTCTTTTACTTTATGAGTCCCTTGACTGATTTTTACAGATAAACATTTTTTTCATATACTCTTATTTTTACTACTTTTGTGTTTCTTACTTTTCTTGCTCTTACTTATGGTCTTTCCTTTCTACTCAAAGAGTCTCCTTTAACATTTCTTGTAGGGCTGGTTTTGGGGTCATGAATTCCTTTAACATTTATTTGTCTGGGAAACTCTCTCTCCTATTCTGAATGGTAGCATTGCTAAATAGAGTATTCTTGGCTGCAGATTTTTTCCTTTTAGCATTTTTGAGTCTATCATGCCACTCTCTTCTGGCCTGCAAAGTTTCAGCTAAAAAATCCGCTGATAGCCTTATGGGATTTCCCTTGAATGTAACTTTTTTTTCTCGCTGTTTTTAAAATTCTCTCTTTATCACTACTTTTGCAATTTTAATTACTATGTATCTTGGTGTGGACCTCCTTGGATTGATTTTGATTTTGTGCCTCTTAGATCTGGATTTCTGTTTCCTTCCTCAGATTTGTTAAGTTTTCAATTATTATTTATTTGAATAAATGTTCTGCCCTCTTTTCTCTCTCTCTCTTCTTCTGAGATCGCTATATTGTGAATGTTATTACACTTGATGTTGTCACTGACTTCTCTTAGTCTATTTTAATTTTGTATAATTTTTTTTCTCTCACCAGGTTGTCTTGATTACTTTTCATTAGTCTGTCCTCCAGATTTGTTCTTCTGCTTCCCCTAGTCTGCTATTTATTCCATCCAGTGTATTTTTAATTTCATCTATTGTGTCATTCATCTCTAATTCATTCTTTTTTATTTCTTTGTTAAGGGTCTCACTGATATCCTCCACTCTTTTGTCAAGTCTATATTTATAAGTATTACTTTATTTTTATTATTATTTTTTAAGATTTTATTTACTTTGTTACAGAGAGAGAGATAGTGAGAGAGGGAACATGAGCAAAGGGAGTGGGAGAAGGAGAAGCAGGCCTCCCACTGAGCAAGGAGCCCGATCCAGGGCTCAATCCCAGGACCCTGGGATCATGACCCAAGCTGAAGGCAGACACCCAATGATTAAGCCACCCAGGCAGGCACCCCATGAGCATTACTTTAAATTCTCTATCAGGCATATTACTTATCGCCATTTCACTATATTCTCTTCTCTGATTATTTCCTGTTCTTTTATTTGGGTCATATTCCTCTGTCCCCTCATTTTATGTAACTTGCTCTGTCTGTTTCTGTGTGTTAGGAAAGTCAGCCATGTCTCCTGCTCTTGAAAGTAGTGGCCTTAGGGGCGCCTGGATGGCTCAGTGGGTTAAGCCTCTGCCTTTAGCCTGGGTCATGATCCTCAGGGTCCTGGGATCAAGCCCCGCATTGGGCTCTCTGCTTAGCAGGGAGCCTGCTTCTCCGTCTTCCTCTGCCTGCCTCTCTGCCTACTTGTGATCTCTTTCTCTCTGTCAAATAAATAAAAATAAAAATCTTAAAAAAAAAAAAGAAAGAAAGAAAGTAGTGGCCTTATAAGAAAAGGTCCTGTAGTGTTCTGCAGTGCCCTGTAGACCCCTGTTCACCAGGGTCTGGTGCTTCAGAGGCATCTCCTATGTATGATGTGTGCACCCTGCTGTCATGGCTGAGTTGCTTTTGCCTTCAATCGAGTCCCCTGCAATGGCAGATGGATATTTGGCTTTTGTGGGCAGGGTTTGGTCCCTGTGTGGTTAGAACACCAGTCTGGGGCCACCTTGGGCTTGAGTTGAATCAGACCAGGCATTTGTCAGACATGCAATAGCACCAAACTTCAAGGTACGTTCCCTGTGTCATCCCTAAGAAATTTTCATTGATGGGCAGGGCCTGTAGTCAGACCAGCCACCTGTGTGCCACCCACTGCTGGGGCAGCAGTTTGACTGGTGTGTATGCTGATCTTTCCCTCTTCCCAGGGCCAAAGTCACTTTGGAGTGGTGCTGGCCCCTGTCATAGCTGCTTGTACACTGCCAGGCTTGGGTCACCACTGTGGATGGGCTCAGGCCAAGAGTACATTGGAGGAGGCGGGTTTGAAATGTGCTCAGGGACAGGAAGTGCAGTCTGTGAACTGGTCCTCTGGGGGAGGGGACCCGCAGCATGAGAGTAGGGCAGGCTTGGCTGGAGAGAATGGATCCGCAGACGAAGACCCGGGTGGGGAGGGAGGGCAGGATCTGTGGCGTTAGCAAGTGAGATAGGGAGTGTTGCCTCCCTGGTTTTTGCACATGGCTGTGTGTTTCTGGGGAGGGGGCAGTCAGAGGAGAGAAATGGGACCTGTCCACTCCTTTGTTCCTGGAGGAGTTTCCCAACAATCTCTGTCCCTCTAGGACACTGTCTGAGATTAGTAAACTCTCCCTCCCAAATGCCCCAGGCATTTTTCAAACTGCTGCTTCTGGCTCTATCTCTGCAGGACTGTTTGTGTGCTGTCCCTTTAAGAGCACCTTCCAGCTCTCCCACAGACAAGCCCCGCTGATGCTTAAAATTCCAGATCTCAGGTCTGCAAGTTGTAAGAACCGAGGACACTTGGCCCCTCTTCTTTTCAGAGCCAAATGCAATGCTGATTTGTCTTTTCTATGTGGGCTTCCTTGTGTGATAGTCTGTTTCTCTCCCTTCTCTGTCCATGAATCCCTTCCTCCGGTAGACAGTCCCCCAGGTTTATTTAGCCCCCCACCATATCTCTCTCCCCTTCCTACTCTCTTTGATGTAGCTCTTGTCTCCATGTAATTGTGGAGTTTGTTGTGCCAGCCTTTGGGTCATATTCTGGGTTATTTACACTGATGTGAGTTATCCGATTGTGTCTGTGGGATGAGGTGAACCATCTTCCCAGGAATTCTCTAAAATACACCTCTGGGAAGAAGGGAAATAAGGACCATGGCCATTGGGAGGTGAAGAGATGCTGGGAGTATAGGGGTCAGGACTCCTACACCTCCTCCCTCAGTGGAGACAGGGCCCCAGTCCAATGTACCAGCCACTTCATCTACCCCTTTGTCTTTTTTTAATATAAACATTTAGTTTATAAATTTTCCTCTAAGCGCTACTTTAGCTGCATCCTATACATTTTAAGATGTTGTTCTTTCAGTATCATTCAATTCAAATACTTTTTAATTTCTCTGTGACTTCCTCTTTGGCCAATGGATTATTTAGAAGTGTGCTGTTTAATTTCCAAATGTTCAAAGAATTTTCTATTCTCTTATAGTTATTGATTTCTGATCTAATTCCTTTATGATCTAAGAATATACTTTTTATTATTTCAATGTTTTTTTAGACATAAAACTTTTCTTCCCCTGGCAACATTTTGCTTATTTATTACCTAATTAATATTCACATATTGCAAAGTATGGATCATGCCCCAGGGTTCAATCATCTGTGTTGCTAACCCTTGCTAATTACATATATATGGAATAAGATCATTCATGCAAGGTGTATTCTTGAGAATGTGCCCTGTTGGAACTTTGGAGAAGTATATTATGGAAACAACTGTTAGAAGTCATAAAATTGAACCATGAGAGACTGTGGACTATGAGCAACAAACTGGGGTTTTAGAGGGGAGAGGGGTGGGGGTTGGGCGAGCCTGGTGGTGGGTATTGAGGAGGGCACGTACTGCATGGAGCACTGGGTGTAGTGCAAAACAATGAATCTAGTAACATTGAAAAAAATAAATAAAATTAAAAAAAAAAAGAAGTCATAAAATTGCTTAAGGGTACCTGGCATTCATTCAGCCTCTTCTATTTTGGTAGTGTTAGTACATGACATATAAATCAGAATGAATCCACTTCATTTTAGTGTAAATTCCCCTCTCCATTCCACCACATAGAGATTTTGTTTGCAATCATGCAGGATAGCTATAGACTAATTTTATAGTACTTAGCAACTCAAAGAAATTAAGAAATATCAATTTGTTTGATAAGTTTGAAAGGCAAAGTATCCTTTTTATTATATCCCGCAGTTTCTGTCTCTTTTGAAATTTCCAAATGCTGCTCTTCTGATTAGACCATAGTATTTCTGGGAGGCTGATTTAAATTTTTGTTAAAATCTTTACTTAAATTTCGGTTAGTTAACTTAGCATGTAATATTAGTTTCAGGTGTACAATATAGTGTTTCAACACTTCCATACAGCATTGGATATTCATCACAGAAAGTGTCCTCCTTAATCCTCATCACCTATTTTACCCATCCCCTCACCCTCCTCCCCTCTGGTAACAATCACTGTGTCTCTTGGCTTGTCTCCCTGTCTCCCCATACTCTTTTGTTCATTTGTTTTGTTTTTAAATTCCACATATAGAAAAATTAAAATTTAAAAAACTCCACATATGAGTGAAGTCACATGGTATTTGTCTTTTTCTGACTGACATATTTCAGTTAGCATAATACTTTCTAGCTCCATCCATGTCATTGCAAATGCCAAGATATCATTTACAAGACAAAGGTTAAAAACAATATGATCATCTCAATAGATGCATAAAAAGCATATGTTAGGGCACCTGGGTAGTTCAGTCATTGAGCGTCTGCCTTCGACTGAGGTCATGATCCCAGGGGACTGGGATTGAGCTCCACATTGGGCTCCTGCTTGGCAGGGAACCTGCTTCTCCCTCTCACGCTCCCCCTGCTGTGTTCCCTCTCTCTCTGTCTCTCTCTCTCTCTCTGTCAAATAAATAAATAAAAATCTTGAAAAAAAAAAAAGCATATGACAAAGCACAGCATCCATTCATGATAAAAACTCTCAACAAAGTAGGTTTAGAGAGAACATACCTCAACATCATAAAAGTCACATATGAAAACCCACAGCTAACATCATACTCAGTGGTTGAAAACAGAGCTTTTCCTTTAAGATCAGGAACAAGACAAGGGTATCTGCTCTCACCACATTTATTCAACATAATATTAGAAGTCTTGGCCACAGCAATCAGACTGAAAAAATTAAATAAAAGGCATCCAAATTGGTAAGGAGGAAGTAAAGCTTTCACTATTTGTAGATGACAATATAATATATATCAAAAACCCTAAAAACATCTAAAGATTCCATTAAAAAACCCCTACAGAACAGATAAATGAATTCAGTAAAGTTATAGGATGCAAAATTAATATACATAAATCTGTTGCATTTAAAAAAAATTTTTTAAGATTTTGTTTATTTGAGAGAGAGAGAATGAGAGAGAGAACATGAGAGGGAGGAGGGTCAGAGGGGAAGCAGGCTCCCCACTGAGAAGGGAGCCGGGATGTGATGCCAGACTTGATCCTGGGACCCCAGGATCATGACCTGAGCTGAAGGCAGTTGCTTAATCAACTGAGCCACCCAGGCACCCTCTGTTGCATTTTATACACTAACAATGAAGTAGCAGGAAGAGAAATTAAGAAAATAATCTCATTTACAATTGCACCAAAAAATGATAAAATACCTAGGAATCAACCATTGAAGTAAAAGAGTTGTACTCTGAAAATTATAAAGCACTGATGAAAGAAAGTAATTTCATTTCTTGATGTCATTAAACATTCAAACATTCCAGTTGATTGGTTTTTCTCTTAATTCTCTTAATCTGTAGAATTGCCCTTCCATCATTTTTTCCTTGAAATTTATTTATTGAAGAAACCTAGACATTTGTTCTCTAAATTTTCCACATTCTGGATTGTGCTGATTACATCCTTTGGGGGCCACATAACAAATTCCTCCTTCCAGGGGGTGCCTGGATGGCTCAGTGGGTTAAAGCCTCTGCCTTTGGCTCAGGTCATCATCTCAGGGTCCTGGGATGGAGCCCCGCATCGGGCTCTCTGCTCATTGTGGAGCCTGGTTCCCCCTCTCTCTCTGCCTGCCTCTCTGCCTACTTGTGATCTCTCTCTCTGTGTCAAATAAATAAATAAAATCTTAAAAAAAAAATTCCTCTGTCCAAATCATTCCTATAAATTGCTAGATCTAGGATATGTTAGATTCTAATTCTAATTATCAAATCTAGATCATGAATCTGATCAGTTTTTTTTTAAAGATTTTATTTATTTATTTGGCAGAGAGAGAGATCACAAGTAGGCAGAGAGGCAGGCAGAGAGAGAGGGGGAAGCAGTCTCCCTGCCAAGCAGAGAGCCCGATGCAGGGCTCCATCCCAGGACCCTGAGATCATGACCTGAGCTGAAGGCAGAGGCTTTAACCCACTGAGCCCCCCAGGCGCCCCGAATCTGATCAGTTTTTGGCAAGATTACTTCAGAAGTAGTTTTATCTTTTTCCACCAAGAGGTACATAATGTCTGGTTGTCTTCTGGTAGTGTTCAGAACTTTTTTTTAAAAATTAACATATAATGTATTATTTGATTCAGGGGTACAGGTCTGTGATTCATCAGTATCACACAATATACAGCACTCACCGTAGCACATACCCTCACCAATGTCCATCACCCAGCCACCCCATCCCTCCCATCCCCCTCCACCCCAGTCACCTTCAGTTTGTTTGCTGAGATTAAGAATCTCTTATGGTTTGTCTCCCTCCTGATCCCAGCTTGTTTCATTTTTCCCTCCCTTTCTCCCATAACTCCCTGCCTTGCCTCTCAAATTGCTCATATCAGAGAGATTATATGATAATTGTCTTTCTCTGATTGACTTATTTTGCTTAGCATAATACCTTCTAGTTCCATCCATGTCTTTGCAAATGGCAAAATTTCATTTTCTGATGGCTGCATCATATTTCATTGCATATATACACCACATATTCTTCATTCATTCATCTGTCGATGGACATCTGGGCTCTTTCCATAGTTTGGCTACTGTGAACATTGCTGCTATAAAGATTGGGGTGCAGGTTCCCCTTCAGATTACTACATTTGTATCTTTGGATAAATAGTAGTGCAATTACTGAGTCATAGGGTAGCTCTATTTTCAACTTTTTGAGGAACCTCCATACTGTTTTCCAGAGTAGTTGCACCATCTTGCATTCCCACCAATGCAAGTAGGAGGGTTTCCCTTTCTGTGCATCCTCACCAACATCTGTCATTTACTTTTAGCCATTCTGACTGGTGTGAGGTGGTATCTCATTGTGGTCCTGATTCATATTTCCCTGATGCCAAGTGATGTTGAGCACTTTTTCAAGTGTCTGTTGGTCATTTGGATATATTCTTTGCAGAAATGTCTGTTCATGTCTTCCGCCCATTTCTTGATTGGATTATTTGTTCTTTATAGATTTGATAAGTTCTTTATAGATTTTGGATATTAACCCTTTATCTGATATGTCATTTGCAAATATCTTCTCCCATTCTGTTGGTTGTCTTTTGGATTTTTGACTGTTTCCTTTGCTGTGCAAAAGCTTTTGATCTTGATGAAATCCCAATTGTCCACTTTTGCCCTTGCTTCCCTTGCCTTTGGTAATGGGTCTAGGAAGAAGTTGCTGTGGCTGAGGTAGAAGAGGTTGCTGCCTGTGTTCTCCTCAAGGATTTTGATGGATTCCTGTCTCACATTTAGGTCTTTCACCCGTTTTGAGTCTATTTTTGCGTATGGTATAAGGAAATGGTCCAGTTTCATTCTTCTGCATGTGGCTGTCCAATGAAGAGACTGTCTTTTTTCCCTTGGAAGGAAGACTTGCAGACCTCCCACTAGAATTCCTCATATCTTTAGGAAGAATGTATTTTCTTATCAATACAGCATTAATATTCTCTTCCATTTGTTGTAGATTTTTCATCTGCTACTCTTCTTCTTTTTCAGTTATAATGTACTGTTTGGTTAGCCCCATCATTGCCAGATTGACGTATAGCAATAGATCTTTGGATCAGTAGTATTTAGGGCCCATAAATCACCAATGGTGGGACATTTATGCATTATGTTTCAAATAGGAATCATCCATAATTATATTTCTTAAGCATATTGATACATAATTCAGCCAGGAATCTGTGCATACAGTGATTCTTTTTATTACCAAGTTCTCTTTCTGCTGAGGAATGGGAAAACATTAGTAGGTGGCATTGGGGTATGTTAACCCATTGAAATGAATTACAGTCAATATAGTTTGAGAGACACTGCTTT
The DNA here is from genome assembly GCA_028646535.1 of Procyon lotor. Classification (NCBI taxonomy): domain Eukaryota; kingdom Metazoa; phylum Chordata; class Mammalia; order Carnivora; family Procyonidae; genus Procyon; species Procyon lotor. Next base: position 23,310,037 of record CM053611.1, on the reverse strand, counting down.
AATTCGAAAGGAGGTACTAAGTGAAGATGTTTCTAGAGCCTAGGTAAGACAAAATTGGGGGCTGGAGGAATGAAGCTTTTAGTGTTAAAGCCATATATAACCAGGCTGTCAGCAAAAGAAGTCCTTTTCTCAGAAGTCTCGACTTGATCCTTTGCAGAAGTCAGGTTCAGGTTACATTTCTACCCTCTGGAATACAGCTGAACAGACCCCTCACCCCTCACCTCATTCTCTTCTTCCTTTAGCTTCTGGACACATGGCTGAATTCCCCAAAGGACAATGAGAGGGAACGGGCCATGTGGTGTACTGCTCGTATTCTTGGCTTCACTGCAAAAATGGAAAACTTTGGAGTAAGCGCGAGCCTGCCCTGGAGCCTGGGCCCTCATCCCTACCCTTACCCCAAACTTCATATTACCTAGCCTTAATTACTCATCCTGTCCTCTGTTTCCTTGGCCCCATCCCCTATTTTCTCTTGCGCATCCTATCGTCTCTCTTTTCTCCCTTGGTCTTTTTCCCTACCCACCAATTCAATTCCATTTCACTTGGTTCAGTTTGATTCCATTCATCTCAACAAGCAGTTACTGAATACTCACCTAGTACCGGGCACCATGCTAGGTGTTATAGTGGATACACAGATGACCAAGACGTGGCTCTTTACCGTCCACTGGGGAGAGAGGCACACAGACAACCAACTTAAATAGAAGGTGATAATGAAGGTAAAAACCAAATATAGTAGGAATAAAAGATCAAAACACAAATGAAGTACAAGTGAAGGGAAAGCTTCCTAGAGGAGGGGATATTTGATCTAGGCTTCAAGAATAAAAAAAAGTGTCAAGAGGCAAAGAAGAGGGACAGTCATTGCAAAACTATGATTCCTCCAAGGTCATTGCAAAACTATGATTCCTCCAAGCTTTTAATAGCTACAACACACCTGTCTAAGTCCATTTCCATTAACCTGCCTAGTCTCACCTCTCATATCTCTCATGCACTCCCTCTTCCTCTCTTCTTGCTTTGGCTCAGCCTAAGAGACTGGCTGGGGAACCTGTGACTTCCCGCCCTCCTCCCCAGATCGACATCGAGTTCACTCGGCTGGGGCGTTTGGTAAGGCTGCTGGCCATGCGCTGCCAGGACCCAGTGGACAACATCTGCTTCCTGTCTGCACAGGCCGTCTACAACCTCTACTGTATCCTCCTGCTGCAAAAGCGTAGGGAGAATCTCCTCTTCACTTCTGCTCCGGCTCCCACCTCGGTTTGGCCACCCCTCCCCCCACACACACACTGTCCTGGAGGAGTGAGAGCTAAGCCGTTCCCTGAGCATCTTCCTTCCAATGAGGAACCTGCCCCAGACCTCTGCATATATCCTCCTAGGACAAAAGAGCTACTTAGCAAACCATTGTTTTGAATTAGTTTCTCCTCCTCTGGCTGAGCCCTATACCCTGACCCCACTCTGTCTCTGCTCTGAGTCAGGCAACTCGGGGGGTTCCTTTGTCATTAACTCTCACCATTCCTTATTATCTTACTGCCCAATTCTCTACTCCTTCCCCACGGGCTACGCATTACCCCAAGCTGACTTAGTTCAGTGGGTGGTTTGGGTTGGGCAGATGGGAAAGTGGGCAACCTATGACCTTCTGAGTGTCTGAGGGGTGGGGTCGGGTGTCTTTGTTTCAGAGATGGGAAGGAAAAAACAGGGCTTATGGGAAGAAGAGGGCAAGAGTGAAGCCTATAGTGCCACCGTGTTCTATAACAACACCTTTGAGATTGCCAAGGTGAGAGGGCAGGGCCAGAGACAAAGGGCGAAGAGCGTGGGCCTCTCCCCTACATCATGCTCTAGACTTCTAGGGTGGGGCTCTTTTTCATCCCATCTTCTTTTCCATTCCATTGCTGCCTGTCAACTTTTTCCTTGGGGAACGTTTTCCCCATGCTCCCACGGGCTTCCCCCTAGGCACCCTGGGTCCTAATTCGGCTTTCTTAGCCGTTCCCCCAAGAAGCATCTGCTTCATGCTAACGATGCTTTGTGAGCGATGTGTAGATTTGGCCCCTGCCTCACAGATCATGTCACCAAGGATCTTGGTCTCAGCCCTTCTCCCCCAGCACTCTGCCCCTGCTGCCTCCGACCTGTGAGCCCCTCGGGGCAGCTGAGGTCAGTGTTCTCTCCCTCCCATCCCCGAAGACTCTGTTCCCAGTGCAAGGGGTCTTCTAGGGGCTGGGTAGCCAGCACAGGCCTAGGACAAAAGCACATCGTGCCCCCAAGAGAGGCTGTCTGCACCTGTCCTAAACCAGGAAGGATGGCACAGGCTATCTCCAGCAGGAGGCCCCCGGTGCAGGCAGCCTGACGCCACCCTGTTGCAGGCCTTTGCCGAGTACTTCACCCAGATGCAGCTCACCACCCTGGTGCTGACGGCCATGGAGGGGCTGACCGACAGCAGGGCCAAGGTGTCTCTGGCGGCGGCCCAGCTGATGAGCGCGGTCATGAAAGAGCGGGGCCGAGACATGATTAAGGTAGCGAGGGGCTGCGGTGGGAGCCTCTGGCCCGCGTGCCCGGAGCCTGGGCCCTTCCCTGGCTGTGTTCCTAACTGGCCAGGGAGTCTCGGGAAGTCCCTCGCCCTCTGGAGGTCTTCATGCACTCACTGCTAAAACATTGGCTTGGGCTAGATTTTTCTCTGGGGTCCCGCTGAGCTCTGACATCCGTACTCCTGAGCTCGTGCCTTCCATCTTGGGGGCTGGTTCCTCAGCGAACAACAACCACCCGCAGCTGCGGGGCCCAGGAGCCAGAACACAAGGAAGCAGTGTGTGGGGTGGGTGTTCACCCTGATCGTCTAGGGGCGTGAGGGGGCTTCGATTTCTGGGAAGGGTGAGTCTGTGGATTGCAAACTAGCAAGCTCATGGGATGACTGGGCTTTGAGTAAATTTTCTTTCCGGATAACATATAAAAATCCACATTTCCCACTCCACTGAAAAAAAATTTTTAAATGAGGCCACATAGGGCAACTCTTGGGTGGCTGAGATCCCTTTGATGTGTGGCTTGGGCTCCCCAGGCCTTCCTCTCCCTGGATTACCGGACACCCATTGCCTTCACTCATTTACGCGACGTACCTGGTCGAGGTGCCAGGGATGGAGGTTTGTCCTTGAGGTATTAGATTAAAATGGACTAAAAAAAAAAAAAAAGATTAAAATGGACTTCCTGGACACCCGTATATCAGGAATCTGAAGGCCAAGTCAGAGTCCTGTGGTATGCCCACCTCCAACGCCAACTGTCCCTGTCGTTTCTTTCTTCTTTTTTTTTTTTTTAAAGATTTTATCCATTTATTTATTTGACAGAGAGAGAGAGATCACAAGCAGGCAGAGAGGCAGGCAGAGAGAGAGGGGGAAGCAGGCTCCCTGCTGAGCAGACAGCCCGATGCGGGGCTCGATCCCAGGACCCCGCGATCACGACCTGAGCCGAAGGCAGATGCTTTAACCCACTGAGCCACCCAGGCACCCCTGTTCCTGCAGTTTCATGAGTTGAAATTGATCTCAGTGGGGGGAGGAAGTCCTTAAGTGTCTCCGGGTTTTTGCCTTCCTTCCCGGAGTCTCCTGTGTCTCCCGAGTAAGCTCGGAGCGACCCTCTGAACTCTGGGCCGTGGGCAGGCCTTCATTAGAATGGGCCCCCATGAGCTTCTCGAGTTCTTTTTGGGACCCCTGCTGGTCTGGCTTCTGGCACCCTAGAACTCAGCCTTAAGAAGAGAGTCACTTGTAGGATTTCAAGGAGCCCCTTGAGTCTGGGAGTTGGTAGACAGGGAGGAGGTGGGAAGGAAGCAAGGAAACCATTACTGTGACTCCTGTGGCTCTTCCCTGTAGATCGAGGAAATTATGGAGGGGATTCTGGAACGGCTCAACTCACAGCTGGAGCCCAGCACGAAGGAGGAGATCCTACGGGCTGTGTGTTTGCTGGCCGGCAACAACACCCACAACGTCGTGCCCTTGCTTCTCAACAAGTCCCTGCCTTGGGATAGGTACCTCCCCCAGGGCCTGGGAACACGTTCTCCAGCCCGGCAAACCCTTCCCTCCCTCAGCCCCAGCCCAAGACAGAAATCACCGCAAAGGGATGCTTTCCCTCTGACTCCAATCGACCTTCGTCTCTGTGCTCTCTGGCCAAGTCTAGACCCTGAGAACCGGCCCTCCATGGGCCCTAGACCAGACTAGCCCTAGGAGCTTGGTCACCAGGGCCCATGACATAGCTGTCCCCCGGTCCTGCAGAACCAATCTGGCCCTGTGGAAGGCATTTGGCACCCAGCGAGAGACCACGATCAGCGTCTTGCAGCTGCTCATAGGCATCCTGGAAAAACTCCACTCCAGAGACGAGACTAAGGAGATGGCCTTCCAGCCTGTGGCGGTCAGCATGAGGGAGCGGGGGAGCCTAGGACTTGCTGTTCTGGGACTTAAGGGCAGAGCTGCAGGTCAAGGGCCACAGGGTGGGAGCACGTCTTAGAGAGGAGTGGTCACTAATACTGTACATTCCAGGGGCACCTGGGTGGCTCAGTCTGTTGAGCATCCGACTCTTGATTTCAGCTCAGGTCATGGTCCTAGGGCCGTGGGATCCAGGCCCCTGTTGGACTGCGTGCTCTGCAGGGAGTCAGCTTGAGGTTCTCTCTCTCCCTCTCTCTCTCCCTCTCCCTCTGTCCCTCCTCCCGCTCATGCTTTCTCTCTCGCTCTAAAATAAATAGATAAATCTTTAAAAAAAATACTGTACTTTCAATTTGCACTTTAACTTCCCTTTTCCACCTGTATATTGAAAAATTGAGTGATGTAGAGAGAACAGGAACTGATCCCATTTTGTGAATAAGGAAACTGATGTTTAGAGCTAAGCAGCTTTCTCTCTCTTCTGATTCTGGGGCTGGCACTCCTTTTTCCAGGGCCTGGAGGGTGGCACAAGAGTTGGAGGCAAAAGAGATTTGTTTGCCAGGGGTAGACAAAGTAGTCCCCCCAAAAGTTCAAGTTCTTGAACTTGAACTGCTAAAAAGTTCAAACTGCTAAAAAGCTTCCCATTCTCTCTTTGATGTCAGGAGAACAAAGAGAAAGAGGGTTGCCTGTGTGCAATCTCATTTCCCTAAGGAAGCGTGGTAGGCTTTCAGTCTTTGGGGGCCTCTTATAAGCCTGAGTCAGAGCGAGCTGTGCCCTGTGGGCAGTGATGGGGAGGGCAGGGTGGGACTCAGTGTATGGGGCCATGGGACCATCTTGTCTTCCTCCACTGTCTCCCAGGTGACGTGTGCTCTGTGTGAGATGCTGTCAGGGTCCCTGTGCCAGGAGGCCGTCCAGGAGCTCTACCCCCGGCTCTTGCTGGCTCTACTGTGTCATCTCTGCTGGGTGATTGAGCAAAATGTCCCCCAGAAGATGGTGGTCTATAGCAAGGAGGGGGGCCCGGGCAGCAAGAGCAAGCCCTTTGACCCCACAAGGTAAGCCTCACCTGCTCATGATCGGTAGCTGGGACTAGCCAATTCCAGAGGGCCCTGGACGACCCATGCGCTAGAATATTCTCACATATTTTCAAGCTCCTCTTTCTCTTGTTGCATGCACACTTCAGCTGATCACTCAGCACTTCATGTCCACGTTCATAACTGCACAGGAAGAGAGTCAGCTAGATGGTGCGAGGCAGGGCAAGCCCACACCTATGTCATTCTCTCCACGTGGTTGCGACCATTTGAATCTCGTTGGCCTCTGGCGTGGCTTTGTCACTCTCGCTGCCATCTTGCACAAGTCACGAGCGGGATTCCCGTTTTCTCATCTCGAAAATGGGGGTTGGACTCCTAAATGTGTGGTTATCACACTTTTTTTTTTTTAAAACCTCAGGACATTCAAATGGAATCTTATGTTAAATGAAAACAAATATACCCGATAAGCAGAGACAATCTGCTTAGATGGATATGGAGGTAAATAGATATCCTAACCCCGTTCTGTGCCCCAGAGAGCAGAAGTAGAAAACCTCAGCACTGAGCTCTCTCTATAGTCTCTTTTGTAGGACTCTGGTTGGCTGAGGGCCGGGGCTGAGGGAGTGGATGGGCAACCCGAGATAGGTTGCACAGAGCCATGGATTTTTGTCAGCAGGAAAGCAGAATGCAGCAACCTGAACAGGAATCTGTCTCCTGGCTTCCCAGCACAGGATACAGATGAGGGCATAATGCCTTGTCCATCCTTTTGTCCCTTTCTTTTCTTCACCAACGGTGGTGACCTTCAGTTGTGCCCTGGAGGTAGTGAAGTTGGTGTTCTTGGCCGCTGCATATGATGGAGTGGTGACCTATGCAAATCAGCATCACTGCTGGGACCTTCTGTCCTGCCCCAAGTTTTACTACATAGGGATCATGGACCTGACAAGGTGAGGCCATTTCCCCACTGACCCTCCCACCACTCTAGTCCCCTGACCCTAGTTTCCCAAGTCCCAGCCTTCAACTGTCCCTTCCCCACCTCCCAGCCCTCTGGTCTCCTGCATCCTCAACCCTCACGTCTTCCCTGTTCCATGCACACTGGTCCCTTGCCACCTCCCCCCCAGCAACTGCTGGCTTCCTGTGTCCCACCCCAGCGGCATTGTGAAGACCTGTGAGCCTCCCATCCTGCACCGGATCCTCAACCTCGTCAGGAACTACCTCTATAGTTTCAACTACCATCAGAAGATCCTGGCCAGGACCTTCTATGCACAGGTGAAGGCTGGGGAAAGGTCCACAGCCTGAGCCATTCATTTCCTGGGTTGAGGAGTATTTATCAGAAATCTTAAATAACTAGTCCCCAAAAGAGGAAGGAATAAGATTGAGCCACTTAAGGTGAGATTCCCTTCTCTGGCACTTTGGTTAAAGGAGGCAGGAAAGCCTGAGGAGGGAGCCGGTAGCTCACCTTCCAGAATGATCTGTGGATCCTAGCATCTGACTCAAAATTCAAACCTTATCAGCATCATCCTCCCTCCTCCTCCCAGTACATCCTCTCTCCTTCTCTTAGTCTCTAGCCCATGTGGACAGATCTGCCACCGCTCTCAACTGGACATACTCCTCACCTGAGTGGGGGACCCGAGGGAGGGCTGAGGCGGGTACTGGGTACTCATGAACTTTACTCGATCCATAGCTGTAGTCTCCTCATACCCACAGCTCCTCTGGCACCGATCAGTGGCTCAGACTCTGGGACAAGACTTTCTGAACAATCTGATCAAGTGGGTCAAAGACCCCAACCTCATTATGAAAGAAGTTGGGCTTCGTGGAATCAGTAACTTGGCACTGCACCCAGGACAAGTAAGAGTGGGGAGGACCAAATGGGAATCAAGTGTGAGTCCTTGAAGCACTTAATTTACCTCCCTCCCTAAGCGTCTCTTAGTGACCTCGGGTTTAGCACGTTCCCCGACCTCTCATCCTAGGGCAGCACCACATCTGGCCCATAGACTTACATAGACCGGTCCTCAGGCCTCCCAAACCCCCTGAGCACCGGCCTTTGACTTCCTGGGCACATCCAGCCCCCAGATGGCCCATGTCTGTTTCTCTTCGACACCAGCCATTTTCCCAAAACCCTATTTTCCCAAGTGGTGTGCCATCCCCCGGTGGTGAGTGATCTCTGCCTTCTTCCAAACAGTCCGAATCTCTGAAGGCTCAGGTTCCCTTCTTGCGAGACTTGCTCAAGAACGAAGCGCGGGTAACGGTGCAGGCAGTAAAGAGCCTACGGAACATCATCTGTCACGGGAAGGGAGAGGACACCAAGGTGGTCTTTTGCAGCATCTCCAAACAACTGCGTCCACTCATCAATGATGTATGGGCCCAAGTCCCGGGGATCGGTTGGGAACAGTATGGGCTGGGGCTGAAGAGGAATCCTGGAAACTGAGCTGAGGGTACCGGGGCAGAGCTGTGGGACCGTGGTGGAAGGCTGAAGTCATAGGGGCAGTCAGAAGGAGACTTGGCTACTTGAACCCACGCATAAGATTGTCCCCAATGCATTCCCTGTTACAGACCTAGACACACTCGTCTACCTATTCTTCCACCAGGAGCCACTGAAGGAAAAAAAAATGACACGCTGCTATGAAATTGGTTCTGGAGTGAAGAGAAGGGTGACAACTCACAGCTCTACCCTCTTCCCAGGCAACACGGGGACCCCAGAATGCTAGCAACCTTGTCAAAAGGACCAAAGGGCTCAGGAATCTGAACTGCCCAGAGCAATACCACTCCGTGTCTTGGCCTCCCTACAGATGATAGAATTTTAGACCCAAACCAGACTTGACAGCGGACATACATGCTTTCAAGGCCCGTCTTCTGGCATCTTTCATTTTCGAACTTTGGATTTGAATTAGTTTTGTATTGGTCTCATCTCTTCTGTGAGCCTGGACACTCCATGATGGCAGGGTCAATGTCTGATTCACCTTTTTTTTTTTTCTTTTTTGGGAAAGATTTTATTTATTTATTTGAGGCGGGAGAGGGGCAGAGGTAGAGAGAATCTCAAGCAGACTTGATCTCAGGCAGACAGATGCGGGACTTGATCTCACGGCCCTGAGATCACAACCTGAGTCAAAACCAAGGGTCAGATGCTTAACCGACTGAGTGGCCCAGGCGCCCCCTGATTCATCCATTTTTACGTGTTTTAAAACTCACCATGTATACTTAACAAAGCCTAAAGATAATATCTTTATCCTCCACCTGAACAATAAAGGACCTCAGAATGCTTTACCTCTGGGGTGCCTGGGTGGCTTAATCTGCTGAAAGTCCAGCTCTTGGTTTCAGCTCCAGTCCTGATCTCAGCATCGTGGGATCATGCCCTGTGCCTGGCTCCATGCTCAGTGGGGAATCTGCTTGAGATTTGCTCCCACTCCCCCTGCTCTTCCCCCCGCCAACTCGCATGGCCTCTCTCTCTTTAAAATAAATAATTATTTTAAAAAAAGAATGATTTAACTCTAAGGAGACCCTCCCGTATTAGAGATTAGCACTGTCTATGGTTTTTAGTTCCACAGTTTGTTTGTTTGTTTTTAAGATTTTATTTATTTATCTGACAGAGAGAGAGATCACAAGTAGGCAGAGAGGCAGGCAGAGAGAGGGAGAAGCAGGCTCCCCGCCAGAGAGCCCGACGCGGGGCTCGATCCCAGGACCCCGAGATCACCACCAGAGCCGAAGGCAGAGGCTTTAACCTACTGAGCCACTCAGGCGCTCCAGTTCCACAGTCTTTTAAAATCTCCGGATTTAGTCTTTCATCATTACCAGCATCATTGTTGTTATTGCTTTGTTCAGTCAATATTTATTTTGGTTTATACATGTGGACAAATGTCTTTGCCTTCCTTTTCTTCTCACAGCTCTCTCTTACCTTCTGGATATATTTTTTTCTTCTTCCTCTGTGTTTTCTTTCTCAAGGGTCTGTTAATAGGAAACACTCTCAGTGTTTGTCTGGAAGACATATGTCTTTAGCTTTAAGTTTAGGAGGTGTTGGGGTGGATTATTTTGGATTTAGCCTGGTTGGGGTTCTCCGAGTTTCTTGAAATCTCTGTTTATGTCTTTTACCAAACTTTTCAGCCATTATGACTTCCAAGTTTTTCTCAGTGCTATACTTACTCCTCTCCTTTTAGGAAATCTGATGGCACAAATGTTTAGGCTTTTTGTTATTGTCCCATAGGTCCTAAGATTTTGTTCATTTTCAATCACTTTTTTTGTTGTTGTTGTTCAGACTGGATACTTTGTATTGGCCTGTCTTCAAGTTCACTGATTCTTTCCCCTGACATCTGTTTTGCCAATGAATGTACCCAGTCTTGTATTTCTCCATCCTCAAGTTTCTTTTTGATATATTATGTTTCTTTGCTGAAATTTTTTATTTCTGTATTTATTTTAAGAGAGTTCATTGTTGCTTTTTTTTTAGTATTTTGTATAGTAACTGCTTTTGGTCTTTGCATGCTGAGTAATTTTGGATTGTATCATGGACATTATGAGTATTAGGTTATATGACTCTGGGTGTCACTTAAATCCTATGGAGAACATTGATATTATTGCATTAGCAGCAATTGACCTGTTTAACTCCAGGCTGCAAGTTCTGACTAGCCTTCTGTGTGTGGGGGCTTGTTATTTCAATGTTAATTTTGAATTCATAGCCTTTGCCACTTTGAGTTTGTGCCACCCACTGGCCAGCCTGAGATCTGAACCATTGTCTCTCCTGTAGTTCAGTTTTCAAAGTCTATGGTATGTGGTTTAGGGTCAGATACTCATGGAGTGAGCACAGGAGTTCATACACAACTTTAGAGGGTCACTTTCCCTGGCTTCTCCCTCTCGGTGGCTTCCCTGGTTTTACAGTTCTTTGGGGTCCCCTTTTGCCAGTTGTCTTGCAAAAAACCTGGTGCCTTAGTTACTCCGCAATGTCAGGCATTTCTGTGACTGTGACAATTGGGCCAAGTGGCTCGAGAGCAGAGGAAATAAAGCAATGGGGGTTTGTCCATCCTCTTGGGCCCTCAGCTCCTTCAAATGGAGAGTAAGTTTCCCCTCCCTCAGAGTTTGGGCTTCTGTAGACTGCCAGGGGGCTTGTTTTGGAACTGTGATATGAGAGAATAGAGGGAAGAAAAAAGAAATGAGGTATTTCCCCAGTTTCTTTGAGCATTTTGATTCCCCTTTCTAGCTCTTTGAGCATTAAGTGGAAGACTTCTCTTGGAGTTGTCTGTCTGTCTATGGTGCTTGCTTCTCAGCTTCTGGTTGCCTTGTAAGGCAAGCTAGGGAGATTGGTAGGTATGACTAGATGTGACCCTGGGTTATTGAGACCAGCGGCATCTGCCTGAGGGTCAGCAACCTCTTCATCTTTGGCCTCTGGAGATCTTATTTTCTTAAAGCTCAGCTATGCATTAAAAGAAGTATTTTGTATGTTTTACCTAGCATTCAAAGGTATTTATATGGGAAAGTTGTCAGGTTATCTTTTCTTCCATATTGCTAGAATGGAAAGTCGATGTGTGGTCTAATCACGAAATAGTAAAATGTCATCACATCATCTACACAATGATAACCTGACAGAATGAAAAGAACACTGACCCAAAGTCCTAGAATCTGGGTTCCTAGTACTGCTCTACCACTCACCTACTCACAGAAACTACTTAGGCAAAGCTCAATGGTTTTATCATGTGTAAAATTTTCTTTTACTATTTTGTTGGTGTATCCTCTTTTCTCTCTTCTTTCTGGTCTATTCTTTGGAAGTTCTTTAATTTATTTTCTGTGTTTCTTAATTTTTATTTTCTATTTCCCATCTCTTTGTCTACCTGGGAACAACTTCTGGGCTGATTCTCCTCTTACTTTAGCTGTGATTATTCTGCTGTTCAACCCACCTACTGAATTTTTAGGTTTGCTGTTGTTGTTGTTTGTTTTATGAAGCAGTTTCTCTTTTTTTTCTTCTGGTTGATGGTGTGATATCTGAATAGCTATTACATTATTCTATAGGGACAGTGCCTTACCTTTGCCTGTATTTATTTGTTTACTTATTTATTTATAATTTCAAAGTTTGGATTTCCAAGCACTTTAAAAAGGGTCCTCAATAACATCTTAAAATTAATTAATTAATTTTATTAACATATAATGTATTATTTGCCCCCAGGGGTACAGGTCTGTGAATCATCAGGCTTACACATTTCACAGCACTCAACATAGCACATACCCTCCCCAATGTCTATAACCCAGTGACCCTACCCCTACCCCCCATACCCTCCAGTCACCTCAGTTTTTTTCATGAGTTTAGGAGTCTTTTATGTTTGTCTCCCTCCTGATCCCATCTTGTTTCATTTTTCCCTCCCTTCTCCCCATAACCCCCCACCCTGCCTCTCAAATTGTTCATATCAGAGAGATCGTATGATAATAGTTTTTCTCTGATTGACTTATTTCATTTAGCATAACACCCTCTAGTTCTATCCACGTCTTTGCAAATGGCAAGATTTCTCTTTTTTGATGACTGCATAGTATTCCAGTGTGTGTGTGTGTGTGTGTGTGTGTGTGTGTGCGCGTGTGTGTGTGTGGATATAGAAGATGTGGTGCATGTGTATGCACCACATCTTCTTTATCCATTCATCTGTTGATAGATATCTAGGTTCTTTCCATAGTTTTGCTATTGTGGACATTGCTGCTATAAACATTTGGGTGCACGTGCCCCTTTGCATCACTACATTTGTATCTTTAGGGTAAATACCCAGTAGTGTAATTGCTGGCTCATAGGGTAGCTCTATTTTCAACTTTTTGACTCAATAACTTTTTTAACATAATCTTCCTGAGGATTCAATTATACTTTCTCTAAAGTCTTATTTGGATTATATTATTAATTATGCCCTTGGATGTTGTGTGTGTGGGGGGGTGTTGTTTCTCTTGTGGTGCTGATTTTCCTAAACATTTGGTGAGTCCTGGCAGTGAGTTCTGGAAATTTTGCCCTACTGACTCTTGGCCAGCCCTCTGTGAAAGTAATACCTATTACTGCAGTACGACTTCAGTAACTGTGGGGAAGCAGCCAGAGCTATGCGGGCAGTTGGACGTGCCAAGAGCCAGTCTTTTGACTATGGGGCTCCATGCTCTTCCTGGGTATTGCCGGACACCCAGGGCACCATCCGATCTCTCTGGTCTAGAAAGCACGCTCCCTGCCCTGTTGAGGGGATGCATTGCCCGGCTGCTTGCTGTTTAGTAAGGAGGACACTGGGAGGGCAGGTGCAAGGCGAAGGTGGAAGGAGAGAGTATGCCTGAACGGCAGCACTCTGAATGTCCACCCTGCCGGTTGTTGCCCGGTGTCCCCTTCTGCTCTCTGTAGTCACAGCTGTTAAGCTTGGAACATTCCCAGAACACAGCCACCTCCTCCAGCAGTCCAGTCTCGCCCACACTTCAGGCTGTGGTTTCAACTTTAATTCCAATCCTGTCTGCTGCTTGTCTTTCAGGGGTACTCTAGTTCTCTGTGGGGGGGGGCCCACCTACTATTTCAGATCCGTAACAGATTTCAAAAAACTATGTCTCTACTATTTCTTTCAGGGATTTGGAGCATGAAGGGAGAACTAAAGTAATAATCATTGATCTTGAGCTGATCTGCCTATTGATACTTTTTAGTTAATGCACTAACTTTGGATCATCCCCCTGTTTGGCTGTTATGTTCGCTGGGCAAAAAATGTGTACCTCCAATTTGTTAAAATATCTGCTTCCCACATCCTCCAAGTTCAGGGACTGTTTGTCCCACCATGTCCCTGCTATTTGACACTGTGCCTTACTCATGATAGCTGCTCAGTAAATGCTTGTTCAATTAGTATATACTACACTCTTGAAAGCGTCTGGTTTAGCTGCTTATGATCATTGATAATTAATGCAAACCAATATAGATTAAGCACATTTATTCATAGCATAACTAGGATAATTGTATGTGTTTTTCAAATACATCTATTTTAAACCTAAATCCTTAGGAACAAATTAAGTTACAAGCTGTAGATAGGGTCCAGGGCAGAGCTGAAACTATGGTCTTCATTTTTCCAGCTCTGGGTCTTAACAAAGGGACTTGTTAGCTCAGCGGCTCTAAATTACTGAATTATCTGAATTGCTCAGATACACATACCTGATGCCTTTACATCGTGTAACACAATGCACACCATCAGCGTACTTTGGATGTGGAAGTGAGATGTGGGATAACGGAATCCACACCAGGCGGGGCTGGAGGGAAACCACAGCCACCTTAGCCCCATGTCTCTCTCTATGGCAGGAGAGGGACCAGGTGAAGATCTCGGCCACCTCTGCCCTGGGCTACATGTTGCGTCACATTGACAAATTCAAGCCTGGACTCTCCACCCGAAAAGAGATCTACACTTTCCTAGTCCCGCTGCTGCTTAGCATTCAGGATAACAACACCGAGGTAGTCAAGGTACAGGTGACCTCTGTTCTGCAAACCTCAGCCTGATTCATTTCTCTTTCTGGTAGAGCATCGCCTCAGGCTCTTTTCCATGAGCCCAGCCTCAGCTGTGTATTTTATACCCACCTCTTTGGTGTTATCCTCCAGGCTGGCTCTGAGCACTTTTACCCTCTTTTGGGTGCCTTTGAGCTCATCCTGATATGGTTCTGCTCTCTGAAGCTATTTACGTCCCATGTCATGCACAAGGTCCCATGTTTCACCTGATCCCTCTACGAACCCTCAACCAGGCCCCTTGGGGGCTAGCTTCGTGGTCTTCCACTTAGCCTCCTGGCCTGGCTCTGGAGAGCCATCGGAGGGAGGCTTCGGGAATTCCCTTCTCTCCATCCTGTAGGCCTGCGGAGGGGCCCTGAGTGAGTGGACCAACGTGATTGGCTGGTCATCACTCACCCAGATATTCCGGCACACGACCCTCAGCGATCACATCCACGTATTGGAAGAAACGTGCAAGTACCTGGTGAGTGAGAGCCTCTGAGAAGCCAGGCTCCCCATACTCACGTTAGGGACTCAAAGGCAGGCTGAGAGGCTAAACAGGAGAGGGCTGATGGAAGGTACATCCTTTCTGCTCCTTGATTCTCATTCTTTATCATCAGCAAACTCTCAGGATGCACATTTGGGAGGCCAGTCCCTCATTCATATCCGATTCTCTTAGCAGCATGCCAGTCCCTGCTTTCCGAGGTGAGGGAGGTCATAGGAGGGTAGTAGAACTCGATGGAACAGAGGTTTTCTGGTTACCAGCTATAACCAGATGTCAGAAAAGATGTCAGCAGGAGTCACTGGGGCTCTAGGTCGTCATGACATTAAGAGTCTGTGGCTCCTCCGACACTGAGAATAGGGCAGGATCAGGAATCCTGGTGGAAAAGTAAATATTTAGGGGCTAAGCAAGTAGGTTAGGAACCACCATTGGTATTTTAATACTATGGATTTTGATGCTTATTTCACTCCATAGATAGAGCACTTCACAGTTCACAAAGCACTTCTATATCCATTATCCCATTAGAGCCTTACAATTATGTGAAAGAAGTTGGACAGATTTTATTTCAGAAAACTCAAGGGCCAGGATTCAATCCCAGGTCTCTTGGTTCCACGTGAGTTGTTTCTTCCCTTAACATGTTGGCATGAAGGAGCAAAATTCTCTCTGTGAACTTCCCACTAAAGTCTGCCTCGTTGCTGGGTGTGGGTGACTGCGGCTCTAGGTTCGAGCCCCTTCCACTGGCTGAAGACAGAACAGTGGTTCTTTTGGACAGGGTGAGAGGGTTAGGAGCGTTTCCAGGGCCCCTCCACCCCAGCTTCTGGTCAGCACCACCCCTCTTTGGTTTCACAGGTGAACACAAGCAAAATCCAGCTGGTGGGGGACTTACTGTCCCAGAGCTTCGGCTTCCTGGATAGCCCTCAGTCCTTCCTAAGGGCAGCTGCCATCAACTTCATAGGTAAAAGGCTTCCTCCTGCAACCCCTCCCTCTTCATCAGGGCAGCCCTCCTTGACCTTCTGCAAGGTCTAAGCCAGAACCATAGTCCCGTGAAGCGGGTCACCTCTTTCCTTAGCTCTGATCTGATTAGAGAGGTTGTCCTGGGGCCAGGGTGAGAGTCCCTGTTAGAAAGGCCAGAGGAGGAAGAGAAGGTTACGTCCCTTTGTCCGGCTCTGTGAGGCTCCACCCACACTGTCTGCACTTTGCAGAGTGTGGGATTTTTAAAGATTTTTATTTATTTATTTGACAGAGAGAAAGATCACAAATAGGCAGAGAGGCAGGAAGAGAGGGGGAAGCAGGTTCCCCGCTGAGCAGAGAGCCCAATGCGGGGCTCGATCCCAGGACCCTGAGATCATGACCTGAGCTGAAGGCAGAGGCTTTAACCCGCTGAGCCACTCAGGCGCCCCAACATTCTAGAATTTCTACACATGCATACACTCACATGCACGCGCACACACGTGTATCCCTTTTAAAAACCTGGAGTTTGGTATACTGCTGTTTTCCCTTACTGTGTCACAAACACATGCCCTCATGTGCCCTTGGCATTGCTTTTCACCACTGCGTAATATTAACTCCATTTATGGGTGGATTTATGGAACTATGTAACCCATGCTTACTTTTGAATATTGAGGGTATGTCATTTTTTAAAAAATCTTTTGTTTTTATAAACAGAGACCCAGTGATTAAATCTCTACCTGCCATCATGATTATTTTAAGATAAATTTCTTAAGTAGAATTGCTAGGCCCAACGGTATGTAAAAGTTTAAGGATTTTGGTGCTTTAACTGCCCTCTAAAAAGTTTGAGTCGTGAGGCACTTGGGTGGCAAGGTTGGTTGAACATCCAATTCTTGGTTTCGGCTCAGGTCTGATCTCAGGGTTGTGAGATCGAGGCCCATGTAGGACTCTATGCTCAGCACAGAATCTGCTTGCGTTTCTCTCTCCGTCTCCTTCTGCACCTCTCCCCTGTGTGCTCTCTCTCTCTCTGAAATAAATAAATCTTAAAAAAAAAAAAAAGTTTGAGGGGCGCCTGGGTGGCTCAGTGGGTTAAAACCTCTGCCTTCAGCTCAGGTCATGATCTCAGGGTCCTGGGATCGAGCCCCACATCGGGCTCTCTGCTCAGCAACGAGCCTGCTTCCACCTCTCTCTCTGCCTACTTGTGATCTCTCTCTCTGTCAAATAAATAAATAAAATCTTAAAAAAAAGTTTGAATCATTTTCCATTGTTACCAGTACTACAGGGCAAGTATCCATTTTGTGGATATTTGCCAACTCTGGGTGATATTTTAAAAATCATTGCCAATTTGATAGGTGAAAAGAGTTGTTCAGATTAATTTTTTTTTATCAGAAGAGAGGTGAAATGTTTTTTTCCTATGTTTATTGGCAATGCATATTTTAGTTTTGCAAATTAATTGCCTCATGCCTTTTGACCATTTTTTCTATTGGTGTGGGAACCCCATGGAGTCCGACATCCTGGGTTCATGCCAACAACAGTTTTCTGGGTGACCGCTGCTCTGAGGGTTGTTCTTCAACTAGAACACTGACAAGGCATCTCATAGAAACATTTCTTGCTAGAACCGGTTTACAAGCTTCCTTGTTTGCTGCCGAGTGGTAAGGGTGGCCCAAAGGTCCAGGAATTCTGGAATGACTTTGCATCTGTCCTATCTTTAGGATTAACAGCTAAGAAGCTAAACATGAGTCAAATACATGAGGATGATGTGGAGGTCTTACAGAATGGTGAGTCTGAGCCTTGTCCCTGAGATCTGGGTGACACAAGGCAATAGGGCAAGACAGAAAGTGGAAGGGGGGAATTCCTTAAGGACATATTTTGTTATTTCAAATAAGGTATATTTTTACTATTATAAATGTTATCTATAAAAGTAGAAAATGGGTCACCTGCTTTGCTCAGTTGGAGCAACGAGTGACTCTTGATCTTGGGGTCCTGAGTTCAAGTCCCATCTTGGGTATAGAGATCACTTAAAAAAATAAAATCTTAAAAAACTAAATAAAAGTAGAAAATGGGGCTGAGTTGGAGGAAGAAAATGAGTTATCCATTGTCATCCTAGTCAGAGAAAAACACAACTAACAAAAACGTTCTAAGACAAACCATAAGAGACTCTTAATCTCAAAGGTTGCTGGGGGATTAGGGGGAGGGATGGAGTGGCTGGGTGATGGACACTGGGGAAGGTATGTGCTTTGGTGAGTGCTGTGAATTGTGTAAGCCTGATGATTCACAGACCTGTACCCCTGGGGCAAATAATGCATGGTATGTTAATAAAAAAAAATGTTCTAGTCACTCAGCATTTATTATGTACCCTCAGCTGCTAGGTACAATGGTACTAAAGGGAGAAACACCCTGTCCCCTGAAGAACTTGCAGTTTTGTGTTCTTTTTTATTGCAATAAATTATTTTAAAATTACATTTACAGAAGAAATACACGAATATAGTCTGTATGTAAAAAAATACAAACATTATTGATAAAGTTTTTGTTTTTAGGGTAAAGTTCTATTCATCCCCAAGTCTGGCCCCTCTCCCTACTTCCCCCTGTCTGTTTACTGTAGTCCTGTATTCTTTTGCTGTACACATAGAGTATATGTTATATAATATATAGTTTATGATATTTATACATATGGATAGATATAGAGATATATAGTTTCTGCAACTTGCTTTTTTCCCCACTCAGTATGTTGGTACATACAGATCTGCTATAATCTTACAACCCTTGGGAGATTGTTATTTAAATCATTTCCAATTTTTCGCTCTTCAAAAAATGCTACCATGAACATTTTTTTTTTTTAAAGATTTTTTATTTATTTGACAGAGAGAAACACAGCTAGAGAGGGAACACAAGCAGAGGGAATGGTAGCGGGAGAAGCAGGCTCCCTGCTGAGCAGAGAGCCCGATGTGGGGCTCGATCCCAGGACCCTGGGACCATGACCTGAGCCCAAGGCAGACGCTTAACGACTGAGCCACCCAGGCGCCCCTACCATGAACATTCTTATATACGTCTCTTTGTATATAGGTGTAAGTGTTTCTTTAGGCTGGTTACCAGAAAGTAGACTTAAAAAAAAAATTTTTTTTAAATTTAAATTCAATTTACTTAACACGTAGTGTATTATTAGTTTCAGAGGCAGAATTTAGTGATTCATCAGTTGCATATAACACCCGGTGCTCATTCCATCAAGTCCCCTCCTTAATGCCCATCACCCTGGTACCCCATCCCCT
Source organism: Procyon lotor (assembly GCA_028646535.1). Classification (NCBI taxonomy): domain Eukaryota; kingdom Metazoa; phylum Chordata; class Mammalia; order Carnivora; family Procyonidae; genus Procyon; species Procyon lotor. Next base: position 23,291,480 of record CM053611.1, on the reverse strand, counting down.
ACCCCTTCCCCTCAGTTTGGTTCCCAGAGTTAAGAATCTCTTATGGTTTGTTTCCCTCTCTGTTTTCATCTTATTTTATTTTTCCTTCCCTTCCCCTCTGTTCGTCTGTTTTGTTTCTTCAGTTCCACAGATGAGTGAAATCATATGGTATCTGTTCAGAAAGTAAACTTTTATCAGGCACTTTGAGCTTAACAGGGTTTAAAGTGAAACATTTTAACTTTCCCTCCAGTATTGACATGAATTCTAATCCCCACCCCTCTCACTTTACAGGCTTTTGTTAGTGAATATTTCAGTTCTCTTTTTTTAACCCAGAATTTAGATACTATTATTATTGTTGTTACTTTATACAAACAGCTTAGATTTACGTGCGGTGTCATGTGCTCCTCGTTCCTTATTATATCTCTGACCATCTTTCATTTTTTTCACCCTGAAGTACACTTTTTACAAGTTTCTTTAGTGCGGGTATCTTCATGTTATGCTCTCTGGGTTTTTGTTCATTTGTAATGACTTTTTCTTACGCCCATTCTTGCAAGGTAGCTTTACTAGTGACAAAATTTTTTTTTAAGATTTTATTTATTTTTTAGAGTAATCTGTACACCCAGCGTAGGACTTGAACCCACAACTCCGAGATCAAGAGTTGCATGTTTCCCCGACTGATCCAGCCAGGGGCCCCTACTAGTGACACAATTCTAGACCAACAATTTCTTTCCCAGTACTTCAAAGATACCATACTATTGTCTTCTGGTTTTCTTTGTTGCTAAAAGAAGCCTGCTGTCATTCTAATTTTGTTCCATTGCAGGTAATCTAGCCCTTTCCTCTGGCTGTTTTAAGATTTTTCTTTTCGTTTTTAGTATTCTTTAAAAAGTCTAGAAAACAGGGGCACCTGGGTGGCTCAGTTGGTTAAGAAGCTGCCTTTGGCTCCGGTCATGATCCCAGGGTCCTGGGATGGAGCCCCTGCATTGGTCTCCCAGTTCCGCAGAGAACCTGCTTCTCCCTCTCCCACTTCCCCTGCTTGTGTTCCCTCTCTTGCTGTCTCTCTCTGTCGAATAAGTAAAATCTTTAAAAATATAAATAAGAATAAAAGTCTAGAAAATTGTATAATAACCCCTCCCCCCATTCCCCAGTTTCAACAAGTATCAACTCATGGTTACCTTATTTTCTCTATTTCTCTACATGCACCCCTCCTTGCCGGATTATTCTGAACCACACTTCAAACTTCGTATTATTCATATAAATATTTTAGTATGCATTTCTAAATGATACTGTTTTTAACATTAAAACATTTAGGGGTGCCTGGCTGGCTCAGTTGGTAGAGCATGTGACTCTTGATCTCGGGATCATGAGTTCAAGCACCACATTGGGTGGCGAAATTACTTTAAAAAAATAAATTTTTTCAAAAAATTAAATTAAAACATTAAAAGTGTTTTAATAATAGACATGTTTTGGAGTACAATGCAAAGTATGCATGAATTTTTAAGATAAAAGAGAGTCTAAGGATTCGTAGACTATATGGGACTTGAGGTAACTCATCCAGACCCCTGAGGTTACCCATTTATTCTCTTCTGCCTCTGAAGTTAGGGGGACTTTAGAGAAGCATTTCCTCATCCTGAAATGTATTTCAGGTCATTTGTCCAAGGTCACAGAAGTGAATTACTGGGCGAGCCAGAGCTAGACTTTCCACTTCAGGGATCTTTGCACTAGGTCATGCTCACTCCATTGTCCTTTAATATGTCCAAAGTCCTGAGAAAGAGGGAATGGGAATCAGGGATGTGGCCGAGGAAGAGCTGATATTCCCAGTGTGTATCGGAAGAGAAATTTTACTTCACGTTCAAAACCATTTGGTCCCTAAAAGAGCTGAACAGCCACACCTTATGTTTGTTATAGCTGGTAATTCTGCCCTTGCTCTAAATTAAACGAGTTTCTTCATTATTGAAAACCTACTGTATACCACGCACTCTTCTAAGCACTGGGATACAGCAGCAAACAAAACTGATGTCCAGTTCCACCCCTCCCCCCTCCCCCTTCCAGTGGGGGAGGGGCGGGGCCCTAACCAAGTACGTGTATGTGACTGGACACTGTGGAGAAAGGAAGGCACGGCCAGGGGTCAGGGGGTTGGAGGGCAGGGCAGTGGTGCCTCTCTGAGAAGGAGCGGGCTCTGGAGCAGAGACCCGGAGGCAGTGAGGGCTCAACCATCTGATTATCTGGGAGAAGAGGAATTGGCATAGTCAAGGAAGAACAAGAGGTCCATGCGATTGGCCTGGACTGAGCCAAAGAGCAGGATATGAGCTCAGACGATCGAAGTGGGGCCAGAATCCTACTGGGTTTTTCGGCCGTGGTGAAGATTGAGGATTTTGCTGTAGGTGGTAGGGGTACTTGGTGAAACAGAGTTCATATACCCCTAAGGGGGTGGGTGGGAAGGGTTTGGGGTGCCTGTGATAGGCACCGGATAGGTGATTCATTCCACTGCCCAACAGAGATGATGTCTGAGTTATTTGTTGTTCATGATCTTCCCCCCAACAGTTTGCTTCCTTTGACAGAGAGAGAAGATGGAGAGGATGTTGGCTTTTATTGCCGTTCCCTGGGTGCCTGTGCCTTTGGGTAAAAGGTGGGCGTGTATGTCAGAATGCCCAGGCCCTGGCTTTGCTGTTGGGGCCGTTGTGGTCGTGCACATGTTTGTCCTCAGGGACTTGCCCTCCGCCTGGAGCCCCCTTCATTTCCTGGCACCTGCTTCCAGCTAATAAGCCGGACACGCTGCCTTTGAAGGAAAGGTGACGTCATACTTCCAAGGACATGCCCAGCAGACACCCGGAGATAGACACGTTCTTGTTTCCCTTACGACTTGTTAGAGCTCTTTATCTTGGGAAGAAAAAGTGGTGAAGTCAAGGACTTGCAAGGGTCTTTGCTTCCAAGTCAGTGTGTGATGAAAGAGCATGGGCTCCAGGGTCAGCCAGCCCGGCCTGAAATACTAGGTCTCTCCGGAATGAGCCAGGTGAACTCGGGCACGTTACTGCCTATGTGCTTCAGTTTCTTCATCTGTAAAATGAGTATAACAGTGCTGACCTTAGACATTGTTTAAGTATCGGATGCAAATGCACGTGCCGCACAATATCTTTGTGTTCAGTTGACCCAGGCTTCGGGGCTAAGATGGGGCAAGGTGCTGGCAGTGGCAGGGAGGGGAGGGTACCTGGAGCTCAGGTCGAGGAAGAAAGAAGTTTGTTAGCTGCTGTTGACGGGAGCTGTGTTCTCTCCTGCCCTCCAGTGACTAGGTAGTAGTGTCTGTCCCCCATTTTTTTTTTTTAAGATTTTATCTATTTGACAGAGAGAGAGAGAGAGAGAGAGAGAGATCACAAGTAGGCAGAGAGGCAGGCAGAGAGAGAGGGGGAAGCAGGCTCCCCGCTGAGCAGAGAGCCCGATGCGGGGCTCGATCCCAGGACCCCAAGATCATAACCTGAGCTGAGGTTTTAACCCACTGAGCAACCCAGGTGCCCCGCAACTGTCTTCCTGGGGCTCTAATCCTGCCTTCTAACCCTGACATTTTGTGCCTGTGCTGCCTTCCCCTCATTTTTAACAACTGAAGTCTCTGCAGGGTAGGGGACCCCCTATTCCCAGCAACCGGAGAACTTCAGCAAAAGTATTCTAGAATGAAAACCCTAGACTCCTCAGCATACCAGAGAATTCATCTTGCCTTCCTCATCCGGATGCACCGAGTGTCCAAGAAAGACAGCCTACCTTACCTAGGCAGGAGGGACTTTTTCCCAAAGAAAGGAATTCTAGTTACATTTATACCCATATCCAGTGACTAACAAGCCTTGTGGTCAAGAAAGGTTCTTCACAGGATTTACATACTCACCGTGTAGCCAAAGCCCAGTTCTTTCTCCTGTTCTAAGTATAAATGAGATGAGCATGAAGCTGTAGACTTTGATAGGCTTGAAGGCCCTTTTGAGCCAAGATTCTTCCTGTTCTCTTCATCCTTTGGGTGCTAAGCAATTTAGCACCCTCTGTTCCCACCGGAGTCCAAGCCCCTGGTCGCCATTCCCTAACCGGACCGCTTTAACAACCCCTATACCTGCTGCTTCTCTAGATGTCTCTACACCGCAGGCAGATTTTCTTTGAAACATGCACACTGAATCATGTCACCCCTGGGTTTAAATCCCTTCAGTAGCTTTCCACTGCTCTTCGGGTCGAAGTGTGGTCCCCTATGCTTGGCCTCAAGGCCCTGATTGAGCCGACTTCCGACCCTCTCTCCACCCTGAGCCCAGGGCACCTCCCCCTATCACTAGAAGCTGTGGCCACACTGGTTGCTTTCTACATTTTGAGTAGGTGACCCCCTCCCTGACCTTTGGGAGTGCTTCCTGCCCTTGCTCGTCACGTGGCTTCTTACCTTTTAAGCTCACATGTCACCTTCTCAGAGAGGTATCCCCGGACTGGCCTATCTAAAGAGGTCCTTCCTGGTTGTTCACGCTCATTACTCTATTAAATGCCCTTCTTTTATGTTTCCTTGTTTGTTTTGTCTTTCCCCCACTAGAATTCAAGTTCTCGAGGATGGGGAGACGTTCTTGGTCACCACTGCATCCCCAGCACCTAGCACAGTGGCTGGGGACAGTAGGGGACAGCAAACACTCCATAACAGCTGTTGGATGAATCAATGGCTATTGTTTCTAACAGTGAAAAGCAGCAAACAACCTCATTATTCACTAATAGAGAGTTCATCACAGAGATTATGATAGAATCATGTGATTGGATAGTACCTTGTATAGAGCAATATTTTATGGGAAGAAAAAATGTAAATCTTATTTTTGTAAAGAGAAGTATCCATATTTGGTATTAAAAAAAAAAACCACCGCAAGGGTGCCTGGCTGGCTTAGTCAATAGAGCATGAAACTCTTGATCTCGGGGTCCTGAGTTCAAGCCCCATATTGGGCATAGAGATGACTTAAAAATATATATACTTCAAGGATTGGTATGAAAATATTAACAGTATTGTCTCAGGGGGGTGGGTGAGTGATTTTTCTCTCATTCCTTTTGGAAAAATGATTTCTATGTAAACAATTTTCTGGAGTAAAACAAGTATTACTTTTACGGTGACAATAATTATTCTAAATGAAGTTATATAATAATAACCTGGTATGTGGGATGGAAAATAATGGGGTTTGGGTAGATAGTCCTTGGAGATCGAGAGTCTGAGTTGATCTCCTTTCTGGTTTCAGCTATTGGAAGTCTGAGGAATGATCCTGTGGAGGCTGTCCAGTCTATGGTCAATACTACTCTGAAAAAAATTGATGAATATGTTAATCCTGGGTCTATCTATACTTCCAGGATGAGCCAGCTGAGCAATAACATCCTCAAAGTCACTGGCATGAAAACCCCAAAAAGAAAGAAGCGACTGTTTAAGAGTGTCAAACGGGAAAGAGATGATGACAATCAGAAAAATAGCATCTGGAATTGGCTTCAAAGCCCTCTAAGTTTATTGCACAACCGGTACAATAGGAGGGTGAAAAATATTCCAGTCATAATAGGCAATTCAGAGAAACAGTCAATATAGTCACAGGTCCCAATGTCTGGAAGTCCACCTGCCGCCAACTAAGTTGCTCCTAATTGCTCTGGGACTAAAGCCTTTTCCATTTGTTTGTTCAGATGTCAGCACTTTGCCTCCCAGTAGCTCTCCTACCTGGATGGGCTACTTTGGGATTACACCCGAGGAGGCACTTTTGATCTTAGAAGACACAGTGTGTTTCTGATCCTTTCTCTCCCTCGGGGACTGTTGGCCACCAGCATATTCATTTGTCAATAAAACTTATTTTCTCATCCTAAGACAAGATGACCTAAGACACCTTGGTTTTGGGGGGTTGGGGAGAAACTCAAGTGACAGGGATGGCTCTGGAAGTGTCTCCTTCAACCTTCAGGTAAAGTTTCAAATGATAAGAGGGAGGCAGAGTAGGGCGGCAGAACAGCGTGGCCCCTAGTGTCCAATCTTTTTTTTCTCCCCTCCACACATGTTGGATGAAATTCCCAGGCCTGATGCACTACGGGGCACATTCAGATTTCAGGTTGGAGCAGAAAAAGGAGGGCTGCAGGCATGAACATTGGAGTGGCCCCATCTCTCTCAATTAAGAAAAATGCATTTGGCTTGGGATGGAGTGACATTCTTGGTGGGATAAATTTGCGTCCATTCTAATTAACAAAAAATTTTTTTTAAGATTTATTTATTTATTTGAGAGAGAGAGCGGGAGGGAGCAGAGGGAGGCACAAAAGGAGAGGGAGAGAGAATCCTGAAGCAGACTCCCTGCTGAGCGAGAAGCCTGACCACAGGACTCAATCCCATGACCCCAAGATCAGACCAGAGCCGAAATCAAGATTCAGACGCTCAGCTGACTGAGCCACCTAGGTACCCTGAGGGCAATACATTTTTCCCCCCAAAGGCCCTGATATTTAGGGCCTTTTGTGTTTCCTTCTCAGAACTCAGTTCTGAGAAGTTTGAAAGATGTGGAAAGAGGGGGATGTGGGCGGCTCAGTTGATTAAGCCTCTGGCTCTTGATCTCAGCCCAGGTCTTGATCTCAGGATCATGAGTTCAGGCCCCACACTGGGTTCCACGCTGGGCATGGAGCCTACTTAAAAACAAAAACAATAGGTTGGGGGGAAAAAAAGATGGAAAGAACTGGTTCCTACTTTGGTCAAATTGATTAATTTGATTTCTTTGAAGTTAACCATGATAGTTTTGCTTCTAAACTTTATGAACTTTTATATAAAATTCTTCTAAACCTGTTTTCCTCATATTTAAAAATGAGAATATTTAAGCTTACTTTATAGGCTTTATGGAATGAAATGAAATAGACATGTACTTTGTATAGAAATAAGTACTTAATAAATGGCTGTCATGGGGCACCTCGGTGGCTCAGTGGGTTAAGCCTCTGCCTTTGGCTCAGGTCATGATCTCAGGGACCTGGGATCGAGCCCCACATCGGGGGCTCTGCTCAGCAGGGAGCCTGCTTCCCCCCCCTCTCTGCCTACTTGTGATCTCTCTCTCTCTCTGTCAAATAAATAAATAAATAATCTTTTAAAAAATAAAAAAAATAAATGGCTGTCATTATTACCCAGGTATGATGGTTAATTTTGTGTCAGTGTGGATGGGCCATAGTGCCCACATATTTGGTTAGACTTTATGCTGAATGTTTCTATGGTGATGCCTTTGGATGAGAGTAACATTGCAATTATAAATAAGTAAATCAGATTGCCCTCTATAATGTGGGTGGGCCTCATCCAATCAGTTGAAGACCTGAATAGAATGAAAAAGCTGACCACCTGAGAGCAAGAAGGAATTCGGCCAGCAGATGACCTTTGGGACTTGAACTGCATGCAACATGAGCTCTTCCCTGTGTCTCCAGACTGATGGTCCACCCCGAAGATTTTGGACTTGCTGGCCTCCATAATGGACAATTCCTAAATCAATCTCTTCTCCCTTGCTCTTTCTTCACACACACACACACACACACACACACACACACACACACACATATACACACCCTATTGGTTCTGTTTCTCTGGAGAATCCTGAGAATCCAGGTATAAGGCAGCATCCTCTGAGTCAATAGAGAAGTGTCAATTCTTTGAGATGACAAAGGTGGAGTTGGTGGGAGTTGGTGAGAAAGCTAAACTTTAAAGGAGAAACACTACTCTGACCTACATTTTGAACCAAAGCACTGAGACTTCCAGTGCTTTGTATATTGGCATTTGCCCCATTGACCTTCAGCCTAGGTTTATGCTTTCTTTGACTTTCTGACTTTCATTTAAATTTCCTTTGAACTTGGACTTCTCGGGATACCTCCAACCTCATCATGCTCTCTAATTCTTGCCACTGCTTCCTAGCTACACGTTCTGTATGAAGACAGCTCCCCCTTCCCAACTGGATCCAGGTTTTCCTAGGGCCCCTAGTCTTGTATTTGCGGAGGACCTTGACCAAGTCCAGCTACCCAAGAGAGGAAGCTGGTCAATGGCAGGGGGGGAAAGTTGCATTTTTACTTGGTCCGATGTCAGTGTCCTACCTTCCATTGCACAATTCCCCTCCTCCTGCCTTCCAGCATACATCCCTCCCTTGTTCCCCTCCTCCCCTCCAGCTCCTTGAATGGATGCAGTACTTCTGCTCCTCTAACCTTCTCATCATTTAGGCTTTTCTTAACCCTTGCTAAGTGATTCTGTTCCAACTACTGTACTGACTCTCCCTCCTTAAGTTTCCAGGGGATTTTTTTTCTAGTTATTATTCTTTTCGACCTTGGCATATCTAATATCTTTGATCATTTTCTCTTTTGCTTTCATGATGATCCTAATTTGCCCTCAGTCTCTAAGTAAGCAATTTCTCACTTCCTTTCCCCTAGATGGGGCCATTTCTTGAAGGTCATTCCCTGCGTTTATCCTCTTCTTTAAAAAATTTGTGTTAAAATATATATGACATAAGATTGACTCTATTAACCATTTTTAAGTGTACAGTTTAGGGTTAAGTGCATTTACTTTGCTGTACAACTGATGTCCAGAGCTCCCTTCCTCTCTCAGCACTGAAACACCCTGCCCTTTAAACAATTCCCGATTTCCCATTCAACTCAGCCCCTGGTAACTTCCATTCTACTTCCTGTCTCTATGAATTTGACTACTCTGAGTAACTCATGTAAGTGGAATCATACAATATTTATCTTTTTGTGACTGGCTTATTTCACTCATCACACTGTGACGGTTAATTTTTTGTGTCAATTTGGGGTGGGCCATGGTATCCAAATATTTGGTCAAACATTATTCCAGATGTTTCTGTGAAGATTTTTTAAAAATAGAGTTTAGTTATTTATTTATTTGAGAGAGAGAGATAGCGTGTGCATGTGAGTGGGGAGGAGCGCAGGGGGGAGGAAGAGGGAGGCGGAAAGACTCTTCTTAAGCAGACTTTACATAGCGCCTGACTTGGGAATCGATCTCACGACTCTGAGATCATGACCTGAGCTGAAACCAAGTCGGGTGTTTAACTGACCGAGCCACCCAGGTGCCCCGTGAAGGTGGTTTTTCGATGAGATTGACATTGCAATGAGAGGTCTCTGAGTAGAGCAGATTATTCTCCATAATGTGGGTCAGCTGCATTTAATCAGGTGAAGGTCCTTTAATAGAACAAGAGGAGATTCCTCAGAGCAAGAAGAAATTGTGCCAGCCCATAGCCTTTGAACTTGAACTCCTCCCCCTCCCTGAGTCCCCAGCCTGCCTGCTGGCTTACCTCATCAGAATTTGGCTTTGCCAAATCTCCACTATGTGAGCCAATTCCTTAAAATAAATCTCTCTCTATATATATCCTATTGAACCTGTCTCTCTGGATAACCCTGACTGTCATGTCCTCAAGGTTGTAACATGTGTCACAATATCCTTTCATTTAAAGGCTGAAAAATATTCCATTGTATGTAAATATCACATTTTGTTTATTCATTCATCTGTTGATGGACACTTGGGTCCCTTCCACCTTTTGGCTATTGTAAATAACATGGCCATAAACATGTGTACATGTGTATACGTGTACATGTGTATATGTGTACATGTGTACAAATACCTATTCAAGTCCCTGTGTTCACTGCTTTTGGGTAGATACCCAGAAGTGGAATTGCTGGATCATATGGTAATTCTGTATTGTCTGGGGAACAGTCATACTGCTTTCCATAGTAGCTACACCCATCTTACATTCCCACCAGCAGTGTATAAGCGTTCCAATTGCTCTACATTCTTGCTAAACCTTGTTATTTTCTGTGTGTTCTCACAGTGGCCATCCTAATGGGTATGAGGTGGTATCTCATTGTGGTCTTGGCTACATTTCCCTAGTAGTGAGTGATGTTGAGCATCTTTTCATGGGCTTGTTGGCCATTTGGGCCTTGCGAATAGCTTTGTTTGGAGAAATATCTATTCAGACACTTGGCCCATTCTTTAATTGGGCTCTTTTTGTTTTTGCTGTTGTTGAGTTGTAGGAGATCTTTACATATTCTAAATATTAGCCTTTTATCGGATTTGGATTTGCTGGTATTTTCTCTGTGGCTTTTTCACTGTTGACTGTGTCTTTCGATGCACAGAAGTTTTGAGGTTTATTGTCCAATTCATCCATTTTTACCTTTGTTGCCTGTGCTTTTGGAATCCTATCTGAGAAATCTCATTGCCAAATCCAAGTCCCCTATGTTTTCTTCTAAGAGTTTTAAAGTTTTAGCTTTTACATTTAAATCATTTTGGATTAATCTTTTTTTTTTTTTTTAATGGGCTCCGTGCCCATCATGGAGCCCAGTGTGGGGCTTGAACTCACAACCCTGAGATCAAGACCTGAGTTGAGATCAAGAGTTGGTAACTCAACTGACTGAGCCACCTAGGCACCCCTAGGTTAATTTTTATATATGGTATAAGGTAAGGGTCCGACTTCATTTTTTGCATGTTTCTCCCTTTTTTTAAACTATTCACATATTCAGAAATTTTATCACTCATCATGGCTTTAATTCTTTTACCCAGAGGTGATCAAATTCATACACCCAGCCCCTGCTGCTTCTTTCCTGAACTCTAGTCCTCCATTTTCAAACACCACTGTATACCTCATGGAAACATTGAGGGGGGCAGCCTATAAATTCAGTCGGACAAATGAGACTGACCTATTTTATTTTTTAAAAGATTTCATTTATTTATTTGTCAGAGAGAGAGAGAGAGTAAGCACACACATGCAGCGAGAGCGGCAGGGAGAGGGAGAAGCAGGCTCCCCACTGAGCAGAGAGCCCGATGTGGGGCTCGATCCCAGAACCCTGGATCATGACCTGAGCTGAAGGCAGAGGCTTAACCAACTGAGCCACCCAGGCGCTCCTGAGACCAACCTATTGTGTGAGGAAACAGAATGTATCCAATGCCCACTAGAGTGTGGCTTAATGAAGAAAAGTTATATACCTAGATATATACCAGACCTAGTAATCAAAGACACTAGGGCTCAGAGAAATATTACTAGGGTGCATCTTGCACTGTTCCAAGGAGAGGCACGTGGAGTCTTGGGGATGGGAGCAATCTGCTTTCTGGAGAGAGAAAGACTCTCTCTCTTTCGTAAGAAGCCTCCACACCTAACATGGAGCCCAATGTGGGGCTTGAACTCACAACCCTGAGATCAAGACCTGAGCTGAAATCAAGAGTCAGAGACTTCATGAACTGAGCCACCAATTTGCCCCTGGAAGTTTTCTCTTACATGACAGGCACATTTCATGGAGCTTTCCTAGTGCCTAGGTGGTAACGTTTCACTCAAATTCCTGTTTTCCTTGTTCTAATTCTATGCTTACCAAGCAAACTTCCAATTCACATCGGCTTCCCAAATAGAAAAATCAATTATTCCACTCATTGGAAATGGCTCCTTTATAAATGAATCCATTGACAGAGATGTAAATTTAGTGATCATGCATTTGTATGCTATAAACTTTCTGAGTTTACTAAGATAATTCAACTTCTGGACTGATGCTCAGTGGGTATTTATTAAATGAATGAATGAATGAATGAATGAATGAATGAATATGACGACCAGGCTATACCCTGGAAAAGTTGCCTTCGCGAGGCCCTGGTCCTGCTTGTGACATGGCATGTAACTCGTGTGTACCCCATCAGACTGCAGAACTTCAAGTATCTCAAAGATAGAATATTCCTATCCCCCTTCAAAATGCATTATTCCTCCTCACCTCTTCATTTCTGTTCTTCCAATTGCCAAAGGCCTAAATCTCAAAATTTGATTCACAGTTAGGACCCAACTTTACCTATTATTAGATTTTACTTATTTATCGTTACATTTATGTTATAGCTATATCTAAAGGGGATCTTATAAGGAAACTTATAATAAAAGCATGGGATTACTAAAACCAAACCCAATTCTTATTAGTACTAACCTTCACTGAGCTTTTATAATATGGCATGCCTGGAGCTAAGCCCTCAGTGTTACCAAGATGATCACATTTATCTCAGAAGATTCCTGTAAGGTTGGTCTTGCTATTATCTTGCGTAATATAACCGAGAAAACTGAGGCCCAGAGGCCTTAAACTGCTTGCCAGGGTCACCGAGATTGTTAACAGTGGATCTGAATCCAGATGGTGTGACTGCTAGAGCGTGTACGTAAAATTATCAAGAGGTAACGAGACCAGGGGCGCCTGGGTGGCTCAGTCGTTAAGCGTCTGCCTTCAGCCCAGGTCATGATCGAGCCCCACATCAGGCTTCCTGCCAAGCAGGAAGCCTGCTTCTCCCGCTACCATTCCCTCTGCTTGTGTTCCCTCTCTCACTGTGTTTCTTGCTGTCAAATAAATAAAATCTTTAAAAAAAAAAAAAAAAAGAAGTAATGAGACCAAAAAATATCAAAAAACACTGGCCACTCGGGGGTGCCTGGGTGGCTCATTCGGCAGTGTCTGACTTTTGGTTTCAGCTCAGGTCGAGATCTCATGAGTCATGAGATCAAGCCTGCACCAGGCTGGGTGTTCAGCAGGGAGTCGGCCTGAGATTCTGTGTCTCCCTCTGCCCCTCCTCCTACTTGCATGTGTGGGTGCGCAAGCTCTCTCTCAAATAAATAAATCTTTAAAAAAAAATGCTGGCTAATGAAAAACGGAAACAACGCACATTTAGTTTTGAGATTATTAGCAGAGTCAAAGAGGAATATGTATAATGGGCTTAAGGAGCTCTTGATGTGGAGAACGTAGGCAAAAGGAAATACAGATACAATTAAATTTCCTTCTGACTTGCAGCCCGTTGACAAATATTCGAGACAGGCAGAAACTGACATTACTCCAGCAACTCTCTTAATGTTAATGCCTTGCTAGAGGGAAAAACTACCTTAGCTTGGCAATAGCTAGGCCTCCAGGATCCTAAATCTTCTTTAACATATGAAAATCCTTTTGGAGACGTCCTTTGTCTCTACTCCCCCGCCCCCAAAATTTAAAAGTATATAATCCATCGCTCCTCATAACCCCAGTGCAGCTTTTCTTCGCACCAGTCCTGGTCCCCGTGCTTTAATAAATCCACCTTTTTTGCATCAAAACCATCTCAAGAATTCTTTTGTGACGATTTGCTCCCGGACCCCATCAAATCACATCAGCTCTCGCTGTTGAGTTACGGAAGGCATATTTGTACATGAGTAGAAAGTTTTCTTCTCCCCGGCCTTGCGTTTAGGGAGGAGTTTGTTAAGAAGGTCTCTTTGAGTTAATTCATTGTTAATTCATTCATTGAGTTAATTCAATGAATGACATTATCTGAGACTGTTCAATGAGAAATGCAGAGGTGGTCCACACAGGTCTAACAGTCTTGATTTTACCTTTGGGACTAAGCCCAGGATCTAATGTTAGGGGTGTCTGTCTTATAGATGATCCACAGGGTCGGGAAGAGGGGTGGATAGAGAGTCACCTGCGGGTTTATAGCTTCATGGTAACCGCCCCCATCCTCTCATTTCTATTGCCGCCACTCTTGAAGTCCGTGTCCCTATTGCAGGTCAAGTTTACTGCACAACCCGCCTTGTGTTCCTGCTTCTGGTCTCTCTCCTCTCCAAAACAGCCTTTGAGATAGAGGGACTAAAGGACTTCATCTGCTTTTTGCTTTTTATCCTGCTTCTATCCTTGCTAGGACCTGCACCCCTACTTTACCCATGCCTCATAGTGCAAATAATGTAGGTCCTCCTTCGGAAGAGACAGAGATTTAATGATTGAAGGACCAGGTGTGCATGACCGGAAGAAGTCAACCTATGTGTGTTCTAGACCATGGGCGCTAGACGTCTGGACACCAAGACCCCCTAGCTCCAAGGAATAACACCTGGGCCCTCATCTTTGTTCTAACTGGTTCCTCGATGCCTAAGAGGATACCTACCCCAGACCACCCTCCTCAGTAAAAACCCCAGACCCCAAACATAGACAAGACTTTCTCTCCTTTCCTTTCTGAGTTTCCCAATCTGTCCATGCCTGCACCCTTTCAATACCTCCAATAAACTCGGCTTTCACCCCCTGCTTGCCTCACATCTGATTTCTATCCTGCACGCGGCCCTCCTGGATGGTCCAGCAGGACGCCCCTCTGAGTCCCGGGACCTGATCTGGTGGCATCACTTCCACATCGCTTCCGGCTTAAGATTTCCAAGACATTGCCTTTTCAGTTTCGCCCCTCCGTTCAAAAACATTTCAGTGACTTGCAAATTGCTTACAGTATGTTAAAAAGGAAACCACAGGCCCGAAATGTTGTCACTTAGGCCAAATCAATAAAGCAAGAATCAATACCTCATCTAGCTGCAGTTTGAACTCTCAGGAATGTAACCTTTAACCAGTCAATATGGAATTTGCTGGTCAATGACCAGGAAATTTACTGATAGACCCCTTCCGCTCCCTTTGGGGTAGGGGTGTGGGGGGGTCAACCTTGCCTAAACAATTCATTCCTCTATAACAAATTCCTTTCTTCCTTTTAAATGCCTTTATCTTTAAAAGCCTTTCTTTTGTTTAACTCAGTGGAGCTCCTCTCCGCTTCCTAGACGGGATGAATGAATTGTTTAAAAAAAGCCAAATAGACCGTCAAATTTACTTGGTTGATTTTTGTTTTGTTTTTAACAAGTATGAAGTCTAAATGTATTATTTTGCTATTTAAAGTCTTCTGCAACCAAACCCTGACTTGCCTTCATGTCTTACCCTCTCCTCTTCCTTCAATGGTGCTTTTTAAATGAGAGGCTTCAATATCCTAGGAGTGCGTGTGTGTGGCTAAGAGGGAGAGGGAGCTTTGAAGCAATAGGGCTAAAACCTAGTGAGCATTATCTCTAAGAGTCAAGTTTACCAGAGAACAGTTACTTAAAAAAAATTTTTTTTTTCTGAACATGCTATAGAGTGCAATATTACATCAACTTTAAAGCTAAAATCAAGAGTGCCTGGGTGGCTCAGTGGGTTAAGTAAAGCCTTTGCCTTCAGCTCAGGTCATGATTTCAGGGTCCTGGGATCGAGTGGCTCAGTGGGTTTAAAGTCTTTGCCTTCAGCTCAAACCTCAAACCAAACCTCGGGCTCTCTGCTTAGCAGGGAGCCTGCTTCCCCCCTCTTTCTGCCTGCCTCTCTGCCTACTTCTGATCTCTCTCTCTCTCTCTGTCGAGTAAATGAATGAATGAATGAATCAATCAATCAATCAATCAATCAATTTTTTAAAAAAAAAGATAAACAGGGGCGCCTGGGTGGCTCAGTCGTTAAGCGTCTGCCTTCGGCTCAGATCATGATCCCAGGGTCCTGGGATCGAGCTCCGCATCAGGTTCCCTGCTCGGCGGGAAGCCTGCTTCTCCCGCTACCATTCCCTCTGCTTGTGTTCCGTCTCTTGCTGTGTTTCTCTCTGTCAAATAAATAAAAGATCTTTAAAAAAAAAAAAAAAGATAAACAAAGCTAAAACCAAGGCATCACAGACCTTTTCGGGATTTTGGTGGGCCACATTTCAAGACCCTATTACTTTTTTATCGTCTTCAAACTACCCCAGAATCTGACTGTTAGTCGGAAGTACTTACAAAAAACTGACTCTGGAATTGATGTGGGAAACGAAGGAAGGAAGAAGGAAAATTATTAAATTTCTTTACTACCTACAGCCCATTGACAAGTCCTTGAAACAGGGAGAGTGACATTACTCGAGGGACTTAACTGCCTCCATGTTACACTTCGCTAAGGGCAAAAGACAATCCTGGCCCCCCCACCCCAAAATCCTGTAAGCCTTCTTTAACATATAAAAATTCTTTTTGAAACTTCATCACTAAACCTCCCAAGATATGTGATGGCGATCATCCCCCAAGCATATGGCCCAATGATATGCATCTGAAAGGTCTCATGACTAAGGTTTTATTAGATAGTAATAAATGACCTTCTCCCAACAATAGATAGCCCCCTCAAGGTCCTGGAAAACTTGCTTCCAAAATTCCTTAGAGACTTACATTATCCCTAGTCCCCCCGAAGCTTGAAAGTATATAATGGGCCACTCCTCATGACCCCGGTGCAGCTCTTTCTACCCACGGGTCCTGTCCCCATGATTTAATAAAACCACCTTTTTGCACCAAAGACGTCTCAAGAACTCTTTCTTGGCGTGGGCTTTGAACCCTAATGTTCTTTCCGACATCAGAATCACCTTTTATAACCTTCCACTTTTATGCAGTTTTTAACTTTTATGATTTTATGCAGTTTTTAACACTGGTTCCTATCCCTGAAAGCCTTTCCTTCAAATTCCAGCAAACTGTCCCTAATACCCTTGATCCTGCTGGGAAATCACACCAATTACCTGTGTCATTCCGGGGGGGCCCTTAGTATAAAATGCCTCCGTTATCATTTCTTAGGATCATTCTGGGATATTGTGGTAATAAAGATATATTTGGTATTTGTCCCCATTCTGAGCACAGAACTCCTAAAATCCTTGGAGTTTCCTGAGATCGGTGGAGGTGTGTTATGTTAATGTAGTGATTTTTGGAAGGTCCCTAGGTAACCTAAGGATGGAGGTTGGTTGCCAGGGGAACCAACCAAGAGATTAGAAGTTTGGAACTTTAGTCCCACGCCCAGACCTCCTGGGAAGGGAGAGGGCCTGCGGATAAAAGAGTTCAATCACCAATGGCTAATGATTTAATCAATCATGCCTGCGTAATGAAACTAATGTAAAACCCCAAAAGTAGTGGGTTCAGAGATCTTCTATGTTAGTGAATGCATGCAGGTCCTGGGAGAATGGCATGGAAGCTTCCCGCAAAACTTTGCCCTATGCATCTTTTTCATCTGTCCCTGAGTTTTATAATAAACTAGCGACCTAGTAAGCAAATGTTTCCCTGACCCTCTACAATCTGACTGGGGGTGGGGTGGGGTGGGGTCACGGGAACCTCCCATCATCTATTGCCCAGGGAGTCAGAAGCACAGGTAACAACCTAGACCTGTAATTGGTGTCTTAAGTGGAGGCAGGAGCAGCCTTGTAGGACTGAGCCCTTAACCCCTAGGATCTAATGCTATCTCCAGATAGTGTCAGAAATGAATTCAGTTTGGTGGTATTCGAAAAAGCACACAGTGGACATACTTTCAGAAAGTTGGATCAGATACAGTCTTATTTCCCAGACTGAACAGAGGAGAACCCAAGTCCAGAGGTGAAGGTGACATGTTCGTTCTCCTTAACTAGAAGGTGTGCTGCCTGATGGCGGGGCTGGTGCTTTACTAAACTTCCTTGCTTCTTCCCCGCCAGGGTAGTGCCTGGCACTCGGTGGGAACAATAACCTAAACTCTTCTAGAGTGATTTAATTTACACGATTTCAAGATATCCAGTTGTGCACCAAGAGTCTGGGAAGTCTAAGACCCTGCACAACCCTGTCAAGGTGAGCAAGGCAGATGCCGTCCATTTTAGAGGTAAAATAACTTGAGGTTCACTCTTAAGGCCTGACAAGAGCCAGGACCAGAATATGGGTTTTCTGACTCTTGGCGATAGCATGTCGTCCCTTGGGTGTTCGGTCAATATTGGCTAATTTGATCAAGTCAAGCAACTGTTGAGCTCAGTACATTTGGTGCCAATCGGCGGAGGATCACTAAAACATCCTGCACCTGGCAGGAGGGCAAAGGGAGAAAGCCCAGAATCCTGACCCCAGCCTGTAGAGTGCTGTCACGAAGACGGTTTCCGGCTCCGGGGGGGGGAAATGAACCCGCTGAACCCGCTGCGCAAGCGTAGAGGCATAAAAGGCGAAGCAGCCCACTCCGCCCCTTCGAGTTCTGGGGTGCGCAGGCGCAGCAGCACGGGGGCGTGGCGACGCAACACGCTCCTCCGGGGCTGAAGCTGACGGAGGTGCGCCGCGATTTGAAATTCAGCGAACTGCTGCTCGAGCTCCTCATCCGCCTCGCTTCAGCGACGCGGTCCCGCCGGCGAAAAGGGTGAGCGCAGTGCCGCGTGAGGACGAGACGAAGCGAGAGGAGAGAGGGTAGACGCCAGTGGAAGCGCAAACACGGCGGGCTGTTGTGCAGAGGGGCGGGGCGAGTCGGGAGCGGGAAAAGGTTCGGGAGCCGGAGGGGCGGGACCAACGTGTGATTGGCAGGCTAGCAACCAATGCGACGAGAAAGGGTCGACTAATGAGGGTGGGACCTCCCTTGGCTGTGGAGTTGCGCTTAGGAGTGAGAGCGGCTTCCGCGCGTGGGGGGGTGCTTCAATTTAGCCCAGCTGTGCTAAGGAGCTTTTCATAAATTGCTTTATTTAGTGATCACTACAACGCTATAAATGAGTGTTGTTACCTGTTGCTCTTTTACAGATGAGGAGACTGAAGCTTAGGGTTATTAACATAAGCTGGGAATCCCAAACTTGGCCACTGGGGCTCAGTTCCTATGCTGTTAAAGGCTCTGCTTTACTGCCCGCCAGGAGATCAGGGTGGAGTAGGGTTCAGTCTAGAGGACCCGGATGAATGTAATTGACCAGAATGTTGGAGGAGGTGTCATAAGTGTGGAAATAAATACTAGTATGTAGCGGGTTCTTCTTACATAGTGTGAGAGCCCCGAGGATGGAGCTGGGACGGGGACGGAAGGCTCCAGCAAGGAGCCTTTGCTCCTTGAGGGGATTGTGGGCCAGGTCTTGGAGCATTGCAGTTGGTGCGCCAAGCTTGTGCTCTGGATTAGCAGCTGGTGTGGGGAAGCTTTTCTTTTAGGGCTGTGTTGTCTCCCAGGTGTGTGAAGTTGAAGTATTTGAGGAACGTAACAGCATAAGAGTCGCTGGCTGGAAGTTGTCTCAGGCTGCCATAACAAAGTACCTTAGACAGGGGGGCTTCACAGAAATTTGTTTTCTCACTGCCGCAGAGTCTGGGAAGTCTAAGGTCCTGGCGTATCTGGTTCCCTGTGAGAGCTCTGTTCCTGACTTGGAGAGGGCCCCTTCCTCATCCTCACCCTCAGGTGGAATGGAAAGAGTTCCCTCTTTCCCCTTCATTCTGAAGCCACTGGTCCTTATAAGGATTAGGACCCCACTCTTATGACCTTGTTTAACCCCGGTTTCCTACCAAAAGCCCTATCTTCAAATACAGACTATATTGGGGGATAGGCCTTTAACACATGAATTTAGAGGGGGACACAATTCAGTCTATAGCAGTAGTTTATACACAATAATGAGTGATGATTGAGAACTGAAGAAAATGAACTTTCAGAACATATACCTAAGAAGCTTTCATGTAGTTTATCTCCTTTAATAAGTATCTGGTGTGTGCCTTAGCACTGGTGGGGAATTCTAGGGAGAACTTGTGGGTGGGGTCATGGTTGTCCACCACACAACCAACCTGAAGAGATGAGAAAAAGTTACACCAAATGTCCTTAATAGCACTCAGTGAATCCATTATTCAAGCATTTATGCAGACGCTTCTTTAACTTGTGATTTAGCCTGTGCTGCTTCTGGAATAATGAGATCCATAATTACCACCCACAGGGAAGTGAAATAATAATTACTTTTCTTCTGTATTGTTTCATGTTGTCACTCTGAAGTTTAGTAACCAAGTCTTTCTTTTCAGTTGGCTTGCCCTGGTGGGAGGAAGAGGGATGAACTGTAAATCCCGGGGGCTTCGAGGTCTGGCAGATGGGGGTTCGAGTCTGGGGTTCAAGCACTTGCTGAATGACTGGGCAAGTCTCAACCTTTCTGAGTCTCCATGTTTTCATCTATAAAATGGAGCTAATGAAAATATCACACAGGGTTGCCATGAAGTTATATGAAAGCAGTTTGAAACCATTAAAGAACTGGCCCTTGGACTAGATATTTTAGTTGTGGGATCTCCTCTGCCCACACCTCTGACGAACAGAAACCTCTGCCTACAGCCACCATGTCAAGTTTTCATTTCATCAGAGTTTATTTGAATGCCTGCTAGGTGCCAAAGTACCTATTCTGGTGCTGGGGGGCAGGGAAGAACAAGACAGACAAGGTTCCTCCTTTTTTTTTTTTTTTTTTTAATTTTTTTATTTATTTATTTGACAGAGAGAGAGATCACAAGCAGGCAGAGAGGCAGGCAGAGAGAGAGGGGGAAGCAGGCTCCCCGCTGAGCAGAGAGCCCGATGCGGGGCTCGATCCCAGGACCCCGAGATCATGACCTGAGCCGAAGACAGAGGCTTTAACCCACTGAGCCACCCAGGCGCCCCAAGGTTCCTCCTTTTATGCCCTGTATATTCTGGCGGGAAAGGATTATAAATAAGTTCAGCTAGTGCTCAGAGCTATGAAGAAATTAAATATAGGGTAATGAGACAAAAGCGTGACTTCAGGCAGGGTGGCATATGTGTGTTTGGATAGGGAGTGGTATTTGACCCTAATTGGGTGGCCAAATAGAGGGGGAGGCTTCTCTGAGAAGGCTGAGTCCTAAATGTCCATCATTTCCCAGGCAGGGGTGGAAGGGGGTGGGAGTCAGCAAGAACGATGAGATCAGGCTGGTTACGTCACCAGTCTGTAGGCTGACCAGTGATCTAGTTTAAAAGGAGAGGCAGTGCTGATGAGACTTTCTCTTGGGATTTTAGAACTAAAAAAACGTGTAAAGAATTTCCCCTTCTGAAGCTCAAAGGTAGAGGGCGCCGAAGAGACCCTGTGCCAGCCCAAGTCTGGGGTAAGGAGAAGCTATGAGTAAGCAGGGAGGTCAGCGAGTGGCTCCATCTGGCATGTGGCTGAGCCCCAGAAGGACAATGTGTGGGTATTTACTTGCTGGGGAAGTTCTTGGAGCTCTCTTAGGATCTGGATTACTTTGTAGTTCTAGTCTGCAAGAAACCCCACTCTGTCAGTGGCTTCTGTTGGAGGTTTTTGCAGATTCTGCGTAATTTCTCCATATGTATATTTTCATTAGATCTCCCTTCTGCCTCTGCTGGTTATCTCTTGCCAGATGAATCTGACTGAAAGAGAGCCATATGGGCTTTGGTGTGGATTCCAGGGTTTTCTCTTGTTAACTCTGCCTTTGAAAATTACTTAATGTCTGGAAGCATGAATACTTGACAGCTGTACCCTTAGAGCGTTGTACAGGATAACCGGGATGACAATAGTAAAAAGGCCCGTGGACTGTAAAACACATACTAGGTGATCAAATTTGTTAGATACTTTCCTCTTCCTGTTTTTTGTTTGTTTTTAATTATATGCCTCCCTATCGGTGTTGAGTGGTCCTAGTTTTTAGCAGTCACCCTTCGCGTAGTTCTTGCACCTCTGTCTTCCTGTTAGGTGCTCCTAAACTATGACTGTAAGAATGTCATGGCAATGACCTTTCCTTTCATAAATATATTGACACTGTCACTAGTCTTATTGAGGCCAGTCGTGTAGCAGGATCATAGGTGGATTTCAAGCTGATTAGTACTGGTACTTAGAAGAGATAGGCCTGCCAAATAGTTTCAAGCAGTGATTTCCAAAGAGAGTGTAGGAACCAGGATGCAGGGGTCAGTCCTCCACATGGTGATGAAAAGAAGAAAGGGTTGGAGGGGCACCTGGGGGCTCAGTCATTAAGCGTCAGCCTTCTGCTCAGGTCATGATCCCAGGGTCCTGGGATCGAGCCCCCCCATCGGGCTCCCTGCTCAGCAGGAAGCCTGCTTCTCCTGCTACCATTCCCTCTGCTTCCCCTCTCTAGCTGTGTTTCTCTCTATCAAATAAATAAAATCTTAAAAAAAAAAGAAAGGGTTGGGGCAGCTGGTTCAGTAGGTAGAGCATGTGACTCTTGAGCTCAGCGTCATGAATTCAAGCCCCACGTTGTATAGAGCCTACTTAAAATAAAAATTAAAAAAAAAAAACTAAAAAAGAGGGTATGGAGAAGCTGTCTTGGAGAAATTTGGTTCAGAAGTGGGGAAAAAAGATCAAAGTGGAGCTGAGAAGTTCTTAGACCTTGGCCTGGCAAGGAAAGAGAAATACTGTGGTCTTGTGGTAGGAAAGACGCAGTTAGGGTTTGAAGCCAACGGCCAAGAAAGAATTCTCGAGACGTCTTTGGTGCAAAAGTTGATTTTATTAACACACGGGGACAGGATCCGTGGGCAGAAAGAGCTGCAATGGGGAGTGGCCTATTGTTGGGAGGGGGCTAGGGATAGTGTAAGTCTCTAAGGAATTTTGGAAGCAAAGTTTCCAGGACCTTGAGGGGGCTGGCTATTGTTGGGAAAAGGTCATTTATTACTGTCTAATAAGACCTTAGTCATGAGAATCTTCAGGTGTATATCGTTCGTTGGGCCATATGCTTGGGGGATGATCGCCAACACATATCTTGGGGGGTTTAGAGATAAAGGAAGTTTCCAAAGGAATTTTTATACGTTAAGGTGGACTTAACATACAGAGGGGAATGGTCAGGCTAGGATTGCCTTCTGCCCTTAGCAAAGTGTCAGCGTGGAGGCAGTTGAGTCCCTAGAGAAATGTCACTCTCCCTGTTTCAAGGACTTGTCAATGGGCTGTAGGTAGTAAGGTAGTAATAATTTCTCTTCTGCTCTTGTTTACACATCAGTCTCAGTGTTGAGGAGCTCCGGAATTCCAGCCAGGACTTAGTCCCTGTCAGGAGAGCTCTCCCAGTCTGCAACCAGACAGAAAGCTCTTATTTCTTGAGGCTGGGAAGGCTTTAGGAGGCAGCTCTTGTATTCTGGAAATGGAGGCTAGGACGAACGAAGAAGGAAACCAAAGAACCCTTTGAAATACGGATGTGTGCATGCACCTGTGCCACATAGAGAACCGTACTGGTGACCCTCTGCCTGTGTGTGATGATTTTACAGATCCTGGCAGCAGGATTAAGCGAGGCAACTTTACCAGGCAAAGGCTGTGCTTCGGACATGTGCAGAACCGCTCTGCCCAGCTAGTCAGGAGCAACATCCCTGACCGCAGGGGCACAGGTCCTCAAGAGGAAGTCTCCACGCCTTTCCTGGAGTCGTCAGAAAGGTGTCCAAGGAGCAGAGGCATCCCAGGTAAGATGGCAGGGCGGTTTCTGTCTCGGGACCCTGCTGGGCTGCGTTCTGCGTAGCTATTCCTGATGTCACTAGATGGGTTGCGTGAGCCGGGTGTGGCTTGGTGAGGACGTGCTCCATGGGGAGAACACGGTCTCTGCTTGCAAAAAAGTGTACAGCCTGAGAAATTCCATAACTAGTATTAAGACTACTCTTAGGAACTGTTCTAGATTTCAAGCCTATTTTGTTTTTTTTTTCCCTCCTAGGACCATGGCTAATAAAACCCAGGAGGTTGGTGGTATCCATTTCCCTTTTCCCTTCACACCCTATTCCATCCAGAAGGACTTCATGACCGAGCTGTATCAGGTGTTGGAGGCTGGCAAGATTGGAATATTTGAGAGTCCCACTGGCACTGTAAGTGTGAATCATCGGGGCCAAAAGGGTTCTGAGAGACCCCGATTACGACACCCGAAGCCACCTAGCAAGCTTGTTAACCTAGGCAGAAATTTTCATGGTTTGAAGTTGGGCAGAGTTGTTCCCTTGGTTTACCTTTCTGAGTAACAGCCACTTCCTCTATTAAATGTTAAATGCAGCCCCAGGGTCCGAGAACAATTAGGCTGAAGACAAAGGAGAATGTGAATGCCTGTGGGAACCAAGACCTATAGCCCAGAAGCTTTCCAGATTGTTCTGGGCACACAAGTGCTTTGGTGTTGAGAAACAACTTTATCTTGGCCTTGTCACAGATTAAAGACACTGGTTTAGTTTTCAGAAATAAGCTTACTAAGTGCTGGAGAGATCCAGTCAAAGGCCTGTGAGTTTTTCCTTCCAGGAGTGGAATGACAGAGGGATTTATTAGAGGGTGGCCAGGAAGAGCATTAGCGCTGCAGTGAGCAGTCCTCGCCTCGCATTTAGAAAGTACTATGTGATTGTGAGCGTGTGTTGATCCCCCCGCCTCGCCGCGACCTCCTGGAGGTCTTCCGTGTACCCTGTCATCCCGTGGAGCTTGGCAAGTCCTGTCCACGGGGAGCTCTTAACCTGGTGCAGCAGGCTTCTTCCCCTACCAGTGCACTGAGATGGCTTTTAGTATCAGCAGTGACTTCCTGATTGGTAGATTTGGGTGTTTCGAGTCCTTATTTGACCTCTCTGCAACAGTTGGTGTCATTGAACATATCCCTCTCTCCTTTGTTTAAAGTCATATAAAACGTTTAATAAAAAATAATGCGTGCATGTCATTTTAAAAAAAAATTAAATTTATCAAACTTGGTTCTTTGGGCAGGTACTTTGAATTCTTTTAACCGGTTCCTAAGAAATATACTTGCATTGCATATCTGAAATTGTAAGCTTGGTGCTGTGTCTTGATTTATTCATTTTCGTCATTGTGCTTTCCTCTTGTGATAGCTAAGATGTAGCTCTCTTAACGTTTCCTTTCCCTCCTGCGCCCCATCCTCCAGGTGTAGTTAGATGGAAAATTTAACATCTGCGAAGTCAGGATGCTCTGATTGTGGGTTTTCTTCTTGAATAATTTTTGTTTTCCCAGAGTTGATAATTGCCTTTTAAAGTTTGTCTGGTTTTTAATATACGAACATCACTTTCTCACACCATCCAGGGGTCTCTCCGTATGATAGTGCATCCTTAAAATTGTAGCTTAGTCTGGCTGCTCAGGCTGCCATAACAAAATACTACAGACTGGGTGCTCAGAGGGCAGAAACGTCAGTTTGGGAGGCTGGGAAGTGCAAGGTTTGAGTAGCTTCTGGCTTCTGGTGGGGTCTCTTCCTGCCTTGTAGGGGTTCCTGTTCTTACTATCCTCACATGGTGGGGAGGTCTTTGGTGTTTCTCCCCCTTTTATAGGGACATCAGTTTTATCAGTTCAGGGCTCTACCCTTAGGACCTCATTTAACTGTAATCCCTCTTTGAAGGCCGTTTCTCCAGTATGGTCACATCAGGGTAGGACTTCAACATAGGAATCTGGGGGGGGGGACATAATTTGGTCTCTAGTAATTACTAGCTCCATTTTACCCTGGAGACTTCCTTCTCTGCGTTCTCCATTTACTCCTGAGATCCACTTCACAACTGTTATTCTAGGGATTTCCCTTCTCTCCTTGAAAAAGAAAAATCAACTTCATATTGACATATAACGAATCCACATATAATAAATCTTTTAAACCCACAAGTCAGTGAGTGTGGACAGATGTAAACCCCCATGTAACCACTGCAGTGAAGATGCAAAACATTTCCATCAGCCCAGGAAGTTTGTCGTACCCTCGGCTGCTCTTCTTCCCCTCACCCCCCGCAACCCCCCCAGCCAGTCAGCGATCACTTTCTATCTCTGTAGATGCGGTCGATCATTGTAAAGTTTCATGAAAATGGAATCACAGGGTAAGTACTGTCTGGTGACTAGCTTCTTTTGCTCAGCCAGGCATAAATATTTTGGGTATTCATCCCTGTTGTGTGTATTCTTTTCTGTGTTGGATTTTCTGTTTTCTGGATTCCCTGTCTTCTTGGATCACTTCTTTCTTTTGGTAGAGAACCTTCCTGAAGGGTCGTATGGGAGGTAAGATTTTGAGACTTTGCTCGTTTGAAAATGTATTCATGTGCCTTTTCACTTGCTTGATGGCGATTGGTTGGGTGGGTGTATGATTCTAGCTGCAGAGTGCTTTTCCCTCACGGTTGCTCCCTCTACCCTCTGGTTTCCATTGTTGCTGCTGGGGAGTCCAGTGCAGCCTGCACCTTGGTCCTTGGTGACCTGGTCCGCCCCACCCTCCAGAGCTGCAG
The DNA here is from genome assembly GCA_028646535.1 of Procyon lotor. Lineage (NCBI taxonomy): Eukaryota > Metazoa > Chordata > Mammalia > Carnivora > Procyonidae > Procyon > Procyon lotor. The sequence continues at coordinate 23,265,863 of CM053611.1, read as the reverse complement.
GATATCCTCCATCCTTTGTATCCTGAAACGTCACGTTGATGATTGGATGAGTATGTTCAGTTCTTTGCGTTCTTTCAAGGCCTCTTGATGGGCACTTTGCATCAGGAGGCTTCTCTCTCTCCATCCTGAGATGGTTTCACACGTTCAGTAATCCTCCAGGTACTCCCATTCTTTGAGTTTGGACCTTCTGGTTAATCCTGTAATTATGTTTTCTTCTAATGGCCTCGCTCTTTGGGCATATTGGTTTGTTTTTGTTTTGTTTTGCTTTGAATTCTGCGTTTTCAAGATTCCTTTAACTTTTGTTGTCCAGTCTTTCTATTCAGTTTATTTCTGTTATTCTGTCTTTAATATTTAAGAACTTGTTCTTATTCTCTGCTTCCTAAAAATAGCATCCTGTTCTTTTTTCATGGAAATAGTAATATCTTTTTTTTTTTTTTTTTATAAAGATTTTACTTATTTATTTGACAGGAAGAGAGAGATCACGTGTAGGCAGAGAGGCAGGCAGGGGTGGGGGGAGCAGGCTCCCTGCTGAGCAGAGAGCCCATTGCGGGGCTCGATCCCAGGACCCTGAGACCATGACCCAAGCCGAAGGCAGAGGCTTAACCCACTGAGCCCCCCAAGTGCCCCAGAAACATCTTTTTTGAATTTTTTCCACCCTGCGTTGTCTCATCGTCCATCATCCTCCCTCCTCCAGTCTGGGTTCTGTGTTTTTTTGAGAGGCTTTCCTCAAATGTCTGGTGGTCCTTGGCTGTCTTCTGTTGGTGTTCAAGAAGAAGCCACCGCAGGGCTGGCTGTGGGCTGATGGGCTAGCTTCTCTGTTGGGGCCTCCGGTGATGAGTGTCCCTCGAGCCATCCAGTTGATCCGGAGTAGGCTCCTGGGAACTCTTGCCTCTGCTCCCAGCCTGATGGCCAGTATCCTTGAGGGTGTCCTGGGGACGCGGCTCCAGGTGCGTGGCCTTTCACTTCGTGTCCTGCTTTGCGTCCGGCCCTCTTCCCCACCCTTCACGTGACCCGCCATCTCCAGAGCCCTCCCGGCTCAGCCCCTCCAGAGGGGCACATCCCGTCTTCTGCAGGGAAGGGACATCCCAGTTTGGGGACTTCCGAGCAGGAATCGGGGGGAATCTCTGCAGGCCCTCAGGCTTAGCATCCTTTACGCCTCTCAGTTCCAGTTCTCCGCTTTCCATCTCTCCTAACACTTGTCACTTTCCCTTCTTCCACTTTCTTTGTTTCTGTGGGTTTTAAGCCTCTTTTATTCCTTTGGTGTAATTTTAGCGTGTTTCAGAAAAGAACACAGAAGAGCATGTATTCATTCCGCTCTGTTTAACCTGAAGGCCCAGGTCCCCATCTCTGCCCCCTGCCAGTTCCATGCACTCTGTTCCTCTGCTCAGCCCTTTCTTGTTGATGTTCTTGGTTCCGGGGCCTCCTGTCCTGTGACTTCAGCTACCATGCCATTGTGATGTTGTCTAAATCGTGCCTCTAGTAAGCTCTTCTTCCCATCCTGGGCGCCCCACTGCTCGCAGGGGTGCCATACCGTTACACGCGGTGCCTCACCTGCCAGACGTCTGCCTCGGTGGCCAGGCTCCACACTCAGCTCCTGATGCTGCTGCTTCCCTTGTCCATGTCTCCTTCATAGCTTCTCATCCGTCTGCCACATTGTGCTGACCTCTCCGCCTGGAGCCCCTGCTTCACAGGGAAATGTGATGCCCCACGGTTCGTGTGTTAAGTTTGTGCCCATGGGCATTTTCTGGAGAACTCTGCTTCTCAACATCAAGCCCGGTGCTTGCTCCAGTGTGGGGGTTTAGAATGCATGAATTTACTTGGCATAAATTTTAGAACTGTGATACCTTGGATGGTACCCCACGAAATAACATTGTCCAAAGCTAGGTGTGTTGTGGGTACTTTATTAGACTTATTTCCTAACCAAGGCAAGCATTTGGTCATACATCCTTTTAGCATTTCCCAAAGTAAATTTTTGTTGTCTTACCAGAGGATATAGAATTGTGGGCCCGAGTTCTCCTTTCTCTTTGCGAGAGTGTGTTCACAGTGGTTGTGGGGAGGTAACTCTGACATTCCCTTAGGAACTTCTTCAGCTCAGTTTCCGGTGGAGGGTGTGGGCTCCCTGACCAGGTGTCTGACCTGTGACCCTGGGCCCCTGTCACAGGGGGCGTCTCCTGCCCCTAGCTTGGCGATGGCTAAAGCCAGTGGCTCCCCATTTTCCTGGCAGTACAGAATGGCTGCTCTCCAGCTGCTGCTGGAGAGGGCTGTTTGGAAGGCTTTGCCATTCCGTATTTATCAAAAGCTGAGGGAAGTGGTATATATGGGGCTTTTCCAAAGATAGGTCCTCTGTTCATTCTTCAGAAGTGCTGTTCTGTCATAGGGCCTTTTAATGAAATAGGGGACACCTAGATGTCTCAGTCAGTTAAGTGTCTGCCTTCGGCTTAGGTCATGATCCCAGGGTTCTGGGATCGAGTCCTGCAATAGGTTCCCTACTCGGGGGAGCCTGCTTCTCCCTCTCCCTCTGCTGCCCCCCCCCCCCCAGCTTCTGTGCTGTGTCCCTCTCTCTGTGACAAATAAATAAAATCTTGGAAAAAAAAAAAAAAGGAATTTCATGAAATAGGTTCTTATTCTAGGACATCATAATCTTACTATTATTACTTAATAATAGCAGAAAAAATGGCCAGCTCCTGTTACTCACTTGCATACCGGGTAGTATTCTGATCCTCCTGCAGGTGTTAGCTTTTATAGGTATGAACTTACTTAATGCTTGCAACATTCTGAGGAAGGTTCTCTCTCTCTCTCCCTCTCTCTCTCTCACACACACACACACACACAGTCTCCTTTTTTTCTTGTTTCTTTAGCTGTTCCCATTTTTGTGTGTGCAGAGCACACAGGCCTAGAGAGGTTAGCCTCCGGTCACAGAGCTGGTGAGTGGAGGAGCCAGTGTTTGGCCAGGCAGCCTGGAGTCTGAAGCCTTAGCCACTGTGCTCCGCTCTTTCCCCAGCTCTACACATAGTGCATTTTACCTACGGTTCATTCAAGCACATATTAGGTTCAGGACCCCTCTGGATATGCTGAGAGCCCCCCGGGTTAAGCAGGCTCGGAGAGCTGATCTCCTGGCCAGAACATGCTGGCTCCCGCAGAGGCTTGCCTGCACTGGGCTGCCCTTTGGATCCCAGAAGCAGCAGCTTTAGGGAACCCGTGCAGCGGCCTCCCAGAAGGGCCATGTTAGTGCTCCCACTGCCGTAACGGAGTTCCGCAGGCTGGGGGCGTAACCCACAGAAGCTTACTCTCCCCAGTTCCGGAGGCCAGCGGTGCGCACTCAGGAGAGGATCTACAGGGAGGGTTCCCTCAGGGCTGTGGGAGGGGACTGTGGCAGCCCTGTCCTCGGCGTGTCGGTGGCCAGCCTCCCTTGTGTCTTACCACATCGCCTTCCCTCTGGGCTTGCCTCAGTGGGGCCCAATTTCCCCTTTGTGTAAGGACACCAGTCTTAGTGGATCGGGGCTCCCCTTTTTCTTAACTGCATGCATCTGCAGTGACCCTAGTTCCAAAGAAGGTCACATTCTGAGACACAGTGTTAGGACTTAACATGAATTTGAGGGGGGGACACAATTTAAATCACAGCAAGTACCCATAGGGAAAATCCTAGTCTTTAAATGAAGAATTGTGTTCTCCAGAGCAATTAGTTTGCTTTAAAAATTTTTTGAAGACTGGGTCTCATGGGACCGATCCTGTTCTGCCTGCACATGGCTGAATTAAAGCATAGAACCAAATGTGGCTCCCCCCTAGTGAGTATATAGGGTTTCAAGCCATGTGTTTTTTGACCTTAATTCTTTTTTGGGACTTTATCTAATTCCTCAGCTTTTAATTATGTTAACTTGCAGTACTTATATGTAACCTGATAAGCCACATTAAATTGTCTTAGGAACAGTGAGCTATATAATTAAGCCAAGAACTTTATTTTTATTTCTTCCCTTTTCTTATTTTTTTTCTGGCTATCATTTTGCTAATTCCCTTCCTGTCCTTTCCTAGGTTAGTCTTAGAGTACCTTCTAATATTTAAAGTTAGATCTTCCTTGAAATCTTTATTAAAATGGGAAATGTCTTTTGGAAAGCTTTGTTTTTTTTTGTTTTGTTTTTGAAGACCTTTTTCTTCCTGTAGGGAAAATCTTTAAGTCTTATTTGTGGGGCCCTTTCCTGGCTCCGTGACTTTGAGCAGAAGAAACATCAAGAAGAGGCACGTCTCCTTGAAACCGGAACTGTCCCCTTAAGTGACGGGAAGGAGCAGCCCCTGTCTCTCTCATCCTCCTGCAAAGAGAACCCAGACGCCCAGAGGCCTGCGGGAGAGCCTGACTGGGTGACTCAGTTTGTGCAGAAGAAAGAAGAAAGGGACCTGGTGGACCGACTGAAGGTGAGCTGGGAGGTGCCAGGAGGTGGGAGCCATCCAGGAGACGGCTTGGCTGGTGATTTGGGGTTGATTCCAGGGGTTGGCATGTCCTTTGCCTTTGCGGTGCCTTCTTGAGCCTGTGGTGCGGCGCCCATGCTGTCTGTCTATGTGTGTATGTATGTATTTATTTTAAAAGATTTTATTTACTTATTTATTTTAAAAGTTTTTATTTATTTATTTTAAAAGATTTTATTTATTTATTTATTTATTTATTTAAAAAGATTTTATTTGACACACAGAGAGAGATCACAAGTAGGCAGAGAGGCAGGCGGGGGGTGGGGGAGAAGCAGGCTCCCCGCTGAGCAGAGAGAGCCCGATGCGGGGCTCGATCCCAGGACCCTGAGATCATGACCTGAGCCGAAGGCAGAGGCTTTAACCCACTGAGCCACCCAGGCACCCCTCATGCTGTCTTTTTAAAGCTGATGTCAACAGGCCTTCTCTAGATGGGGTGGATGGTCCCATTCATTACCCACGTGGGAAAGGACCCTCACTGTTGCCCTTGGCAACGCGGTTCCGGGGCTGCAGACTCCATTAAGGGAAAGAGTTTGATTGAGAGGGTGTGGCTTTGGGAGGGAGCGTGTGGGCCTCCCACACTGAGGGTCAGGGATGCTGCTGCCCCCTGGAGTGTTGCCCAGAGAAGGGAGAATGGCCCTGCCCCAGCCTCTTTAAGAAGGGCGTGGTTGGGGACTTCTCCAGGAGTTCCCTTTCTGGCCACTTCACCCTCTAGGAGGAGCAGGTCAGGAGGAAGAAGCGAGAGGAGCGCCTGCAGCAGATCCGGCACAACGCACAGCTCAAGTATGCAGCCAAGCGCGCGGTGAGCATCCTCTGCTGGGGTGGCCGGGACGGTGCGCGGGCGCTGTCGCTCCCCTGCGTGAGTGGCCAGGACTGCGGTCTTCTGGCCCTGACCCCCACTGGCTAAATTCTCATCCCCCAGTAGCTGCCGTTTGAGCTGAGGTATCGATACCTGGGGTATAGACACCGATAGGAGAGCGAGGCCCGTGGGGGTGGCCTGTGTTTGTCCTCAGTGTAGGCGCTCGGAGGCAGGCTCCTTCGGGGGCGGGGGCACCGGTACTGAGATTTCTTTCTCTTTCCCACTGATGATGTTCCTCTGCAGAGACAAGAGGAAGAAGAGATGGAGCGTCTCCTCCGCCTCAGCAGAGAGATGCTAGCGGCAGGAGCAGAGGCCGAGCCGCGGGAGCCCCTGGCGTCTGGGGAGGAGGAGCTGGTCCTCGCCGAGTATGAGAGCGATGAGGAGAAGGGAGCAGCTCGCGGGTAAGAGCTCCTTCTCCCACAGGGGCGGCTCCTATGCCCAAAGAGGGGTGGGCTGCTGTCCCCCTTACAGCGTCCGAAGGGATGCAGTGCCAGCCCCCTGCCCCTGCTCTCAGCCAGCCTCCCCCCGAGCACTCATGATGGCTGGTGACGGTGCCCTTCTGTCTGCCGGCGCTGGCTCTGTGGGTATGAGCTGCGTTACCCTCACAAGGTTTGCATCTCTCCGTCATATCCAGCAGGGGACTGTGCCCTGGCCGAGGCCACAGGGCTAGGGGACAGAGCAACTGGGACTTGCAGCCCAGCCGGGCCGGCTCTAGTCGTGCGCTCTTAGCTCCCAGACGACACCGTGGGAGCTTGAGGACCATCAACATATCTGTGGCCTGAGCTGTTCTCTCTGCCGTACGGTTTTTGTCTGGATTTCTGGTTTGTGAGCAGTAAGCTGCTGGGTGGGGTAGAAGACCTTGGAGATGACAGCTGGCCCTCGTGGGGGCCTCCTCTTTGATTCACGCTTTAGTTGCTCGATGCCCTTTGAGGGTCTGCCCTAGGTGCAGCGTGCTCCCAGATACCAGGTCGACCTGCTCTGCCCCCTGCCCTTGGAGAGCTTGCATGTGGTTGGGGCTGGGGGGACACACACACACACACACACACACACACACACACACACAGTAACTGCGTGGAATGAGTGCGTTTGTCACACACACACACACACACACAGTAACTGCGTGGAATGAGTGCGTTTGTCACACACACACACACACACACACACACACAGTAACTGCGTGGAATGAGTGCGTTTGTCCAGGAGGAAAATAAATAAAACCGGGGCAGTGGGTAGACTGTGGGGTTGCTTCTTTAGGTGAAGCCAGGAGAGGTCTCCGAGAAGGTGAGGAAGGGGGATAAAGAGCCATCGAAGGCCTGGGAGGGGAGAGCTAGTCAGAGGCCTGCTGGTGCCCTGGTCTGGAAGGGGAGCAGGTTGGTGGGGTCGAGGGACCCAGAGAAGGCCCAGGGGCTAAGAGCAAATGAGGGAGAGAAGAGGCAGCTGTTTGTGCGGGCCTCAGTTCCACCGAGGGTTCTGGGTGTCTTTCTCCATGTTGCGGGGCTGCGGGCGTGGGAGTGGCCTGATCGGGTTTGGGCGTTAGGAAGGGCGTTGAGGTCATTTTGACATCAGTGGCTCTGTCCCCAAGGCATGAGTGCCCCTAGAGGTCATTCCTCTTGGGCTCCTAGTTTGGAAGGAAGGTTTCCTGCTCCTCTAAAGGTGACTCCAGGTCCCGTATGTCCCACGTTGTCATTGACGCTGTGGTGACCATGTGTGCAGAGTGTAACTCTGGGGTCTGCAACCTTCCGTTGACCGGTGATGGAGAAGACCTTCACAGCCGGGCTGCGGTGCACCTTCTGACTTAACCCGCAGATGCTCTGCATCCCGACTGCCCTGCCTTCCTTCTTTCCGCCTCAGCTGTATTGAGTGTTTATAGGGATAGAACACCGTGTGAGTTGAAGATGGATACCGTGAGGGTTTGATAGGCATCTGTATTGCAAAGTCCCCACTGTGATGAGGTCACTTAACAAATCATCACCTCACGTACGTAACCATTCTTTAAAAATGTGCTCCCTTGGTGCCTCTCAAATGGACAATACTGTGTTGTTAACGATAGTCACCTTTTTTCTAATGATCTATATATACCCTTTGGCTACCTTCACCCACTCCTCAGCCCCTAGCAATCTACTCTCTGCTTCTAGGAGTTTGGTTTTTCTTTAGATTCCGCACATGAGATGCCCTGGAATTTGTCCTTCTCGGATTGACATCACTTAACCGCAGTGCCGTCCAGGTCCATCTGTATCATCATAGGTGGCAGAACTGCCTGCCTTTTCACGGCTTACATAGAACATACAGCTTACTTCTCACATAGAACATGTGTGACATGTTCTATCCGTTCATCTGTCCGTGGATACTTCGGTGTTTTTCCTTAGTTGCTGCCGTGACCAGGGAGGTGCAGGGATCTCCTTGAGATACGGATTTCATTTCCTTTGGGTATATACCCAGAAGTGGACTTGCTGGATCACATGCTACTTCATATTTTTAATTTTTGAGGAACATCCACGCTGTTTTCCAGAGCGGTCACACCAGTTTACGTTCCTGCCCACAGGGCACGGGGTTCCCTTTTCTCCACATTCTTGCCAACACTTGTCTTTTTTTTTCCTTAAGATTATTTGAGAGAGAGCGTGCGTGAGCGTGTGCCCGCGTGTGCTTTTGTGCACCTTTGTGGGGTTGTGGGAGGTGGAGAGGGAGAAGCAGGCTTCCCACTGAGCAGGGAGCCCAACATGGGACTCCATCCCAGGATCCTGGGATTGTGACCTGAGTGGAAGGTAGCCGCTTAACTGACTGAGCCACCCAGGGACCCCTTACCAACACTTAACCTTTTTGATCATAACCATTCTAACAGGTGTGAAGTGATACCTCATTGCGGTTTTGATTTGCATTTCCTTGGTGGATCAGTGATGTTGAGCATCTTTTCATGTACTTGTTGACCATTTGTATGACTTTGAAGAAATGTCTGTTCTGTTCCTTTGCCCATTCTTTTTTTTTTTTTATTTTTTATTAATTTATTTGACAGAGGGAGAGAGATCACAGGCAGGCAGAGAGGCAGGCAGAGACAGAGGGGGGAAGCAGGCTCCCTGCCGAGCAGAGAGCCCGATGTGGGGCTCAATCCTAGGACCCTGAGATCATGACCCAAGCCGAAGGCAGAGGCTTAACCCACTGAGCCACCCAGGTGCCCCTCCTTTGCCCATTCTTAATCGGATTATTTGCTTTTTTGCTGTTGAGTTTTAGGAGTTCCTGTATATTTTGGTTGTAAGCCCCTTCTCATCATATAGGTGGTTTGCAAATATTTTTTCCCGTTTTTTGGTTCCTGTTCCATTTTGTTGATCGTTTCTTTTGCTGTGCAAAATCTTTTTAGTTTGACATAGTCCCACGTGTTTGTTTTTGCTTTGCGTATATTTTTGACGTCGTATTGGAAAAAATCACTGCGAAGACTAATGTCATAAAGCTTTTTCCCTATGTTTTCTTCTAGGAGTTTTAAGTCTTTAATCCATTTTGAGTTAGTTTTTGTAAGTGGTATAGGATAGGGATTGCCTTTCATTCTTTTGCGTGTGACTATTCAGTTTCTCCAGCACATATATTCTTGGCTCCCTTGTCAAATACTACTTTACTGTATATGCATAGGTTTATTTCTGGGCTCTGTTCTGTTCCACGGGTCTTATGTGTCTGTTTCTATGCTAGTACCTTCCTGCCTTGCTTACCCTACTGTTTTTATGCCAGTACTGTGTTCTTCTGATTATCATACTGTTTAAAATCAGAACGTGTGGGGGGAAAAAATCAGAACATGTGATGCCTCCAGCTTTGTTCTTCTTTCTCAAGATTGCTTTGGCTATTTGGAGTCTTTTCTGGTTCCTTGATTTTCAGGATTTATTTTTCCTATGTCTGTTAAAAATATTGTTGGACTCTTGATACAGGATACCAGTGAATCTATAAATGGATTTCAGTAGTGTGGACATTTCCGCAGCATGAATTCTTCTGACCTGCAAACATGGGACATTCTGTCGTCCACGTCTTCAGGTTCTTTCATCAAAGTCTTGTAGTTCTGAGTGTGTAAGTCTTTACCTCCTAAGTATTTTATTGTTTTTGACGCCATTGTAAATGAGACTGTTTTCTTTATTTCTGTCTCAGATTGTTTATTGTTAACATGCAGAAATGAGATTGACTTTTGTGTATTGATTTTGCATCCTGCAAGTCCACTGAATTTGTTCATTAGTCCTAACAGTTTTTTGGTGCTATCTTCGGGCTTTTCCTGTGTATGATCGTGTCATTTTGCTAATAGGTAGTTTCACTTCTTCCTTTGTAGTTTGGATGCTTTTTCTTCCTTTTTCTTGGCTGATGGGTCTGGCTAGGACTTCCACTGTGTTGTAGAGAAGAGGTAAAAGTGATCACCTTTGTCTTAGTCTTGTCTTAATGGAAAAGCTGTCGCTGCTGAGTAGGATGTTAGCTTTGGGCCTGTCACAGATGGCCTTTGTTCCTTTGGGGCGCGTTCTTTTTGTACCTCATGACGTCAAGAGTTTTTATCATGAACGGGTGTTGGATTTTGTCATTTGTTTTTTCTGTGTTATTGAGATGATCATGTGACTTTTATCTATGATTCTGTTGGTTGATGTATCACATTTACTGATTTGCATATGTTCAGCCATCCTTGAATTTCAGACAGGAATCCTGCTTGATCACGGGGTGTGATCCTTTTAATGTGCTGTTGAATTCAGTTTGCTAATATTTTGTTGAGAACATTTGAATCTATCTTGATCGGGGACATATACTAACATGTGGTTTCCTGTCTTTGTAGTGTCGTTATCTGGCTTTGGTATTGGGGTGACACTGGCCCCATAAAATGAGTTTGGGAGTGTTCCTCTTAAGTTTTTTGGAAGAGCTGGAGAAGGGTTGGCATCATCTCTTGAAATATTTGGTAGAATTTGCCAGTGAAATCATCTGGCCCTGGGCTTTTCTTCGTTGGTGCTAGAGGCCTGCCCTTAAGCACAGATTTCAGGACCTGGATTAGGACCAACACTTCTGACCCTGCCGTGGGCTGAGATGGTCAGACCTTTTTATGAATCCCACCTCGGGGAGATAGGAGCAGTGAGTGCTCTGTAAACCCTTTGCCGCCTGCCTCCAAGATTACTTGCCCGCTCTTGTACTTCTCCTCGAAACCCCCCCTGGGGACGAGAGAAAGAACTTGAGTGGAGTTTGTGAATATTAGAGTAACAAAGCGCTACTACCCAGGGCCTGGGCCTAAACCATTAATCCTGCAGATTAACTTTGGCAGCTTCTGTGCCCTGGTATTTCGAGAGAGAGGAGCCTCTTGGGGAACACAACCAATTCTTTTTTTTAAGATTTTATTTATTCGGGGCACCTGGGTGGCTCAGTCGTTATGCGTCTGCCTTCGGCTCAGGTCATGATCCCAGGGTCCTGGGATCGAGCCCCGCATCGGGCTCCCTGCTCGGCAGGAAGCCTGCTTCTCCCGCTACCATTCCCTCTGCTTGTGTTCCCTCTCTCGCTGTGTTTCTCTCTGTCAAATAAATAAAATCTTTAAAAAAAAAAAAAAAAGATTTTATTTATTCATTTGACAGAGTGAGAGTGAGAGCACAGGCAGGGGGAGCAGCAGAGGGAGAGGGAGAAGCAGACACCGCCGCCCCCACCCCCAGCAGGGAGACTGAGGTGGGGCTCAGTCCCAGGATGCTGGGATCATGTCCTGAGCCGAAGGCAGACATTTAACTGACTGAGTCTCACAGGCTCTGAATATATTTTATATTCAGGTTCTGAATATAAAATTTCTGCACTTCATTTCTTCAGACATCTAGCTTCTCATCTAGATCCTGTTGAGTTTACTTAACCTTGTGGTACGTGATTTAAATCAAGGCCTATCAGACAAAGTAGATTGAACAATTATTTATTGACCGGAAAGGCAACCCTATAAATAACTCCTCTTCTAATTGCCCAAGGGAATTAGCATTTCTGCTTGAAAAAAAAATTTTTTTTCCAGGTGAACAAAAAGAATCCCAGTGATGGCCCTGTAGGGGGAGTGGCCCTGTAGGGGGAGTGTATCTGTAAAAGATTTTGTTTTGTGGGGAGCCTAGAATAATAATGTCAACTAACCATTCAGCCTTGTAACGCGGGCTTGACCTCCGTCCCAGTCCCTCAGTGCCCGTGGGCTCTCCATTCATTGCCGGGGTGGGTGAGATGCCAAGGAGAGAAGAGGTTTTTCTGGTTCTGGGTGACAGCATGTTTCATCCAGTCAGTCGTGGCTTCCCTGAGGAAGTGTGCTTGGAGTTCCTGCTGTGTGCCAAGGCCAGGGTGGGACCCCCCCCGCCCCCCAAGCCCTCACAGAAGCCAGACACGCCTGAGTCTTGCCTACGGACACGAGTCTGGAGAGGCAGACAGACCAAGAGAAGTGCTTTTGAATAGCTGAGTGATACAAGGAACAGGTGCAGGGGGCCCCAGCAGTGTGTGGAGGGGCTAGCCGAGCCTCTCGGCGAGGTTGAGGAAGGCTGCCCAGAGGCAGCAGTGTTTATGCAGGCCTCTCAAGGCTGACAGAGTTGGCTAGGTAAAAGAGGAAATGAGGGGGGAGCGCCTTCCAGGCTGAGAGAACAGCATGTCCAAGGCTCTGGGCGGGGGAAGAGCAAAGTTCTGTGGGGAGCCAAGAGCACTCTGGTTTGTGGAGGGTGGACAGTAAGGACAGAGTGGCCTCTGATGATGGACAGAATCAGCGAACGCAGGCTTTGGGAATGCTTTGCCCCTTTCTCCTTTCCCTTGTGAGTGGCAGTGGAGGGGTGGGGCTGGTCTCAGCCCGGCGCGTCTCTGACCCAGGGAGCGAGCAAGCTTTGGTGGAACTTTGTCGCTGGGATGTGTCTGTCTCGCTCTGGGTCAGAGCTCAGCCGCAGCTCTGCTGGCCTCCGACGGGAACTGAGTCTGGCTGGTTTAGGTCCAGGGCTGGCTGCGGGCACGCGGTAGATGCTCTCTCGGTAAGTGTGTTTTCAGTTGACCTGAGTTCTCTGAGTTCTGTGTTATTTTCTCTTTCAGAGTGGATGAGGATGACCCAGAGGAAGAACATGTAACTAAGGTGAGACATCGTGTCCTGGGTATTCTGGGATTGGTCCTGAAGTCCAGGGCTGGGTTCCCCCGCACCCCCTACCCCCGGCTGCTTCTCACTCTGTCATCGACAAAGAGCCTCCAGCCTCCTGACCCTGGGGCTCCCCAGAGCTCGGTGTTGAGGTGCTCACTTGGCAGGCCCCTGGGCTGGCGGTGTCTCTCTGGGGGGTGCTGAGGGTGAGGGCAGGCCCGAGCGAGAGTACCCTGCCCTTTGGCTCCCTCTTCTCTTGTCTGTGTTTCTGTTGGCACAGAGCGCTGGGAGGTACATAGGGTTCTGACAGCTGTCATGTTTCAAAACATTTGGTTTCATTTGTGTAAGACTTTTGTTTTCTCTTTTAAAAGTAGATATTTTCAGGGTGCCTGGGTGGCTCAGTGGGTTAAAGCCTCTGCCTTTGGCTCAGGTCATGGTCTCAGGGTCCTGGGATCGAGCCCCACATCGGGCTCTCTGCTCAGCAGGGAGCCTACTTCCCCCCTCTCTGCCTGCCTCTCTGCCTACTTGTGATGTCTCTCTCTCTCTGTCAAATAAATAAATAAAATCTTTAAAAAAAAAAAAAAAGATATTTTCCCCCTATTTCTCTTCTCTTCTTGCTCTCAGGAGCATAGAGCACAGCTCAGCTCCACTTGCCCGACTGCGAGCCTGGCCCCAGCCCTTTGGGAGGTGTATGTGGACAGCCCCCTCGCCCCTGCCCACATGCTCGCCAGAATCTGATCTGTCCCATTGGGGAACCGCAGCTCAGGGAGGCAGCCTGTCCTGAGATGACCAAGCTCTGGGAAGAGGCTGGACTCGAGGCTGAGCAGGACTGATGGGAGGAGCTCCATGATGTGGGTGTTCTTGGAAACTTCTGGAGCTGAGGGGGAGGTGGGGACTTCCTGGCGCCCCACGGTAGCTGAGGTCTGCTGTGGGACAGAGTCCTGTTGCTTTAGGTTTGTGTATTTGTGGCCACTCTCCCCAGTCCCTCAGCCTACCAGGCCGTGCATTCCTTGATGTGCAGAGAAGGGACATGTAGGCTTCTCTCTGAAATCCCCTGCTTCTCGGAGCAGATTTACTACTGTAGTCGGACGCACTCCCAGCTGGCTCAGTTTGTGCACGAGGTACAGAGGAGCCCGTTTGGCAAGGACACCCGGCTCGTCTCCCTCGGCTCTCGGCAGGTACCGTCTTGGCCTGACTGCCATCCCACTCCCTTTCCTGGGCCTTCGTCTTCCTCTTCCAGGCGTGGAAGGATGGTGGGCCCAGGGCAGGCCATGCGGTGGGAGGACCGGCCTCTTCTGGTTCCTGGCAGGGCCGGGCAGGCCCCAGAGGGTTGCTGTAAATCATGTTGCCACTGCTGTGGCTCTCTCTTTGCCCTCTGTCTTCTAGAATCTCTGCATAAACGATGATGTGAAAACCCTGGGTTCTGCGCAGCTCATCAATGACCGCTGCATGGAGATGCAGAGGAGCAAACACGGTAGCCGCCAGCACCGGGAGCCGTGCAGAGTGCCCCTGGCACGGTCGTGTAGCCTGGGGCAGTCCTGAGAAGCAGTGGGGAGCAGGCTGGAAGTGGACCAGGGACATGGGAGATGGTGTCTTAAGCGGCAGTAATGGCAGAGCAGGCAGCTGGGTCCTTCCTTAAGATCGTCTCCTTGGGAAAAGGCATTTTGCTTTTTTGGGTCAGTGTCTAGTCCAGATCCCTGGCTCTGAAATGATTTTATTGGCTTTTTCTGGAGAACACAAAGTTAAATGCCAGAACAGCGAGAGCATCCTAAGCAGTAGTAGGAAGGGTTTATTAGGCTCTACCCCGTGGAATTGGGTCTTGACGTCGTAGACCCAGTGCTGGCCCCGTGGGCAGTTGTCATTCCGTGTGCCTCTGCCCCCGCAGAGAAGAGCAGAGCCGAGGAAGAGAAGCCCAAGAGGAGAAGGCAGGAGCACCGGGCCGCGTGCCCCTTCTATAGCTACGAGCAGCTGCAGCTCCTCCGGGACCAGGTCCTGGTGGGGGTGAAGGACATTGAGCAGTTGGTGGCGCTGGGGAAGGACGCTCGGGCCTGTCCCTATTATGGGAGCCGGTTGGCCATTCCAGCAGCCCAGGTAAAGACCCTGGAGGGGTGGGCAGTAACTCTTGGCTCTAACTGTGGCCTCAGCCACAAGGGATTTCCTCATTCCTCTTGATTCGGGAGGATGTCCCTGGCCGTGGTTGGACTGACCAGCACACAGCACCCCTGGTGACCTGTCACCTCTCTGTCCCAGTGCATGGCGGCGGGGGCGGCCTGTGGCTCTGGGTTGCAGGAACAGATGGCCTTACTGGGGACAGCAGATAAGAACTGGGAGGGGGCGTGCAGTCTTAGACCAGAGTCCGGGGCATGGTGGAGGGCAGCTGAGAGATGCCGTCAGGGCGCTGCAGAACAAAATGTGTCTCCAAACGGCCTTTCAGACCAACCATCCTGACACAGGCACCTACCTGCCGGTGTGGGAGGAGATGGTCTTCTCTCGACTTGCCGTATTGTCTCATCTTTACACACAGGGAAAAACTGCCCATTTGACAGATCCAAAATACTGTCTTTTGGTATGATTTTACTGTCTTCTTGCCACTGCTTAATTCAAGTGACTTTTGGAAATAGGGTTTCATTTGTGGGGAATTCCATACCAGCAGAACAAGCTTAGGTAGGTTTTCAGATATTCAGGAAATGATCCTGAATAATATATAGCAAGCAGTTAAATGCTTGTTAATATACTACCCTGAGCTGTATTGCATGGGTGCTCGGAGGGAGATTCTAGAACCTTTCCAGTCCCCACTGTTGTTGCTTGTCCTTCCTGGGGTCTGTCTGCCACGTCGCAAGATCAGTGCCATAGATAGATGTGTGCAAATATAATAAGATGTTGAGACTTGCCTGAGACTTGCCTGATCTTGACATTTTGTGACACTTGTCACCTCATTTTTGCTTTGTAGTATTCCACTGAAAAAGCAAAGGCAGGTATTTCCCATACGTACACATGAGGACACAGGCCCAGAAGGGCTGATTTACCTGTTTTCTCACAGCAGGTGGGTGACGGAGACAGGATGGAAGCTGGGCCTTAAGTTTCCAGTTTTCTGGGGTTTCACTTTATCAGTATTCTTTGAACTGGAAAATTCTCCTCACAAGTAGCAGCTAAAAATGTACAGAATGCTTTTATTTTTGTTGCCCCAACCTCTGGCCCTTAGCCCTCATTTGAGATAGAGTTTAGCAAGTCCGTTTTGCCCATGAAGAAACTGAGGCTCAGAAAGGTTAAGTGACTTCCCGGAGTCACACAGCTGGGAAGCGGCCGCTCCAGGACCAGAGCCCAAGGCTACCTTCTAGTCCACCGGGGTGTTCACTGTGTTCTGAGGAACCTCGGGGGCCTCGGGGGCCACCTCAGGGGTATGGATGAGGCTGAGCAGGGCTTCCACACCTCTCTGCTCTCCTTTCCCCACCCCCACTTTTGGTTAGGTCAGAATCAGACTGGCTCCAGCTTTGTGTGTTTCGTATTTGCTGTTCCACGGAAAACCCGAGGCAGGGGTCTGTCGCTGAAAGCACGGTACCTTGCTATTGCTGTCCCTACACACATCCAGGTTGGGGACTAAAACCATTCTCACCAGGCACTTAGAGTAGGTGGGGCACACCTGCAGGAGCGCCCCCACCCCTGCTCAGGTGGCCGCCCCTCCCCCCAGCTCGTGGTGCTGCCCTACCAGATGCTGCTGCACGCGGCCACCCGCCAGGCCGCAGGCATCCGGCTGCAGGGCCAGGTGGTGCTCATCGACGAGGCGCACAACCTGATCGACACCATCACGGGCATCCACAGTGCGGAGGTCAGCGGTTCCCAGGTGGGTCGGCCTCCCTTCTTGGGCCAGGCCTGCCGTGGGGCAGAGGGATGTGGAGGGACGTGGATCATTTCTTTAAGCCCTGGAATTGGTCTGGTGATTGCTTGGGAGAGAGTGCCTTGAGTTGGGGCAGTGGCCTCATCGGGGGGCTGACTGACTTTCCAGCAGATTGTAGAACTATGGGGATCCAGCTCAGGCAAAGTGGCTCATGTCCTTGCTCTTCACTGTCCTGGGTTAGTCATCCTGAGTCCCTCCAGCCCAGGATCTTAATACCTGGTCCTCTGTAAGCCAGGATGATAGGGTGAAGGAAGCAGGGGTCCTCACATAGTTCGGCATTGTTAGCCTTGCTTTGGGAGATGGGTTTCTGAGGGCCACTGTTGATCGATTACCTCCTCTGTGCCATGCCCCGGGTGCAGTATTGTGAATTTTCACACTGCTTCCACGTGGGCTGGTGTTCCTAGTTAACACTGAGAACTCTGAGATTCAGGGGGATTTTAGGAGTGTGCTGAAAGTCACACAGCTCAGGAGTGTGGAGCTGGGACTTGACCACTGGTTTCTGACCCTGAAGCCCACATGGTATCCTACCACTTTTTTTTTTTTTTTTTTGCTTTTATTAGTTTGTGTGCATGGGGGGAGGGGAGAGGGAGTGGGAGAAGCAGGCTCCCTGCTAAGCAGGGAGCCTGATGCCAGACTCGATCCCAGGACCCTAAGATTGTGACCTGGGTGAAGTCAAACACTTAAGTGACTGAGCCACCCAGGTGCCCCCACCACTTCTACTGACCCATGCCTGGGTTGACCTTCGGCCAGAGTATAATGGCTACCTTGAACAACACTCCTCTGCTTAGTGGAAAATACGTCTTTGCCCAACCCAGTAAAAACTAGCAGGGAGATGCATTACCTGAGAGAGTCAGCCAGCCTTTTGCTTTTTGCTCTGACCTAAAGTGGATACTACAGCAGAACCTCCCTTCGCCTCTCAGCAGCCTCGAGGCCTTTCGTCTGTACCCAGGCCCACTCTTTACCGCTTCCCATGTGGCCTGGCTGGCATTTTCTAGGCATAATCTAAGATAGAGCCTAGGCTGCCCTCACACCCATTCTCCGTTCTCTCCAGCTCTGCCAGGCCCATTCCCAGTTGCTCCAGTATATGGAACGATATGGGTAAGACACTGCCTCCTGAAGGGGGAAGGGAAAACCCAGCTCAGTCCCAGAGAGCACTGGGGTCTCCGTCTCTGGCCTGGGCCCAGCGCCAGGGAGGCCAGCGTGCTCTTTCCCTGCTGTTCATGATGGTGTATACCCCACACAGGCCGAGGATGCTGGGGACGCCACACCTGGCTACGCAGGCCTTGGGCCGTGGCAAGCTGCCTTTTCTGGGGGCGTATTTGTCGTTCATGGCCTGCTTTGGAAGACGCTAGACAGGCCTCGGTTTGAGGCCCTTGGAAGGAAGTTGCTTGTGGGGTACTACCATGTGACGTCCATTGGTGTCTCCTCAGGAAGCGTCTGAAGGCCAAGAACTTGATGTACATCAAACAGATCCTGTATCTGTTGGAGAAGTTTGTGACTGTGCTGGGTGGTAAGGAGCCCCGTGCCCACCCCAAGCCCTGGCCTGCTGAGCTTGCATGGGCCGTTCCCTGGATGCCAGTCAGGGCTCCGGGGTTGTCTGCGTCCTCAAGAATTGTCTTGGCCGCTGATGGAGAATATTCCTTTTTCTTATAGCTTAGTTGAATTGTCTAGCCTTAGATCCTTTTATAGATTCCTAGTTTATTTCTCCCTGTTCGGAGTCCTTTTTATTTTGCCAGACCTCACTCCCCGGTAGTAGTAACGGCATAGTGTAATGGGACCGTGTGGAGTCACTTTGGAGCACGTCTGTGAGGAAGGAGAGGAGCACGGGCGTGCTTACCCTCCTGGGCAGAGGAGTAAACTTGAGCTCAGAGCAGGGATGTGGCCTGTCTCTGCTTTGTGAGCCTGATGGCGGGACTCTTGTGGCTCCAGGCCCTTGTGGCTCTGTGATTCTGTGGCACCTGCTGTTGCATGGCTCTCCACCTGAAGGCTCACATACAAGCTGAAGTTCCGGGAAGTCGGGAGCATTTTGCTGGAGGGATGTTGCCTAGCGCTGGTGCTCTTCCCTTCCATCTCTACTTTGCCCCTGGGCGTCTGCTTGTGTCTGTGTACAGTGGGGTGGCCGTTGGGTCCCAGCCTCCTCGGAGGAGGTGTGAAAAGAATGAAACCCACAAGGCTTTGGGCTCCCTGTGCAAATGTGGGTCAGATTTTGAGGCTCCCTAGAGCCTCATTTTCTCTCAGTGGGTTTTTTGGGTGCTTATAAATGGCAAAAAAATCTGTTCAATTATGAATGTTCTTATTTGAGGAGTACAGCATTCAGTGTGAGAAGCTGGGGATTCAGAGAGTCACCATCCTGACCTGCTTGAATTCTCTGTTTTTAGGGAACATTAAGCAAAATCCCAGCACACAGAGCCTTTTGCAGACAGGTAAGAGGACGGCCTTCCGAGGCCCGGAGCTGCTCTGAGCCGGTTCTGAGCTCACCTCAGACGGAGGACCACGGTCTTCCGTCTTCCGAGTAAGGCCCTTTGTTTACCCCTAAGGGACAGAGCTGAGGACCATCAATGACTTCCTCTTTGCGAGCCAGATTGACAACATCAACCTATTCAAGGTAGAGATTTTCACCCTTTTGTGTCCGCACATCCAATTTCCTTATCTTTCTTACCACCTGTGAGCAGAACACTGTGAGAAGACGAAGGAATAAATAGTAAATTTCTTCTGTCCTCGAGCAGTCTAGAAGTCTGAGGATCTGCAGCATAGATGTTTGTAATCACTGAACCCTGAAAGCATTGCATCAGTAAGAAAAAAGTATCTCTGATCCAGGGTTGAAGGGTCTAGGGATTGAGAAGAAAAGGTGCCTTTCATTGTCCCAAATAAGCACAAACAAAAATTCCCAGGTCCTTCGCCTTGTTCCATCTTTCTCCCTGGAGAAAGTCTCTGCCCTGGGCTTCTAGTCCAAACAGGAGGTTAACCTCGGGAGCGTGATCCTGCTCTTGGGCTGGGGTGGCTGAGGACTGCCTCCCCTTCTCCCCCTCGGGCCTCAGGCTTGCGTGCAGCCTCTGGGGGTAGCTCGCTCCGGGCCTGCTGTGCAGAGTCCCGCCACCACCGTGGACTCAACGACTCAGGGATTCTAAGTTACTGACCATACAGAGCACTTACTGCATTCACGGTAGCGCACCAGGTTCTGTGACTCCAGGGTAGGATGCGCCATCACCGCTCAGAAGCAGAGGGACCCGAGGCTGGGAGGGGTCACCCCAGGAGGGACAGGCACAGGCCACACATAAATGAGCAGGTGGGGCCTGGCGTGTGAGCCCCCCTGCCTGTGCTCTAGACCCTGCTTGCTTACGCTTCTGCCTCCCCTTTTGTCCTCAGCCCCCCCCCCCCCCCCAACTTACCCATTTTGGTCCCGGTCACTGCCATGACCCCATCAGACAGGCTGGCAATCTGAGGACTTTTCGATTCCTTTCTTCTCCCTTTGGCTCCCGCATCCAAACGGTCACCGGACCCCAGAGCCGGAAATAGCTCTTGAACTTCCGTGGCCTTTCCATTTCCACGGCTGCCACGTCAGGGCAGGCTCTTTTCCTCTCGCCTTCTCCTCGTTCTCCCTGCTTTCACTCCCTCTCCCTTCTGATGTCTTTGCTACACTACGGTCTAGTGGAGCTCCACTGAAAGAGAGCGCCCGTTTTAGAAATCTTCAAAGGCTTCAACTCGCTGTCTGCTTTCCCAGGCTACACATAATGTACGCACCAGACATGCCCGAACGAGCCCCAAGCTTCACCTCCTTCGTGCCTTTGCTCCTGTAGGTTTTTTAAAACTTGATCTTTCAAGGTTCAGCTTAGGTGCTGTCTCGTTGGAGGAGAACAGAGGGGACCTTTCGAGAGGGTCGGAGCCGTGCACACACGTGTACGAGGGGAGCGCATGCACGAGGCTGGCACCAAGCTGTGTGTGGGGGCGGCGGGAGAGGCATGACCTCGGAGAGGAGTGTGACCTGCCCGGCCACAAGGAGGCTGTGGGCTCTTGAGGGGGCGGGTAGGGAGCCCTGCTCCCTGGGGTTTGGGAAGCTGGCGGTTTCTTTCTCCCAGCGAATGGTGGCGGCGCCTGCAGTGGGCTTGCTTTCACAGGTGCAGCGCTACTGCGAGAGGAGCATGATCAGCAGAAAGGTGCGCCCTCCCCTTCCCGGCTCTGGCCAGGGTCCGTGGCACCCCAGGGCTGCCCCCTGCCTTTTGGACACCCGAGTCACCTCTCCTTCCTGTAGCGCTGCTTGCTGGGTGGGGGCGGGGGTGGGACGAGTCACAAGCTGGCTGGGGTGTGGCAGAACCTTCCCCCAGCCGGGGCTCCCGCTGCTGCACCCTCATTCCTCCCTGTGCTCTCTTACCCCGTCCCAGCTCTTGGGCTTCACAGAAAGGTACGGCACAGTCCTCGCACCCTCCAGGGAGCAGCCCAGACTGGCTGGGTTCCAGCACTTCCTGCAGAGCCTGCAGCCCACAGTGACCGAGAGTGAGTCAGGAGGCGGGAGACCGGGCTGCAGGAGGCAGGGGACAGGAACGTCCGTCCCTCACGCCTGGAGTCCACTCCCTCAGAGAATGGCTTTAGCCTCGCCGCCTCTGTGGCCCCAGACCCTCTTCCTTCTGCTTCGTGCAGCTCCTGTGACCCCTGTGGAGGACGGCGAGGCCAGGCTGCCGCGGCCGGCTTCCCCGCTGATGCACATCGAATCCTTCCTAGCAGCCCTCACCACTGCCAACCAGGATGGCAGGGTCATCCTGAGCCGCCAAGGTAATCCCAAGGAGGAGCCAGCCTGGAGCTGCAAGGAAGGCCTCGTGCCACCTCCCCGGGCGAGAATCAGGAAGCGGGGTGGTGGTGACTGGCCCCCTCTGGCCTGTGGTGAGGGAGATAAGAGGCACTAGGACGCGGGGGCGTCTTGGGCCAGGCTGTGAGGGAAGCCGTGAGGCCTGGTGGTTGTGGTTAGGGGTTGAGGCTTGATTCCCTCACCTCCAGGCTTTGTTTCTTTATCTCTCTGAAGATAAATGTGCCAAGAGATGATAGTGCTCTACCTCAGGGTTGTTCTGGGGATTAAGTGGGACCTCATCAAAGAGGAACGCGGTATCCCTTGTGACTCCTATGGAGACTCAAGTGAGCTCCCTTCTGCCTCAGTCTCATGGACGTCTTTGTTGGGCCTGCAGCCTGCCTCTTGCACCATGGAGCTCTCTGTTTTGTTTTTTTTTTCTTCAGGAAGTCTCAGTCAGAGTAGCCTCAAATTCTTGCTCCTGAATCCAGCCGTGCACTTTGCCCAGGTGGTGAAGGAATGCCGGGCCGTGGTCATCGCGGGGGGCACCATGCAGCCGGTAAGGGAACCAGAGCCTGCCTCTTGGGCCCAGGTGTTGGGAAGGGACAGCTGCACCGTCAGAGCCCCCCTGTCCAGTGGGCCCCAAACCAGAAAGGGGTCAGCTTGAGCAGGCCAAGCAGCGTCCACCAGGGGGCATTGCTGTACTATCTTCAGGCCTGGGCCTTTAGCCCAGGGTCAGGGGTGGGCGAGGGCGCAAGGGCACTGCTGCCTGCCTGGAGCCACAGGACCACACCTCTCCCAGAGACAGCTGTTCCGGAATTGCAGGCCCCCACTTGGTGCCTTAGTGCCGTCCCTTTCTTAGACCCACCATAGATGCCACCTTCCTCTCTTATACCTTCATAGACACACACACACATTCATAGGAAAGCGTTATG
>CM053611.1:23221203-23243385 GCA_028646535.1 Procyon lotor | reverse complement strand
TCTTTTCTTTTTTTTTTTTTTAAAGATTTTATTTATTTGACAGAAACACAGCGAGAGAGGGAACACAAGCAGAGGGAATGGTAGCGGGAGAAGCAGGCTTCCTGCAGAGCAGGGAGCCCGATGCGGGGCTGGATCCCAGGACCCTGGGATCACGACCTGGGCCGAAGGCAGACGCTTAACGACTGAGCCACCCAGGCGCCCCTCTTTTCTTTTAAAATTGTATTTATGTGCCAGAGAGCACAAGCAGAGGGAGAGGAAGAAGCAGGCTTTGCACTAGGCAGACAGCCTGATGCGGGGCTCAATCCCAGCATCCTGGGATCATGACCCAAGCCGAAGGCAGATGCTTAACCTAAGCCGCCCAGGGGCCCGAGTGTCCTGTTCCTGCTGCACTTAGGATGCGGAGCATGTGGAACCTGCAGCTTCGGGAGGCTTGGAGAAGCAGGACTGAGCTAACCCTCCAGGTGTACAGTCCCTGCAGCAGCTCATGTCCCCAACCATGTCCCGAGACAGCTCCTGATGTCACAGTTTGAGCTGGGTGAGGCTCTGTCTCTTAGTTTAGAGAGGAAGGTTCTAAGCAGGCTACTAAACCAGGAAGGAACCCAAAGCCCAGCCAGGAAGGGCAGGAATATTAGGGACGGCCTCCCAGCCCTGGGCAGGGGGGCTGGGTGCTGCCCCTCAACCTTTGGGGTTGGCAGAGAGCACCCTGTTGGGAGTCTGGTGGTGGCAACAAGAGAAGGTGGCCCTTCCCTTAGAGCCCCCCTGCCGGAGTGGGCCAGGAATCCTCTCACCTTGCTCCTGCTCCTTCTGTTTCTTCTTCTCCAGCTTGCGCTCCTTGACGCTGCGGAGCTTGGCCTTGCCGATGCCCCCAGCCTGGCGGATGGACTCCAGCAGAGTGGCCCGGCCACTGGAGGGGTCCACCACTTCCTTGGGCGCTCCCTGGACAGTAGCTGGAACGGGCAGGGTGTGAGCAAGAGGGCTGCTCAGGCAGGCCTTGCCCGGCCTGAGGTTCTGGGGGTCCAGAGGCTCCCCCTCAAGCCTGGCTGTAGGTCTTTCCTCTTGAAAGAGGAAGCCAGTGGGTGAGGCCAAGCCCTGGGAGGCTGTCTGCAGCGTGGATGCTGTCTGCAGCGTGGATGCTGCCTGCGTCTGCCTGAGCTCAGCAAGTCCTCTGTCCGGGCAGCCCTGGTCCCTCTCCCAATGCTGCTCGGCTTAGGGGCCACCGCAGAGGTGGCCCGTGGGAATCTACTGATGCGGACAGTGTCCGAACTTGACACATGAACCAGTGGGGTTTCTGTGCCACGTCTGGGTGCTGGAGATAGACGGGGAGATGTCTTGCTAAAACTGAAATCCTGTGATTTAAAGATAAGGATATTTTGTTGCTGAAGCTTTGTATTATTTTCAGTAGTTGCCCCTTTCCCACTGGTGTAAGTAGGAACAGGGGACCACGGTTCCCTATGTCCTGGAGGTGAGAATTCTGGGGGGCTACAGAGTTTGAAAGCCACTATTTCATGACCCCAGGAGAACAAGATTTTGAAACTGGAACTATTCTGAAAGTCTAGAATTTATGGTCACATGAACCTACAGGAAGCCCTCCCGGGGTCCAGAAATCAGAGGCACACGCCCCTCACCCTGACCCCCCACATACCCCCGTGCTGCCCCTACCTAAAGGAGACGCGCTGCCACTGCTGTCGTCCTCCCTGGCACCTTGGCGCGGGGAGGCCGTGGGCGGGGGCGGGGGCGCGCTGACCAGCACAGCCGGAGCTGGGGGAGGTGGGGGTGGCGGCGGCGGCGGTGGGGGCGCTTTTAGCACCCCATCTTCCAGGTCTGCAAGAGAGGCAGGTAAGTGTGAGGTGCCTAGGACTGCAAGTGGCCAAGGAAGGGAGTTCTTGCCCAGCTGCTGCTCTCCGCTCACCGGGCTTGAAAGTCTCGGCCACCTCTGTGTGGAACGTGGGCAGCTCTGGAATGGTGCCAGGCGCAGAAGGGGCGATGCCGGGGCCCAGGTCAGCGCTGTACATGAGGTCATCGGCGATGCCTGGCAGGTCGGGCAGGTAGGACGGCACGTCGATCTCAGGCACTTGGCCCAGGTCGGGCACGTAGAAGTAGTTTTCTGGAACCTGTAGGATTAGGCGGGGTATGAGCGGGGGCTGAAGGGGGCGTGGGCCCCGTGCGTCCCCGTGTACAGCAGGTGGGGGCAGGGGCTCAGCGGACCTCTCACCAGGCTGACGCTGGCTGGGCCGGGCTGCTTCTCCACCCCCTCCCCCCACGGGCAGCATCAGCTCTACCTGCTGCTCCAGCTGCTCCCTTTTGCTGATGGACAAAGGAGCATCGAACAGCTTCTCCTCCGTCTCTGCCCCTAGCATCACGTGGGTCTTTGTTACAGCACCAGCCAGGGGGTCCAGGAACACATACTTTTTGTACCTACAGTGGTGGGAGGGGTGTCGGGCAGCCCGTCATCGGCTCGAGGCCCATGACCCAACTTTCCTACTTCAACGGAGCCACAGTCTGTACTGTGGACGCCAAGGCCTTGCAAGGGCAATCAAACCGCTCGGCTCCGGGTTCCCCAGCCCGCACACTTCTGCACCGGAGTCTGATGCCCCCCCGCCCCCACAAAGCCAGGCCAGGCCACCCAGCCACCCTCCCAGGGCCCCGCCGTGTGTCGTACAGATTCTCAGTAGTGTTGAACAGCAGCAAGGAGCTGACGGAGCTGATGTTGCTGGGAAGGCCCCCGAGCCCCTCCTCGGCCTCATCCTCCGGCTCGGGCTTGGTGTTCACACACACGGGGAAGTATTTCAGCTTTTCCTGGCAGGGGCAGGGGTGGTAACTTGAGGATGGTGGGCTTCCATGCCAGGCCAAAGGGACCACCCATCCCAGTCCAAGTCCTCTCAGAACAGAACCCTCAGTTCCTCCCCGACACCCGGGGCCACCTCTGGTCACCCCCCGTAAGTGTGTGAGCCCACCAGACCTGCAGGGCCCACTCATCCAGGGGGCGGTGCTTGCTCTGGATCCTGTGGCGGGGGCGTCTCTGCAGGCCAGGGTCCTGGGCCCCCGTGAAGATGGACCCATACTCCTGCAGGCGCTCTGGAGCTGGGTACTTGGCACTGGAGAACACCTGGGGACAAGGGAGCCCGAGATGCTCCAGAGTCTAGGGTGGGGTGGGAAGGCTTGAGCAGAAGGAAAGCTTGAGGTGTGGTCGGGCAAGGTGGGCAGGGCCCGGGCAACTTCAGGGGCACAGGGAGGTAACAGGGATGGGATTTCTGGGACTGCCTGCCAGCCACGGGGACTCTGGGTCACTTGGCCTACCTTGATTGCCTTCTTGCTGCCCTTGATCTTCTCAATCTTGGCCTGGGCCAAGGAGACCCTCTCCCCAATGGCCTGCAGCTGCCTCCGGCTGAGCTCTACTCGCTGAGAGATTCTGCCATGGGGGGGAAACAAAACACAGGGGCTGAGGGCTGCTCCCCAAGCCCCTGCAGTCTCCTGCACCCCTGCTTCTATCTGTAAACTTGTAAAGCTAAGGGCTTCGGCAAGGGCCCTTAAAATACAGAGTTACCTGCTTGTTATGGCTGACCCTGAACTGCCCAGGTGACCTCTGCACGGATCACGAAACTGAAGGGTCTACAAGTGAACTCTACTGAGTTCCTGGAGCCCTAGGTACGAATGGGCCATCACCCTGGCCCCAGGGCGGTGCCTGGATGTGCCATTTGTCAGGGACAGGGCGCCTGCCTCAGGAGTTTACAGCCTCAAGCAGGGACAAGCAGAGAGAAAATCGTCATGACTCCTGGACCCAGTCGCCTATTTCCAGATGAGGAGACTGGAGTTCCCAAGAGGGAGGGGGGGTCGGGCAAAGCTGGGTCTAAATCAAGTCCAGACCCACTCACGGGGAACTGCCCTGGCACACAAATGGCTCGTGTGCACAAATCCAAAGTCCTCACCATGGTTCCCCTGGGTGTGGTCCGAGAGCTGGCTCAGAGGTTTCCACCCACCCTTCCCGGTGCGGTGGGCTCCAGGGACCCCAGTGCCCTGCTCTTCCCTTAACAGGCCAGACGTCTTCCCGTGTGGCCTATGCACTGACTGGAGTGCCATTCCTGCAGAGAGCCCCGGGGATGGCTTCTTTGCTTCACTGAGCACGCTCCTCACTGAAGCCTTCCTGACCACCAACCCCCCTTCTGCACAGAGCACTTGAAATGCCTCTATTGCCTGTCTGCGCTCCAAGGTCGGGGGGGGGGGGGCAGGGGGCGGCTTTGTTCCCTACTGTTTTCCCAGTGCCGACACCTGGAGAGGCTCCCTGAATGACTAGCACCCATATGCCCTTAACATAAATGCACTGGAGCCTCACACTGCCCCCTGTTACTGAGCAACGGCGAGGTTCTTCTCCCTGCAGAGCAGACTGGCTAAACAGGGGCCAGTCCTCCTCCTGATTGCTCCCCCACCTGCACGAACAGCAGCCCCAGCCCACGACCACTACGCCTCACACTCAGGGCGCGTGTCGGCGCCCACCTGGCTGGAGGGAGCATACACGTGAGGAAGAAGCAGGACCGCCATCACCGGTTTACAGGGAAAGGGCAGAGGCCGCAGCGGGTGGCAGGGGGGCCCCATGGACTCGGGGGTCAGGGAACGCCATTTCTTTAAAGGTTGAACGGTCCAGGCGCTGGACCAATCTTCCTAAATCAAACCCTACAATCTCGGGAGGATTCTGGCCCCCCCAGAGCACCTGCTGGATCAGCCAATTTCCCAGCCCAGGGGTCTGGGCTCCCTGAAGTCTCCCTGCTTACTCTGGCCCCTTACGTGCAGGGGCTCAGTGAGGCGGGGGAGCTGGGGTACAAGCTGGCACCCAACGCAGCTTGGTCTTCCCTGACAGATTGGGCTGAGTGGGCAGCAAAGGAGCCCGAGAACAGAGGGCAGAGGTGCCTTCCATGAGAGAAGACAGACCCACCAGACCTACATGAGCCCCATCTCTTCTGACAGGAAGAAGGGCTTGCACCCGTGTGCTGAGAAAGGGTACTGAGGCGCAGGCTACTTCCTTCTGCTCCCAGCCCAGCCATTCTGCCCCGGGGCACGGGAGCCACCTCAGTGGTTACTGCCTGCACGGCCTGAAGTCAACGGGAGAGTGGGAGGGACAAAGGCCGTTCTGTTCTGGTTCTTTCATCAAGGAGAGAAAGGCTGATCTCAGTTGCAAACGTAAAGCTTAGCCATAAACCTTGGCAAAGTTCCAGAATGAATTATTAAATCAAGGGTCTGTAAGGCCTCCGAAGAGAAAGAGGCAGATCCCAGGGGCCAACATTGTTCTAAATTCACAGCATTTCTTTTTCTGACAGGGTTATTAGACTGGTGTAGCAGGGGAAAACCTTAAACACAGTGCATCCTGAGTCAGCAAGGGTTCTGATGGCTTCTCACAAAATCCTACGGACAAGATGGAGCCATGCGGATGGGAGGAGAGCACATTTAGGAAAAATCAGAGCCAGATGAGCAACAGCACCCGAAGGGCACTGCTGAGCAATGGACTGATTTCAGCCTTGCACGAAGTTCTCTGGCACGGCCCCGTCCAGCTCATGCAACACGGGGTTAGTAAACTGGGGAGAGCAAACGGAGGCAGGTCAACATGGTCTGCATGGGGAATCAAGACTCACAAATCTTGAGAGGCTGGAAGGATGGTCTGCAATCAACAAGATGAAACTGACGAGGTATGAGGTCTAGCATTTAGCTGTAAGAAGTCCGGTGCACAAACACAGAAGATGGAGGAGGGTTAGCAGCAAGGCCTGAGGTTTTGGTGAACTAGAGCTCAGTATGAGCTCAAAGTGTGTTAAATAGCTTAAGAAGGAAATGAGATCCTGGGGCACACAGCTCCCTGTCCCTCCTCCCTTCTTTCAGTAAACAGGGGACATCTACTTTCTTGGGGGCACTAGAAAGAAAACAGACCCCAGATTAATGAGCTAATCTGTGCTGGGCACCAACCTCCCCATAGCTGTGTCCCCTTTAAAATGGATCCACATTTTAAGAGAACTCTGAATTCCTTCTAGACTAACTATAGGGTCTGCCTTAGTCACTGCTGTGTCCCTAGCCCCTGGCACTGCACTAACAAGTAACTGGCTGGAAGAAAAACGACAAGTTCCAGAATGTCCAAAGGAGGGTGATGGTGAGGGGTGAGCCACTCATGTCCTGAGGGTTCTGGCGACAGGTGAGGTGACTCAGACAATATGGTAATTCTCTCCATATATCAAAACCGTCACTAGTGCTGGTGGGTGGAAAAGCGATTGCACTTATCCTGTCGGCCCCGCATGAGGACCAGCGGGTGGAGTTACAAGGAACCAGCTCTCAGTTCTGCACCAGGAGAACTTTCCAGCAAATTCTCCTTCTAGGAGAGCTCTGCAAATCCGATTCCCGCGGGACGAGCACCTGTCAGGAATGCTCCAAGGGAGGCTGCTGTGGGGGGCAGGGGAAAGCAGACAGGATTTCCAGGGTTATCAGAGAGCCTATCAGTCTAAATAACAGCCGGCTTGCTGACAAAGCCCCCCGACAGTCCAACCTCTCACAGTCAGAGCTGTGGTGCCAAGAGTGCAGGGCATGCATGGAAGCGCTCTCACAACGGGCAGTGGCAGTGCCGAAGCTGGCATCAGTTAGGACCGGTAGGCCACACGTGGCTGGGGTCGAGTGCCATGACCCATTAGCAGTGTGCTCCACGGGGGGTGTGGGGGAGCAGTGGCAAGAGGGCGATCTGTTTGCTATTCCTAACCTACGCCTCCTCGCTTGGTGGTTTGCTTCACGGCAGGTCACTTTCCAAGCTTATCACTGAAGCCATGTCCCCAAAACACATCTGCCCAGACCCCAACGTGGTCTCTGTGGGCGTCAGGAACGGAACTGGCTCAGTCAGTCTGCTCAGAGCCCGGGACAGAGCTGAGTCGGGGAGCACACATCTCCCAGGGAGAGAAGGGGCTGCTATGCCCCACAAACCTGAGTTTACCATGTACTTAGCAGCAGTACGACCTTGCACAAGTCACTGAGATGGCCTATGCCTCAGGCTTCGTCCGCTGTGACACGGGGCCAGTGACTTCTACACCATGGAATGACTGTAAAGGTTAAAAGGGGCAGCAGTGTGCCCAGTGTTGCTGGGCTAGCTCATGAATCCTCGGTGCTTCTACCACCCATGAGGTTAAGAGGGATGAGGGGTTCCAGGCACTCGGGGAAAGCAAGAAGAGGCGATGCTGAACAGACATGAGGGAGGATGGTACAGGATGGTCCAGGCCCAGGAAACCACAGGGAACACCACGGAGGCTGGGGACAGGGCGATGGGAAGACGCTCCTCCTCCCGGAGCACCAGAGGGACCACTGCTTGGGCTCCTGGTCCCCACCTCCCATGCTGACCCTCCATCCCCTCACAGACGATTTCCTGCCACAGCCTTCCTGCCCCCTGCGATCAGCAGGCTCTCACGCCTTCCCACCTGCCCACAGAGGCTGCTGGGGAGGAGGGAGCACCAGCTTCTCCCCTCACCAGTCCTATCCCTTGGCATTGCGGACCCTGTGTCACCTCCTCCGCCCCCGGCATGATTAGGAATGATCTGCTAATTATGCAGGCAGCTGACTGAGCTTCCTAACCTTGGGAGTCACCAGGTGCCAATCAGGGCCAAGAGAGGACCAGAGGAGGGGGGAGGTGAGGTAGAGCGGGGAGGATGGGAAAGGAGGAGGGGGAGGGAGGGAAGCGAGGGAAAGAAGGGAGGAAGGAGGGGTTGGAAAGACAAAGGAGAGGAAGGGGAAAAGCTCTGCAGAGAAAAGGAATCTCCCCAGGCTGCAGCTTCCCACACAGCACCCCAACTTCCACACACGGAAGCTGTCCAGTTTCTCTTCCCCCCGCCCCCTAACCCCCTCTGCCTCGTCATCTAAGTCATGCGAAGCAGGTGACGTCTCTGGGCGGCTATTTTGGGGCCTGGCTTCTCCCAGGTGAGGGCCGGGCAGATCGCCAGGGCAGGGGGAGGCGCAGGTCCAGGAGAGCCTGAGAGGCACTTGTCATGCTCTTCAGGCTCCACGCGGCTCCTGCTGCGGCAAAGCAGGAGGAAGAAGGCCAGCTCGGAATGCTAATTTCCCATGAGCTCACCTACCTGCGGAACTGGGCACGGGCGCCCCTGGGCTGAGGGGCCTGGGCCTGAAATGGGGGAGCGGTGGGGAGGAGGGACACCTGCCTCTTCTTTACAAGAGGTTTTCAAGCAGGTGGAGTAAGTTTAAGGGGGGAGATTCCAAGCTGGGGTCCCTTCCCCACGACAAAAGCCTATGAAAAATGAAAAGCCCACGGGCTTTTGCTGCAGCCTATGGAGGGTGGGAGGAGCAGGGGATACGGCTGGGTCTGGGGCCGCCCCACCCCTGCTATCCCAGACCCCTCTTTCCTTCATCCTGTTCCCAATCTGTCATCATGTCCTGTCGTTATTCGCTCTGAAATGTCTCCTACCCAGCCCTCCCTGCCTGCGGTGGGGCTGCAGCCTCACCCCTTCCCTGCCCCCCCTCCTGGCTGCCCCGTGGGCCGCCTGCTCAGCCTTCTCTAAACCCTTCTGTCGCACCCTTCCCTGCTCCAGAGCCCCCCTCCAAGGCCTGTCAGGGGAAGCCCCCACGGGCCCCGACTGACTCGTCCCCTCCCTCGGCCCTGGCACATTCCCGCAGCGCTGGGGAGCGCAGAAAGCAGCGAGAGGCCAGCTCCTGAGGGCGTGCAATCAGAGGGGGCAGCAAGGCCGCAGGGAAAGGTGACTCTTCACACCCCGATCTGCAGGGCAGGAGCTGAATGTACTGGGCGAGCAGCAGTGTCTGCATGCTCAGGCCAGCCTCCCCGGGGGGCCGGGGATACACCACGCTCCTTCAGGCCTCTGGGCCCTCGCACCCATTTCTAGACCCCACCAGAGGCCCTGCACACCCACGGTCCTACCCCTGCCTAACCACAAGGCAGCCCTCCAGGAGGCCTCCCTGACCGCGGGTAGCAGGCATGCAGCTTTCTTCTCCAGCACCCACTTCTTCCTTACTCAAGTAAGGGCCCTTATTTCCTTTGGGGAACCCGCTGCTCCCACAGGCTCAGGCCCTGCACTTCAGGTGGGGCGAAAGCCGGGGCTCAAAAGTAATGCGGGTGACGGGGTCTAGTCCGTCAGCGTGTCATGGCCTCTGGCCCCGCAAGGGGCTCTGGGATAGACATGAGAACCCAGCCGGGCCAGTGTCCCTCTTTCCCACTGGTCCTGCTGGAGGGCAAGGCCTTTCTGGAAATGGGGCCAACAGAGAAGCGGCAAGCTGGATAGAATGAAAGAAAAATCAGGTACTGACATTGGTTAAACCCTGCAACTCCGAATCCTGCTCCCCTAAACAGGTGACTGTTTGCTTCAAATGGTGTGGGCAGTTCTGAGGCCTACTCATGGTCTCTTCTCTAGAGCCCTAGAAGCCGACACAGTTCACGCTACACGATGAAGAATCAATCCATCTCCACTTGGTGTCTCCCCTACTCTAGACTAGAACGTCCTTGAGGACGGGAACCAGGTTGCACACATCGTCGGGACCCCTCAGGGTCCAGCAGGTCTGGCCCACGGTGGGAGGTCAGTGGAATGACCAGGCACCGGGCTCCCGAGAGGCCCCCTAAGCTCCCTGGACCATGCCAAGTCGCTCGGAGGGCCCACCACTCACCACTCTCTCCCAGAAAACAGACTTCCTGCCCTCTCCTCATTCCATCCCCTGGCACAGGGACGTGAAACTGTCTACGGGGGCCACAAAGGGAAAGGCCAGTTATGCTACGAGTTCAGTGCTCCCCTTAGAGAAAGACAAGCACACGATCACAATCCTGGTGACAAAGCATAAATGTTTCTGACGGATTTCTTTTGGCCTCCATTTCGGTCACTGGGCGGGGGGTGTCTATCATCTGGGACTGGTGGCTCTTAAAGGCCCGTGTCCTCTTGCTAATGCAGTCCCCGGGCATACTTAGCACAGAAGCAAGCACAGGAAGGGCACCGAACACTTTCTCTAACTACTGATAACGAGCTCACGGAGGGCCGCACAGGCAGCCGAGGAGCAGAGCTGACGGCAGCACGTGGAAAGAGGGAACGTTTCCTGAACGCCTACTGGCTGCCGGGTGCTTTCACTCCTTCGCGAGGTTTAATTATTTAATCTTCAGCATTACCCTATGAGGAAGGTAGCATTATTAACACCACTTTACAGATGGGAGCGCCAAGGCTTAGAGAGATTAAGTAACCTGCTCAAGTGTGCGGGGCAAGTCAGTGGGGAGGCCAGACTGGAGTCCGGGGGGCTGCTGCAGCGCCGACCCCCTCTACCACCCTGCGGCACGGCTCCCTGCTCCCACTCGGCCTGGACAGGTACGGGGCAGGGAGCACAGCCGGTGCGCACGGCGGAGGCTGAAGAGTCAGAGGGTCTGGTGTTTATACCACGTCTAACTGGAGACCGTCCCATTTTCTGCTCCCACTGGGGACGGCTTCCGGGAGGAGGTCGGCTTCCCAGTGGTGGAGGGGAGGCCGCACGGTGAAGTAGCCGGGGCTTCCTGGTCTGAGGCACACGCAGGGGAGGGGGAAGGGGTGACCTGGACCTCAGTCAGGGGGACCTCAGTCAGACAACGGCTTCACACTGCCTGGGATGCAATTTTGGTCCCTGTGTGAAGGCACGGGGAGGCCCCAGGAAGGAGAGCGGAGCCCCATCTCAGACTTCTTACAGCCAGAGAAAGACGAGGACAAATGGATGCAGGACAAAACCCGGGACCTTTGCGAGGAAACAGCAAGCACCATTAACTCCTGTTAAACAACCACTGAGTGAAAATCATTATGGCTCAAGGATTGCGCCAGATAGGCACTGGCAATTCTCGCACTCAAAACCGTCATCACTCCTCAGGTAGGCCTTGCCTACCTCACCGGCTTTGTGACCCCCTCAGCCCCTCACCCCTTGTTCTGGGGCGCTGGCTTCCATTCAGGTCCTTTCCACCTCAGGGCGCCAGCTCACGCCCTTCTTTCTTTCTGGAATGTTCTTCTCCTCAATCTGTCTCCTCACAGTAACTCCAACTCACCCTTCAATGTTGCCATACGTGTTTTCTTCACATACGCCTTCCCTGGTCCCTTCCAGACCACGTCAGGCCTCCTGTCACCAACTCCTGGGGCACCTTATCTCCCCTTCACAGACAGACGGTGGTAATTCCAGAGTCTGCAGCCACAGCACCTGGGTGTGAGCTCTGGCTCTGCCACTGGGGCAAATCTCTTAGCCGTGCCTCAGTTTCCTCATCTACACAATGGAGACAACAGCACCTCCTCATAAAGGTGCTCCGAGGGTTAAAGCTCGGGGGTGGCACATGATTCACGCCACGCGACCATCAGTTTTTACAAAACCACTATACCTAGGTCTTAATGACAATTGTGATTAAAGAGCTAATCGTGCCACTGGCTGATCGGAGTCCGTCTCTCCTGCCAGAGTACAGGTCCCTCCCCCGCTCTCCGCAGCACAGCGCTCCTGTGAAACCTCTCGTGAGTTGAAATGACGTGAAGGGAAGAAGCAATGATCAGTTCGTAAAAGCGAGAATCGCTTGGGATTCCTTCCCCTTGGTGAACACAGCTACGGATGTCGGTCGTTCATAAAAGCACGGTGGCAGAAGGTGAACTTTCGGACCGTGGGGGAAACCTGTATCCTCTCTACCTGGGACAGGGACATGGCCTTGCTCCTTGCTGTAAGGAACCAAAATGAGCAGCCTGGTGCCTTGCATGCAGGAAGTGTTGAATAAATATTCAGGATCGGAGTGATATGCAGGAATGACGGAGGGCAGGGCACCCCCCTGCGCCCCCTGGGAGAAAGAGGAGGAGCTGGCAGAGGGGTACTACCTCTGGGCCTGTGGATCCATGGGGAAGGGGGAGGGGCAAGTGGGATAGTAGGCAGGGAGCTCCTATGAGCTCCTACAATTCGAGAAAGAGCTTCTAAGCCGGGCTCCTACCTTGGGCCCCCAGGGCACAGGGAAGCCTGCCAAATCACCAAGAATCAGCAAAAGGGCCACTCCCGGCGGGCGCACGATGACTGCCCAGCCCTCAATCAGGTGCGGGTGGGAGGCAGCACCCACCTGCTGAAGATGTCTCCAGAAACCTTCTGTAGGTACTGCAGGGCATCTGCCACCTGCTGGATGGCCTCCTCCCGCCGCAGGTCCGGCTGGATGAGGGGCACTGCGTAGGTCTGCCCCGCCAACGAGTGCTGGGTCCTCGTGGGAGTCATGGTGCCTGTGGGTGGGAACCAGGGCATGAGGGGCCGAGAGCTGGGAGAAGGGAGTCCAGCCCCCCCCACCCCAACTGTCTGCCGCAGGGGCCGCCTCTGGAGGCGGGGAGTGGGGGACAGAGCACTGGGTGGGGGGCCAGGAGCTCACAGGAGCTGGTACGGTGTTGAAGCTTGTCCAGTAAACGAGGGGGGGAAAGTGGTAGCGACAACAGAGACTAGAGAGAAGCCATCAGAAGTGTGCTGCTCTGTTAGGCGCCCTTTCCATCATCTCATTTCAACCTCTCAAGCCTGGACGAACAAGAGAGAAACCGTCCCTGGAAGCAGAGGGATGGATTGGGGCGGGGAGTGGGGGGAGAGAATCCCTGTGTCGACTGCCAAGTGATACCCAGGTCTGGAAAAGCACAGGAAATGTGGGCTACGGGGTTCTTTCCACTCTGGCCCCGAGGAACTCAAGACCTGGTCCTGAGACAGGATGGGTAGTGGCTGGCAACTGGGCACACGCCAGCGTCTCTGGGCTCTGTTCCCCGGGGCTACAGCTAAGGGGGGGCCAGAAGGAAGGAGGGGCGTGTGGGGGTGGGGGACAAGGAGGAAAAACACTCCTTCCAATTGCAGGATGAGGGCAGAGTCTATTTATACTGGGTTTAATTAACTCCGCTCCCTGGTGCCATTAAAGCAGCAATCACGCTGCACACGGCCCTGATTTGATCGGCAAGAGATGTACCCGGCAGAATATTAAGGCTCCGGGCCCCTATAAATAGGCCTAATCACAGCCCCTCAGTAGAAGACAGTGAGGAAGACATTAATCAGAGCTGGCACTGCACTACAGACCTGTTCTCTGCAGCCCCACGTTGGGGCCCCGGAGTGCAACAGAGGTGGGGGGGGCGGGGTAAGTGTGACAGGGAGGGCCGACGAGGCCTCGCGGGGGCTTTAAGAATGGTGTGACTTGGGGTAAGTCGCCTGCCTTCTCTGAATCTCGGATTCTTCCCAGCTCCCATTCTGTAGTCTTGAGGATGGCGCCACTCTAAGAAGTGGTTCTTCCCAACCCAGCACACCATCTTGTCCAAGCTGGAGCTTATTCCTTGCTCCCCCTGCCGGCTTCCCCAGCCCTTCCTTCTCCCCGGGCTTGTTCCCTCTTACGGGCCACGCAGGGACTCCCCGGTCTGCTCTTAACTTCTCTGGCAGTGACATCCTCAGCTTCCCAGCCCCGAAGCTGCCTAGAATCCTCATCAGGGCCAGGGAGTCACTCTCCACCTCCCCACTTCTCTTCGCTCCTAGCAAAGGACCCAAGCGGGGCCCACTGATGCCTAAGCCAGGAACCTAACCCTCTGAGATCACCGCACTCCTTTCAAGAAGCCCCCCATTTATATATTTATATATTGCTGCAAATTTGCTGGCCTAACTTAATTCTATACCTCAGTTTTCCCATCTGTAAGCTCAGGAGAGGGTAAAAGGGTAAAGGTAAAGAAGGTAAAAGTGGAGACACTTTCTGTGCTCATCTTGAGATGCGTTCCTTGTAAGTTACCCCAACTGTGCGCGCACACACACACACAGAGGAGGGAGTCATATAGGGACAAATCTCAACAAGGAAGCAGCAGGTCCATTCAAGAATTAAGAGACTGAGGGTGCCTGGGTGGCTCAGTCGGTTAAGCATCTGCCTTTGGCTGAGCTTATGATCCCAGGGTCCTGGGATCAAGCCCCACAATGGGCTCCCTGCTCAGTGGGGGGTCTGCTTCTCCCTCTCCCTCTGCCTGCAACTACCCTTGCTTGTGCACACGCTCTCTCTCAAAATCTTGTGTGTGGGGGGGAGAACTAAGAGACTGAGTACAGCTGGTAAGTTGTTTACACATTCTGTCTCCAAACATCTACAGATCAACTATTAGATGCCAGCCATGATTGCAACAAAGATGAATAGGGCACTGTGCTAGCCATTGAGACAGCCTCAGAAACAAACACCACGTGATAACTACTCTAATTCAGCCACAATACAGTGCTAGGGAAGAAGCGCTGAGGAACACATGAACGATCCCTCCAGAGGTTAGGGGAGTCAGCAAAAGGCTCTCAGCAGAAACAGAATCGCCCTGCGGGACCCAGCGGGGCAATGCAGAGAGAGCATTCCAGGGAGAAAGACTTCAACAAAGGTGTGTAGGGAACCGCAAGTGGTGCTGAGTGATAAGGGTAGAAATATCCTTGGGTCCTCAGCAGGAAAAAATAAAAATGCCAGACTGTGATAAACACTGCATAAGAACTTTGCTCGGAGGCCCTTAGGCCCGAGCTGTCCAATATGGCAGTCTCGCTGCACGTGGCCTGCCTGAGTGGAGGGTAGTGTAAGTGCAGAACACACACCAAATTTCAAAGACTTAGCAGGAAAAAAAATGTAGAATATCCTATTAAAATTTTTATATTGATTACAGGCTGAAATGACCATATTTTAGATACACAGGGTTAAAGAAAATCGATTTCGCTTGTTTCCTTTTTTTTTTTTTTTTAGTATTTTACTTATTTATTTGAGGAGCAGAGGGAGAAGCAGGCTCCCCACTGAGCAGGGACCTCGCCGCGGAACTCGATCCCAGGGCCCTGGGATCATTACCTGAGCCGAAGGCAGACGTTTAACCGACTGAGCCACCCAGACACCCCACCTGTTTCTTTTTACTTGCAAAATCACAACGTAGGGCTCACAGCATAGTTTTAGTTGATGCCACTACTTTGCAGAATCTGGTAAAAACCATACCTGACACCATACCCGCCCCTCAGTGCTGTTTATGATCTCAAAAGTGCACGGACTCCTTCCCCAGACCATCCCCGGACCCGCAGCCGCCCAGGCTAACCGCAGGGCCGCGGGCAGTCAGGAAGCAAGCGCCGCGAAAGCACGGAGAGAGGTCAACTAAGAGGCGCTGGAGAAGGAAGGGAGCTGCGAAAGGCAGGGGGAGGGGGTGCGAGGCTTCGGCTGAGCCCGCTTGCAGGCTCAGGGCCCACAGGGTGCAGAGGCCCGTGAGGGTCACGGGAGCCGGCGGGGCGCGACGGGGAGGGAGGGAGGGCCGGGGCGCAGGGCCCCGAATCCCGCGGGCCGGCAGGGCCCTCTCCGCGCCCGGGCCTCACGCCGCTGGGGAGAGCGGCTCACCGGGTGCGGGCGAGCGGGAGGGGGCCCGGCAGACCGGGGGCAGAGGCCCGGCGCCGCTTCCGGGCGGGCGGCGCGGTGGGACGGCGGCCCCGGCCGCGCTCGGCGCCGGGCCTCCCGCGGAGGAAGGGCCCCGCCGCCCCGCCCGGCCTCCCGGAGCCCC
Organism: Procyon lotor; assembly: GCA_028646535.1. NCBI lineage: Eukaryota > Metazoa > Chordata > Mammalia > Carnivora > Procyonidae > Procyon > Procyon lotor. The sequence goes on along the minus strand of CM053611.1, from coordinate 23,227,906 downwards.
TCCCTCCGAGCCCCGCGCCGCCCCGGGGCCTCCCCCGCGCCCTCCCCCGGCCCGCCGCCCGCTCCTCACCTGAGCGCCGCCCGCCGCCCCGGCCGCCGCGCTTCCGCCGCGCCCGCTCCGCCGGGTCCTGGCGCCGCCGCTCCGCCTCTCGGGGCGCTCGGCCCGCTGGTGGAGCTCGGGGCGGCCCGCGGCGGGTCCCCGCGCGGAACCGACCGCCGCGCGTACTGCGGGTCGCCGGGCGGCCCCGAGCCCTCGCCCTCGCCCTTCCCGCCGCCCTCTCCGCCTTCCGCTCGGGCCCAGCCGCGGGCCGCCCGCCCCTCGGCGCCGCCCCCGCGTCCGCCCCTGGCCCCGGCCGCGGCCCGGAACCGCCCTCCCTCCGCCCGCGCGCGCCCTGTAGCCCGGGCTTGGCCTCTGGGGCGGACGGACGGACAGACAGACAGACAGAAGGTAGAGTGGTGGGTGTGCGGCGGCTGGGGTGATGGTGTCATGCACACACTTTCGGTTTCTTTCTGCGGTTTCTGCCACCGCGTTGGACTCAGGCTCCCCTGAATCCTCTGCCCAACCGGGCTTCGAGCTGCATCGCCCAGTGGTAACGAGAACCCTGCCGCGTCGCTCTGGCCGGAGTCCCCCCATCTGACCACGTGCCTCGTCCCCCGCGATGCCCCCGCTGCTGGCCCTTCGCCCTGGCTGCCCTCAGCAAGAGTCCTGTTGGTCAGCTGAGCAAAGAATTACCTACCCTCTTAGTGATTTTGCATCCGCCGCCCCGACCCCTGCCCCCGCCGGCTCCTTGGCTTGAAACCGCCCCTCGTCCCTGCTGTGTTTGCAAGTGACCCTGCTTCTCTACCGAGATCTCTTCCCCTCTGTTGCAAAGTCCTGAATAAAATCTCTTTTCACTGCTACTGTGCAGCTCTGGTTTTCTTTGACAGGTCGGCTTGGGATTGTGAGAAAGTTCTGGAGATTGGTAGTGGTGATGGTTGTACAGCCGCGTGAATGTCCTTAATGCCACTGAATTGTACACTTAAAAATAGTTAAGATGATCCATTTGTGTCATGCATGGGTTACAACAATAAAAAACTAAAGCCAGATGGTATTTTTAAAAGACTAAACAAAAATTTAGGCATATAAAGGAAGCATCAGTCCAGAGATCCTTCCTGAAATCCATTTCTCTGTCTCAAAGTTCTTGGCTCCTGTCTTTTAGGGTTGCCAGATAAAAATACAGAACACCACGTTAATTAAGTTTCAGGAAAAAAATGAATATAGGGGCACCTGGGTGGCTCAGTCTTTAAGCGTCTGCCTCTGGCTGGGGTCACGATCCCAGCGTCCTGGGATCAGCCCTGCATGGAGCTCCCTGCTCCGCAGAAGCCTGCTGGAGCAGAAAGCCTGCTTCTCCCTCTCCCACTCCCCCTGCTTGTGTTCTCTCTCGCACAGTGTCTCTGTCAAATAAATAAACAAAATATTTTTTTTTAAAAAGTGAATATAGACATACAGATATCCCAAACTAAGGGTGAGACACATTTGTACTTAAAAATTTTCATTCATTTGAAATTCAAAATTAATGTTTGAGATTTTGTTTGCTAAATCTTGCAAACTTACTTTCTTAAAACTCTGAATTTTTTCCTCTTCCCTGCTGCCCACCCCATCCTAGAGTTAGGTTAAATTGTCTTTTTTGATGAGCACATTCCGATGTCTTGCTGGCTGTAGCATTTGGTCCGTACGGATGATGAGGAAGAGATAGGTTTCCTCCTGTATTGTAGACTGAAGGCGTCCCCACCCCGTCCAGTGAATATGTGGAAGCACTAACCCCCAGTTTGATGGCATTTGGAGATGAGGTCTTCGGGAGGTAATTAAGGTTCAGGGAAGCTGGGAGTCCTCACGATGAGATTAGAGCCCTTCTAGGAAAAGACAGCGCAGAGCTGGCTCTCTCTAGCCCTCTCCACCACGCAAGGACACAGCGAGAAGATGACCGTCTCCAAGCCAGGAAGACAGTTCTCACCAGGAACCGAACGTGCTCGCGCCTTGATTTTGGATTCCCAGTCTTCAGAACAGTGAGAAATAAATGTGTGCTGTTTAAGTCACTCAGCCCGTGGTATTTGGTCTTTAACGAATATAACCTGCAAACACGTTTTCTCCTCTCTCCACCTGAGTGATGACTGAGCAGGTTCTTGAAGGTATTTTAGGGTTTTCGAAATGCATCAGAGAAGGGAAGTGTGCCATTCAGAAAGGAGGGCAAGCAGGCTTGGGGCTCTGGCACTCATTCTTTGTGCAACTTCGGGCCAGTCATCTAATGGGGGTTGCCCCATTTATAAATCGGGTTGGGGAGTGCTTGGGCCCTGCCTCCTTTTGAGAGCTGCGGAGAAAGGACATCAAAGCGCTTTGTGATCTGTAAAGAGGATTTGTACACGAAAGGAAATTTGTATGTGCTCCGGGATGTTTGTTTACACACACACACACACACACACACACACACACACACACCCTGCCGCCACATACCAAAACAGGCCATATTTTCTCACAAAAGTGCTGCTAGACAGCCGCCCCCGGCCCAGACCACCCAGATCACCGATCCACTTCATAGAAGTTCTTTACCTTATCTACTGAGAGTCTCACCCCGCACCTGATTTTAAAGATTTCCTGGGAGCTGGATGGCAAAGACCTTTCACTTGGGCCACTGGAGCTGCAGTGGGACGCCTTGACCTCAGTCAGAGCAAGAAAAGCTGACATGTGAACGCTGAGGCCCGCCCTGCCCTTGCTGGGCTGCAGCATGACTCCATTTACCCGAGATATCCAAGATAGGGAACCCACAGGGCCAGCACGGGGATGGGAGGTTGGCAGGAGCTGGGGGCGGGGGAAGGAAAGTGGCTGCCGACGGGTACAAAGTTTTATTTTGGGGCGATGGAAAGCTTTGGGAGTAGCATAGAAGGGGTGATTCCATAGTCTTGCGAAGGTACTAAATGCCACCGAATGTTTCGCTTTAAAATGGCCCATTTTATAGGACTTTCTTAAAAAGAAAGCGATCGTGGGGTCTAAGAAATGCTGTGTAAGCACCAATTATTCTGCTAATGCATTCCTGGACTTCCCGGACCTGCATCTGACGCTTTGGTAGCCTCCCCCGTGTGGACCGTGTACTGGACGTGGGATGGAATCCGAGAATTCAAGAATTCGAGAGCTCGAAATCATCTCAGAGGTCACAGAAGGGCGGGCCTTTTCTGTGTCAGAACGAGGCTGAGGAAGACACAACAGCATCCTTCCCCCCATCCTCTCAGAACAGTGTTTGCCCCAGGCCTTCAAACAAGTCCCGGAAACTGACTCTGAAGCGGATGATGGCCAGAATGTGACTGCGCTTCCATGGAAGCGGTGAGGGGAGCATAGCGCACGGGGCGCTGAGCATTCAGTAACGATGGCTTTCAGTTGTGCCAAATAGAAGCCTCGCTCCAGGGTTTAAGCGTTAGGATTTCTACTTCCACGTTATAGGAGAACCCGATGGAGGCAGCACAGGGCCGGGACGATGGCTTCACAGTTCCTTGAGGAACCTGGAATCTTCTTTCTCCGCTGCTTTGGCGCATGGCTGTCATCTTTATGGTCCTTAAGTGTGCGCTCTGTTCCTGGGCATTGCGTCTGAGTTCTAGGTGTGAAGGCAGGAAGCATAAAGGAAAAAGGTAAAGGGCAGATATGAGTCCAATCCATTCTCTTTTTGAAAAGCTCCCCTAAAGGGCACCTGGCTGGCTCAGTGGGTTAAAGCCTCTGCCTTCAGCTCAGATCATGATCTCAGGGTCCTGGGATCGAGCCCCACGTCGGGCTCTCTGCTCAGTGGGGAGCCTGCTTCCCCCTCTCTCTGCCTGCCTCTCTGCCTACTTCTGATCTCTGTCAAAAAAAAAAAAAAAAAAAAGCTCCCCTTAAGGGGTGCTTGAGTGGCTCAGTCCGTTAAGCGTCCTACTGTTGATCTCAGCTCGGACTTCAGTCTCAGGGTTGTGAATTCAAGCCCCGTGTTGGGATCCACGCTGGGCGTGGAGTCTATATTAAAAAAACAAAAAACAAAAAACAAAACAAAAACAAACAAACAAACAAAACTTCCCTAAGACTCTCTATCCAGCAACTTTCTCTTACATTCTATTGGCCAGGACTGGATCACACGACTCTCCCGGCTCCAAGGAAAACTTGAAAAATGGGTATTGTTAACTGGGTGTGCTGCTGTCCTGAATGAAACTGAGATTCTACCAGGAAGCAAGGGACAACGAACAAAAGGTAGTCGACCGTGCAATATTTGCTACACTTACCTCGGCCTGGGTCTAGGAGTTGGGGGGCTGCTCAGAGAAGGCTTTCTGGAGGATGGGATGTCAGAGATGAAGTTTAAAGGCTAAGCAGGAGCTACCCCAGGAAGCAGGGTGCAGTTACAGGCATTCCGGGGCCATGAGACAGCAGGAGGTACTAATTTAGTACCCTAGCTGCCGCATCAAGCCAAAATTATATAACAGCTTAAGCATGATGGAAGTTTACATCTCACTAATGGAACGTCCAAATCAGCTGGATGGTTCTCCTTCACGTTTTAACTCAGGGACATTGGTGCTTTCCACCTGAGACTCTGTCATCTTCAACATGGGGCTTTCAAGTTGGCTGCCATCCTTGGAAGGGGAAAGAGCATGAAGAGCATGTGGGAGGTTTGAAGGAAGGGGCCCGGAACTGGGCATATTCTATTGGCTAGAGCTTGTTCAAGTGGCCACGCCTAACTTCAGGGGAGACTGGGAAATATTGTCTATCTATACTCCCAGGAGGAAGAGCTAGCTGGTTTGTGCAACAATGCTTATGGAAGACCACAAACAGTTCGATGTTGCCGAAGCTCAAGACCGAGAGGGGTCACGATGAGACTGAGAGGTAGGTGGGAACCAGATCACAATACTAGGTACCATTTTTGGAACTCCTACTCTGTGCCGGGCAGTGTGCTTGGTACTTTACATATATAATTTCAAATACGTTGGGTATCTGAGTTGTGGAGACGGGGTGAGGGATCACCTACATTTGTTTCGCAAAACAATCCTATTTCCTCGTTTAAAAAAAAGATTTTATTTATTTGAGAGAAAGAGAGATCAAGCAGGGAGAGGGGCAGAAGGAAAGGGAGAAGCAGATTCTCCTGCCGAGCAGGGAGCCCAATGCGGGGCTCGATCCCAGGACCCCGGGATCATGACCTGAGCTGAAGGAAGACACCCAACTGACTGAGCCACCCAGGCGCCCCTCATGTGACAATCCTATTTCCCTAGCAAGTGTACAGAGCTTTAGTGTATGCAAAGCAAAAGTACATGTACGATATTGAATACTTACGAGAATCTGGTGAAAATATTCCCATCATCCCCATGTTGAGTTGGAGAAAAATGAGGCTTTCAGAGGTTTAAGAACTTGTTTGAGGTCAGGCAAGTCTACCTCTTAATAAGCACTCCCATCCACTATATTATATTACCTCTCAAAGAGGGTCTCATGGTCCTAGTAAGGAGTCTGGACTTGAGCCAGCATGTGTTGAAACCTTGGGATCACAGCCAGTAGCTTTGGAAGAAGCTACCCCTTTCTGATGCCAAAATTGGGCTCCCTCAGATTTGTTCAGACTTACCCGGAATCAAGCAGGAAGCCTTTCATTAAACCATGAATGCCTTCTTCTTGGGGCGGCACCTAGCTCTCCCAGGTGAGGGAGGGCTCCCTTTTCAGGGTGGGGGACAAGGAGTGTCAGTGCCCCTCTCGGAGCCCAGGAGGTAGCTCTCCTGCCGACCAAGACTATAGAGGCCAGAACTGGGCGCAGTAGGAGAGCTCTAGCATCAGGAGGGCTCAGAGAGGGGGACCAAAGCTCTCCGTCCCCTCCCTCGGAAAAATGGAGCCCTTCCTCAGCAGCGAAGAGAGAGAGAGGGACTGGAAGCGGGGCCACAGGCAAGGCCCACTTATCCATTAGGCGCCGTAACACGATACTTCCAAGGGACCGCAAAAGTATTTTAATTAAAATCAGAAGAGAAAAATGAACCGCAGATCCAGGAAGGTATTTGAATACATATTAATATGTTCATCTATATGCCAACGTAGTCATAAAATCTAATTTTTAATATTTTTTAATGGAGTAAGGTCCTCACGAAGGCAAAAGTGCTCGGTCTATGAAAGTAATAACGAGGCTGGTGTGTGAAAGTGATGGGGAGATAGGGAGGGGTGAGTGTGAGGGTGAGTGTGAGTGTATGTGTGTGTTTCAAGGCTCAGATGAGGCCCCAGGACCTTGGGCTCTCATGTCTCCAGCTCTTGGACTTATTATGGTCATACTTAGGGCTGCAAGCTACCAGTGTCCATCTCTCTGAACTCCACATAGGATAGGCTCTAAGAAACCTGAAACCTGGCCCCCAAGGCCTCTGCCCTGCATGGATCTCCACCACAGGAGTTGCTCCCCTCCCTTCCTGGCCCAGTGTCCACAGCTCTGAAATCCCACTTGTGTGGGAGCTGGGCACAGGGCAGCAGGACTAATCCTCGAAATAGCTCAGGGAGGATTATCCCAGCCTGTCAGCGGCAGCACAGCCGGGCTCATGCCCAGGGAGGAGGAGGCCAAAGCAGGGTGGCTGCCCAAAGTGGAGAGACTGGGGAAGGTGAATATCCGGCAGAGGTCCCAAGCCGGGCGGGACAAGAAGATGGGTCCTGAGGGACGGTACTAAATCTTGGAGGTGGGATTATGCAAATAAAGCCCATC
>CM053611.1:23150750-23220703 GCA_028646535.1 Procyon lotor | reverse complement strand
GTGTGTTACCTCACTGGCCACCTGCGTGTGGACCGACATGACTACGCAACTTTCTGCGTGATCACTGGCCCCTATAAAACTGTTACGCCCTTTGACCTAGGGGTCCAAGTCCTGACCCCGCTGTGTCGGATATACTTGGGCCCAAGCTCGAGCTTGCAAATAAACCCTCTTGCATTTGCATCGGTATTGGCTCCTCGGTGGTCTCTCGGATTCGAAATCGGGGGCGTTACAAAGGCAGAGGCTTTAACCCACTGAGCCACCCAGGCGCCCCAAACCAAGCGTATCTTGAAATCCCATCTTTTCCAGTGGGTGACAAGAAGGCAAGACATGATTTTTCTGAAGCCCCATTCTGAGCCTACTTCCTGATACTTCAAGTATGTAAATCTGTTTAATCAGTATGCAAATTAGTCTTCCGGTATGCTAATGTGTATGCATAGACTTGAGAATCCTGATAGAAGGACCAGGTGAAAAGTGGGCCGGGAAAGCGGGCATGGGTATGAGTCATGAGAGGCTCAGGCAGGTTGGAGGTGGAGGTGCAGGGGGGAAAGGGAGGCTGTTGTTTGAAGGTCTGGGTGGACCAGCAGGGGACAGTAGGATTTGGGTAACTGGAGAAAGCAGAAGCGGAATGGTTGATCTGGGGCCTAGTCATTTGCAGGCACTGAGCCCTTGAAATGAGACCTCCGTGTGCCACTGAGGAACTGAGCTGTTAACTTAATTTTAATTCATTTAAGAAGAAATTTTAAAATTGAATCGGTTACTGGAAAACTTAAATATGTGTGAGACAACTTGGGCATGTGAATTTACTTTTTGACATAAATTTTGCAGAATCTAAATACAGACCACGTGTTTCCAATGAAAATTGAGCATCCAGGGGTGCCTGGGTGGCTCAGTGGGTTACAGCCTCTGCCTTCAGCTCAGGTCATTATCTCAGGATCCTGGGATCGAGCCCTGCATCAGGCTCTCTGCTCAGTGGGAAGCCTGCTCCCCTCTCTCTCTCTCTGCCTGCCTCTCTGCCTACTTGTGATCTCTCTCTATGTCAAATAAATAAATAAAATCTTTAAAAAAAAAAAATTGAGCATCCAAACTGAAATGTGCTGAAGGGTGAAATACACAGTAAACTTTTGGGGCTTAGAATGAAAAAAGAATTTTTTCAAGTATCATTTGTAATTTTTTATATGATTCCACGCTGAAATGGTAACATTTTGGACATACGGATTAAGAAAATATAGTTTCAATTAATTTCTCTCCCCTGTCCCCGTCCCCGTTTTTTTTTTTTAAGTAATCTCTATGCCCAATGTGGGGCTCAAACTCACAACCCCAAGATCAAGTCAGGCACCGTGATATTAATTTCACTTTTAAAAAACTTTTAAAAATATGGCTACTAGAAACTTACAAATCACATATGTTGTTCACCTTATATTTCTATTGAACATCTCCTCTCCAGATGTAAATAAAGGCTGCTAAGAGGGATTTGCAAGGGGCAGAAGGCTCTCTAGGACAGAGCCAAAGCCAGCCTGGTGGTGGGATTGAGGGGTTAGGCGAGACAGGAGGGTAGAGGCAACTTGACCTGCCAGTGTTAAAAATGTGTTTCAGGGTGCAGGCCATGTCTGTTAGTTTATATCCTGAGGCTTAGGTGTCTCTTAGCTACCCCTAGATCTGCACCCCTCAGTGCCCCTGTGGCCTCCTCCTCCCAGCCCCCATGCTGCCATCTTTGCTCATGTGCGGGCAGAGGGTCATGTCTTCTTCCTCCTTGTATCCACAGTATTAACATCATGCCAGAGTTACGAAAGACATTTAGCAAGTCTTTTGCAGATAGATGGAATGGCAGCCCAATTGCTGTTGGCTTCAGCGGGCTAACAAGTGTGTGCTGGGCTGAAGAGACCTTAAGGAAAGAGGAGGACAGGCCCTGAGAGAAAGGAAGGGAGAGCCCGCTTGGAGCGGACTGTCCTCACACCCTGGGGAAGTTCCAGGGACCCCTAGGAAGTGGAAGGGGCCTGTGTTTGTGTCAGTCTGATAACAGCTCCCCAGCCCATCTTCCATCTGGATTTTTTTTTTTTCCAGTAGCTTCCTAACTGGTCTCCTGCTTCCACTCTAGACATTTCAATCTATTCTCAACATGGCAGCCAGAGGTGTTGTTTAAAGACATGTCAGGTCATGTGACGACTCAGCCCAAAACCCTTATTTCAGAGTAAAGCCCTAGCCCTTAAAATTGCCTATGTGGCAACAGACTCTAAGGTGACCCCCAAGATCCCCATTGCTTTGTATACATACATGTGTGTGACCCCTGCCCCTTGAGTGTGGACCAAACCTGGGACTTGCTTCTCACCAAGAGAAAACAGTGAAGGTGACAGGACACGTGTGACCACATGTATGTGCTTATTATATAAGAATGCAAAATTGTGGGGCACCTGGGTGTCTCAGTCAGTTAAACATCCACCTTCGGCTCAGGTTATGATCCAGGGGTCTCAGGATCGAGCCCTGTGTCCGGCTCCCTGCTCAGTGGGGAGTCTGCTTCTCCCTCTCCCTCTGCCCCTCCCCGCCACTCATGCACACGTTCTCTCTCTCTAATAAATAAATAAAACCTTTTTTTTTAAAAAAAAAGGATGCAAAATCATCATGACGTGTTGCCAGGGGCAAGCCCTTGCTGCCTTTGAAGGAGCAGGCTGAGGTGCTGCAAACTGCCTTGCGCGGAGGGCGAAGCAGCAAGGAGCTGAAGAGGCCTCCTGTCCTTCTCCACAAGAACTGAGGCCTCCCGTTCAGCAGCCTGCAAGGATCCTAATGCTGCCCTGTGAGACCGAAAGCAGACCCTTCCCCGGTCAGGCCCCAGATGCGAACCCAGCCCTGGACAACACTTTCTGTTTTTGATTAAGCTATAATTCATATACCATAAATTTTGCCCTTTAAAAATGGTTTTTTTTGCTCTCAGAGTATACAATTCAGTGGTTTTTAGTATATTCATGAAGTTGGGCAACCATCACCACGACCCAGTTCCGAAATATTTTCGTCACACTAGAAAGAAACTCCATTCCCATGCGAGGTCATTACCCTTTCTCCCCTCCCCCAGCCACTGGAAAGTGCTCATTTCCTTCCTATCTCTGGGGACTTCTTTACCACAGCCTCACAGAGGACCCAGTTCCCTCGTGCCCAGACTCCTGACCTCCAGGAACTGTGAGTTAAGAAGTGCGTGGTGTTTTAAGCCTCTAAGTTTGTGGTAAAGTTATTGCACAGTAATAAATAACTAATATGGATTTTGGTGCTGGAAATGGGGTACTCCTGTAACAAATACCGAGGAATACAGGAGTGGCTCTAGAATGGTGTGGTGGGCAGAGCTGGGGGGTATTAGAAGCAAGGCACGGGACCCGCCCACACCCAAGGCAAGGGGATTATGCAATGGTGTGAATACAAAGAGGTAGAAAGTCATGGGGGTCACCTCAGAGTCTGTCCACTCTTCCCTCTGCCCCCCCAGTGACTCATGTCCATTGTACTTGCAAAATAAATTCACCACCAGCCCCCCCCAAGGTTAAAGTCCAGAGAGTCGCCAAAATCAGGTTTAGGTATAGATGAGATTCCTTTAGGCGTTCCTTTTACTTGATTTGTACAAACTGAAGATACGAGCTATCTGCCTCCATAGATATAACATACGACAGTGGGATAATGGCTACGGACATTCCTGTTCAAAAAAGGGTAACAAGGGGTGCCTGGGGGGGTTCGGTGGGTTGGGCGTCTGCCTTCGGCTCAGGTCATGATCCCGGAGTCCTGGGATGGAGCCCCACATCGGGCTTCTTGCTCAGCACGGAACCTGCTTCTCCCTCTGCCTACTGCTCCCCCTCCTTGTGCTCCGTCTCTCTCTCTCTCTCTGACAAATAAATAAAATCTTTTAAAAAAGGGTAACATGGAAGGTACAGACGAATCACTCATCCACAGCAATTCTGAAATACAGCCAGGCTAATGTTGGGTGATCGCTGCTTAGGTTTTAAGACCTGAGAATACTTCTATGTCTCTTGGCTCTGCTTTCTGGCCTTCAGCCCTCTGGGTCATCCTTCCTTTCCCATGAAAGATAGCATGTGTTTGCATCTGAGTAGTTTAATCTGCTTGTGTCTTGCCAGCAGAATTTAGGGGATCCTACAGCCCCCTCTCATTTTACGCTCTGTCCCTCGCAGTTTAAGCTGGCAGTGTACTTGCTGAAATAGCTTTCTCAAAAACTGTGTGTGTCTTCTGTGGGTTTCAGTGGGGTTCAGTCCATTAGGCAAAAGCTATACCCCAGATCTATGTGAGATAAGCCCTTCTCTACCCAGCCCCTGCTGAGATGACCAGGGGATAACTTACTTACACTTCCTGGGGGCCCCATGATCAGATTAAGAGGTCCTGGGAGGCACATCCGTAATCTCTTGAAACAGTCCTTTGTGTGACTCAGTACTTAAATCCTGATCCTTTGATATTCACGATGTTTTAACAAAAGATTATATCATCACACTCTCTGCTTTTTTTTTTTTTCTAAACCAGGATTTATCTCTATTCCATGTGTGTGGAGGCCATTTCTTAATTTTAGCCTCTTTTGCTAGGCAAGGAGGCTGAGAATCTTCAAAATCGTCAAGTCCTGGGGCGCTTGGGTGGCTCAGTCAGTTAAGCGTCTGTCTTCAGCTCAGGTCCTGATCTCAGGGTCCTGGGATGGAGTCCCGCATCAGGCTCCCTGCTCAGTGGGGAGCCTGCTTCTCCCTCTCCCTGTGCTTCCCCTTCATGCTCTCTCTCTTTTAAATAACTAAATAAAATCTTTAAAAAGATCGTCAAGTCCTCATGCCTATTTAAGAGTTTTTAAACCATTCCCCTCCTCAACTTATCTGTCTCCCCTCACATTTGATTAGAAGCAGCAAGAAGCAACTCGGAGATGTCTCAGTGCTTTGCTTGTTCATCTCAACTATAGGAGCCAATTTATCACTTACATGTTCTACTTTCCAGGGAACTGCAGGAGACAATGTTGCTAAGCTTTCTGCCACTACGTAACAAGGACCCCTTCCTCAGGTGGCTAGCAATAAAATCCTCCCTTCCTTTCAACCATTGCTGGTAAGTCTGTGTTGCTGCTAACAGTCCAATCCAGGCAATCTGGGCTTTCTCTACCACCTCCTCAATAATGGAGGGGAGGCCTCCATCCCACAGATGGAGATCCTCCCCCAGCTGAACCCTGGACAGAACCCAGCTCTGGCTCAAACTTGACCGCCGCCTTACAGGGAATCCAGTTAAGCCGTGCCCACACTTCCAGCCTGCACAAATTGAGTCAGTGTGTGTCGTCTGAAGCTGCTAAGTCTGTGGTAATTTGTGACCCATCGATGGAGAACTGAAGCAGCCCACAGGCTTCCCTCAGTCTGAGCCTCCCCCACCTGTTCGTCCCCTGCCACTATGCCCCTGGTTCTCTCTACTGTAGCCACATGGCCCCTTGCTGGTCTCTAAAACCACCAAGGAAACACCTGTGTCCTGGTCTTGGCGCGTGCTGTTCCCTCTTCCTGGAATCCTCTCCCTGCACATAAACGCACGACTCACTCCTTTGCCTCCTTCGGATTATTGCCAAAATGTCACCACTGCAGTGAGGTCTTCGTCACCCTCTTAAAAATTGCAGCGCACCTCCACCTGTCCCCGATGCTCCCTACCTCCCTTTCTTCTTTATTTTTCTCCATGTGTTTATCATCATTCTTACTTGTTTTATTTTTTACTCTTGCATTCCCAGCTAATGGGATGTGCTCATTAAGTACCAGCAGAGAAAATAAATGAACCGTGGGGATTCGGAGATGTTGGGGATGCCTAGGATAATGAAGAGGAAGAGCCTGTAAGGCTGGGGGACATTTTCTGGCTGGCAGATTTCTGTTGAGTCTAACTTCTAAGATACTTTTCCTGGACATACTCCTTATTATAGGAAATCCGATCCTGCAAGTCAGAGTCGGCCGTGGGTCTCTCCCTATGTTTGACAAAATTGCAACGACTATATACATCGAATTACTTGAGGCATGTAAAGGGATTAATCCTAGTAAGTGGTTAGCAATGGTAGATCTGCTTCTCATCTGTCCATTAGACACACGAGGACAGCCAGGTCCAGAGAACTCAGTCAGGTTGACCAAGATCACTCATTCATTTCATTCCAGATCTAGGAACCAGAAAAGAGGTCTCCTGACTCACAGCCCACGGCTGGAGAAGGGGCTTACCACGAAAGCTTTTCCTCCCACCCCATGGAGTGGGAGGCAGCAGCTGGGGGTTCAAATCCAGCTCGGCCCCCAAAATGCCACATATCCTGGGCAAGCTTTGTCCACCTGGAGGTGAAGCTGATGTTACCCATTGAGCTGAAGGCGGGTCACTTTCCCACCAGACAGAAAAGATGCCGGATTTTGCCGGATGCTGGAGGCCCCTGGTGGACACATGGAAGGCGGGAAGCCCTGACCCACGGAGGAGCAGGAACCTCTGGGAGCTGGCCAGACACAGGGAACTGGGGAAACCACAGGCCTTTCTCTGTTGGGTCTTTCTATGCGTTTCCTTCTCTTCCCTTCCTTCCTCCTTCTGCCTGACTTCCTCCTCTGCTCCGTCCCTCCTTCTCCGTTTCCTTTATCTTCACTGTCTGATTTCTCAGTGCCTTCTGGATCATCTCTGCCTCCATCTTGTTCCCTCCGGAGCCCCCCCTTCCTGACTTTCTCAGCCTCGTCCGGCCCAGCCTCTAGGGGGCAGCACTCCACACCCCAGAGCTTGTTGTGGTCCCCAGGGAGTTTCCACCAACTCTGCGGAGAGTGCGAGCGCAGACTGAAGTAATTCCTGTGTAGGGGAGTGCTCTGCTTCTTCTCTGCCGACTTCTCTCTGGCCAGGTCAGTGACTGAGGCGTCTGTCCTGGGGTCCACACTCCAGAGACCAGGTAAAGCCAGAGGTCAGGAGTGCAGTGTGAGGAAACCAACTGACCCATTCTGTTCCCAGCTCCTCTCCTAACCTAGATGTATGAGTTCGGGCAAGTCACGTAACTTCTCTGAGTCCCACTTTCCTTATGTGCAAAATGGAAATAATAATAATAATAATAATAATAACACCCACCTCATTGGGCTTTTTGAGGATTCAGTTCAATCCAATAAGCATTTCCCTAGCGACTCCTGTATGCCAGGCACTGTGTTAGTAGCAGAGGAAAAGAGAGATGGATTATATATGTGCTCAAAACTCCAAGCAACTGGGAGAAACTGATATTTGTCTTAACCTTGATTCAAGCAGAATGAAAAATGCTAGAGAGGTGTAGGAAAATGTGCAAGGGAACAAAAAGGAATATGCGATGAGCTCTGATTGGCGAGAAAGTTGAGATTTTTCAGAGGTATGAGGTCAAACAGAATCACAACAGACAAAGGGGCGAGGGAAAGACAAAGGCAGAGGAAGGGATTTGAGCCAAGCTTTGTAAGCATGAAGAAGGATGGTGTTTGGAGGAATGTCCTACTTTGGGGGGGATGTAAGATGTGGGGACATATACATACAGTGAGAGGCAAGAAAGGTAATTGCTGTCCCATCGTAGCAAGAGTTTTTAGGCTTTTAAACCTTTCTGATTGTGATCCACAGCAAGAAATCTATGTCCTATCTCTGGTCAGTATATCAATCCACACATACATGTATAGATAGAACTAACTGAATCAGACACTTCCAGAGAGAGATGATATTTAACCTTAGCACAAGTGATACACTCTCCTTTCTTTTCTATTTGATTTGGTTGTTTTTTTTTTAAGATTTTATTTATTTGACAGAGAGAGAGAGATCACAGGTAGGCAGAGAGGCAGGCAGAGAGAGAGGGGGAAGCAGGCTCCCTGCTGAGCAGAGAGCCCGATGTGGGATCATGACCTGAGCCGGAGGCAGAGGCTTTAACCCACTGAGCCATCCAGGCGCCCCTGATTTGGTATTTTTAAATGACCCACGACCTTGATCTCATGCTCTACTACTGCCTGCGTTTTGCAAAGCACTCTCTAGGCAATGGGAAACCGTTGAAGATCTTTTGAAGGTAGTGATACAGCTTCCTTGGTCCGGTAAGCCCCTCCTGCGGCAGGGAGGGGAGTGGGGACAAGGGGTGGGATGAAAGGCAGAGTGAGCCCTCACGCAGCTGTGGTCACAGTCCAGAGAGAGCTCATCCATCACCAGTGCTGGGACTGATCAATGAGCCCCAGGAAGAGCTTTGAATGTAGGTGTCCTCCGCAAATGCTTCTGGAGGTGGAAAGTAGAAAGTGCTGTCTCTGGTGATGATGAGCTCCCTGGAAAATGAGGGCAGGGGACGATTTTTCCCCTGGAGCAGATCTCACAGTGGCTCCCTGGGTGTCCGGGCCGACCTAGGCAGAATGCCCAACTCCGGCCTGTCCTCTTGCGAGGGCTTCCATTGGGTACAGTGAAGACTGGTGGAGAAAATACGGTGGGAGGCCATCCTCACGGTGATCCCCATCCCCTTCATTCTAAGTACACACTCTTCTCCATTCTTCACCCCGAAGAACAGTATGTGGTTTTCAGACCCAGGCCCAGCCCTCAGGCTGCTGCCTGTCTTCCTCAAAGAATAGGATTTGGGGTCCTCCTCTTGTCCTCGTCATTATTCTCAGCCCCGGGCCCAGGCCCCTGGATGGGGCAGACCAAAAAGAACATGTACCTTAATACCATATAGTTCTAGCTTCCAGCCTCAGTTTCACTATTTAGTAGCTGTGTGACCTTGGGAAAGTCGCTTCACTTCTCTGAGCCCCATTTTCCTCACATGTTGTTGGGGATAACCACACCTCTTAGCCATTGGTAAGATTAGCAGCCCTGGGTTCTCTTCGTTTCTCTCTATCCTTTTCACTTAGTGAAACTTGTTGATCCTCATGCCTTCAATTTAAAAACATTTTCTCTGGGGCACCTGGGTGGCTCAGTGGGTCAAGCCTCTGCCTTCGGCTCAGGTCATGATCTCACGGTCCGGAGATCGAGCTCCGCATCGGGCTCTCTGCTCAGCGGGGAGCCTGCTTCCTCCTCTCTCTCTGCCCGCCCCTCTGCCTACTGTGATCTCTGTCCAATGAATAAATAAAACCTTTAAAAAAATTAAAAAAAATTTTCACTAATGTATAATTTACATAAGTATAATGCTCCCATTTTTTAGTGTACAGTTCTGAGTTTTGACACACGGGTGTGGTCAAGGAACTGCCACCACAATCAAGACAGAGAACACTTTCATCTGCCCCCCAGATCTGTGTCTTCCCACCCCTTCACAGTCAATCCCCCCGCCCTGCTCTCCACACCGCTGATCTGCTGCCCATCCCTGAAGATTAGTTTCCCATGTTCTAGAACGTCACCCAGGTTGAATTTTATTTATGCATTCTGTTGCGCCTAACTTCTTTCACTAAGCTTAATATTTCTGAGGTTCATCCACATTGTTATGTGCACCTGTAGTTGGTGTCTTTTCGTTAAAAAGCAGGATTCCATCGTATGGGTATAGTGCCACTTGTCATCCATTCAAAAACTGATACACGTTGGGAGTTGTTTCCATTTGGGGTTGTTATGAATAAAACTGCTGTGAACATTATTTTTCAAGTCTTTGTGAGGACAAGTGTTTTCGTTCTCTTGGGTAAATGGAGGAGTGCCATTGCCAGGCTGTGTATGTTGAGTATATGTTTAACTTTTGAAGAAATATCCTTGCTGTTTTCCAAAATGGTTGTATAATTTTACATGTCTACCAATAATATATCAGAGTTCTGGTCATTCTACATCCTGCCCAACATTTTGTCTTGTTGGGCTCTTAAAATTTTGGCCATTCTAGTGAAATGGTATCTCACTGTGGTCTTCATTTTGGATTTCTTTAATGACTGATGATATTGAGCGTGTTTTGTGTACTTACTGGCTATCTGGATCATCTGTTTTGTAAAGTGCTTATTCTAGCCTTTTGCATGACTGCAAATTTTATTTTATTTAAGATTTTATTTATTTGAGATAGAGATAGAGAGAGGGAGAGGGAGCGCACAAGCACAGGGGAGGAGCAGAAGGAGAGGGAGAAGCAGGCTGCCCACTGAGCAAAGAGCCTCATGTGGGGCTCCATCCCAGGACCTGGGGATCATGACCTGAGTCAAAGGTACACACTTGCCCGACTGAGTCCCCCAGGCACCCACCATTTATTTCTATATTATATGATGTAAATTTTAAATGGAAATGTGAGCATTTAAGTCATATGTGAAATCCTTAAAATCACACAATTCACATTTCATAGCTTGCACATGTGTTTGTATTTTGTTCTTATAGTTCAGTGGAAATGCTGCACAAAACTCAAATGTTTTCATTTCACTTCTGGACACACACACATTCTACCCACATGCTGTGCCTTCAGGTTACTGATGAGTCAGGCAGGACTGAAAGGAAAAAAGAGCTGTAGGTCGCTCCCTCTCTCCCCATCCTTCTGCGTGACCATTTTCAGCCCAAGTATTGGTTAATATGAGGTTGTAATGACAGCTGGAAAGGATATGCTAGGCTCCCTCGGTCATCTGCGTGTGCTCAAATGTCACTGCCTTCTTTTTGTGTACAGTGTAAGTTCTGGTTTGGATGGGAAGTGTGGCCTCTCACGTCTTTGGGTGTCCCTGTCATCAGTCATAGACCTAATACCCTTTCCTTGTGCTCCCTCTGTAGCGTGGGTCCCCCAAAAATCTGTGCTCCTGGGTCATTGACAAGGCTGCGTGGAAGGTGTGCCTAGGAATTGCAGCTACTCGTATGACATAGATCTCCTCTATCTATGTGCATGCTACCTGTCCCACTGGACTTCAGTTAGAAAACACAAATTTCCAGTTAAAACTATTAATGATTTCAAGATGATGACAGCAGCGCATTAAGTCAAGTGCAAGGCTCTCCCAAGCTCAGGAGCCTGGTGGGGGGGGGGGGGGCTGGCCAGTTCCCACATTCATGAAGGTGGCCCTTGCAAACATTCATGGCGCTCAATAAATACACGTGACATGAGTGAATGAATGAAGGGTTGTCTCTTGATACAAGAGTTTGTTCATCTGGTTTTGATGAAAACTAGAAACCTCCCTCTTTGGGACACCTGGGTGGCTTAGTCGGTTAAGTGTCTGCTTTCGGCTCAGGTCATGATCCCAGAGTCCTGGGATCGAATCCCACATTGGGCTCCTGCTCAGGGGGGAGCCTGCTTCTCCCTCTGCCTGCCGCTCCCCCTGCTTGCATTCTCTCTCTTTCTCTCTAGCAAATAAATGAATAAAAATCTTTAAATAAATAAATAAATAAATAAATAAATAAATAAATAAATACCTCCCTCTTCTAACACTTTGGAGATTCGACATAAACTTTGGGTGCACACTACTGCCTAGAATTCCCTGTCCTGGGGAGAGACACTTCTTCTAATATTTCAAGTGGAGTAAGAGAGAAGGGAGTGAGGGGGCAGAGGAAGCCAGACAAGACTCGCCTGTCAATTAATCACTGCACTTTGCACCGACAGCGTGAAGCATATTGTAGCCTGCGCTCTTAAGACATGGCCTAAGTGTGAATTAAGTTTCACAGCTCACTGCCTTCATCCACCTCCTCCCCGCCTTTCAGCCTCCTCCCCGGCTCCAAGAGAGAACTAAAGGTGCTACTTCATTAGGGAGGCCTTTTGGGACCCATTTTGCCAGGGATGGGGAGGAGGGCAGCTCAGCCAAGGTCAGACCCACAGGCTGCTGGGGGGATGCTCAAATTCCTTGTCTCTGGCCTTGGCCTCCGGTCCACAGTTTGGTATGTGCAGTAAGATCTCTGAGAACAGCAAAGGCCAAGAGTTAAGTGACCTCAGCTCAAGATCTGGCTTTACTCCACACACTCCACTGTGTGATCCTAGGCAAGTGAGCTTTCCTTCCTGGGCTGGATTTTCTCCTCTGTCGAATGACAAAATGACCTAGATAAGTGGTTCACAAGCAGAGGTCCCAGAACCTCCAATGTCTCAAACATTTCACTGGTTAGAGGAAGAGAGAGTCTCCCCAACTTTAGTCAGTGATACTACTAATGACGATAAGAATGACAGCAGTAATAATAATGGCAGACACTTGAAGAGCACTCCGTGCCCCAAGTGTTAAGTGCTCGGTGTGCATTAACTCATTTAGTCATCACAATATTCCTACGAGATGGGTTTTACCCATTTTCAGATAGGGAAACAGAGGAGCTAAATTAAATGACTTGCTCAGGGCCACACAGCCAATAAATGATGGAGCAGGGATTTGAACCCTGGCTCTAGAACACACCTACTTAACCACACTCGTCCCATTTTATCTAACAACCTGCCTATCCACCCATCAATCCAACCACCGATCCATCCATCCAACCACCCATCTATCCAACCATCTGAGTTCTGTGTAAGGGTTTATATGAGGAAAAGGATTCTGCTGAAAAAATTATTAAAAAAATAATAAAAAATTGAAAACTACTGAATATCCCCAAACTAGAGAGACCCCAGGAGGTGGGGTGCTGTGACTGCTTCCTACTTCCTGGGTCATTCTTAGAGCAATTTCTGTGGGTTGAGGGTGACGAAGAGTTGGCAGCAACCAGAAACAGAATATTTTAAAACAATTTGTCAAACGCGACACCCACAGCTTGTATGTAGACAGATGCTATGTAGGAAAGCTCAGGCAGTTTGGATCTGGTCTCCCCCCTCCTTCCCTCTCTCTCATCTCCTGCTGTCCTTCAGGGAAAACAGAACTGGAGGGGGGTTAGGGATTGACTTGGATAATGAGACTTCAGAAAGCTGAACTCAGACCAATGGGAGAAAAGGAAAAGGAAGACAGATCACAGCTCAATATCAGAAACATCTTCCTAGCTTTTCGTTCATCCTAAAGTTAGACAACGATCTTGTGATGGTTAGGGACTTGTCTGTTGTGGGAAATTTTGGGTAGAACCTGGTGACCAAGAATGATGTGTGTGTGTGGGGGGGGGGATGCTTGCATTTGGGTGTTAGGATGTCGTAGGCTAGGTGAGCTCCTGGGTCCTTTCTCCTAGATCCAGTGATTCCACCTCCACTCCCTCACCCCACTGTGGGACTCCTGAGGTCCAGAGAAGAAGAGACCCTGGCCCTAGCTTGGTGGCTTTTCAGGAGCAGAGAGAACAGATGAGAACCAGTAACCAGGGCTCTAGACCTGCGGCTCTAGCTCGAAGCTTTCTCAGGTGTTCTCAGTGACACCCCACAGAATGTCAAAGGAGGAGGAAAATTCTTCCTATGCCCTTCTCACAGGTCTTTCTGGATTGTCTCAGTGTGTTGTTCATGGAGGCTATGACCGTCTCCAAATTCAAGACAGGCCATTTACGGGGGCTAGAGATGAGGAACAATGAGAGAGGGGCCCACAGGGTGTTTGGATCTGGGTTTAGTGCCCAAATGATTTGTTTACTACTTTCCAGCTCATATACAACATTCATGGATGTGAGCTCAGGGGATACCAATACGGACCCATCTGACAGATGAGGATGGGAAGCTCGAAGACAGTAGGTGACTTACCCATGTACCACGACCAAAACGGGAAACTCGGTCTTCTGACCCCAGGAAATCTTTACCACTCCTACTAAATGCTAAAAAGGATTAGGCATTTACTCTATGCCAGATATTGTGCTTCTACAACAACCCCATAATACCCATCTCATAGAGATTCACGTTAGATAACTTCCCCAAGTTCACATAGGTGAGAAGGGGCAGAATGATGGTTCAAAGCCACATCTGCCTTTTCTAGAACTCACATTCTTTTCCATGATTCCATTCCATTCCTAAATCTAGAGAAGACCAAAGAAAAGAGTATCTTGGGAGAAGGGGTTTGAGAAGGTACGTTTGAGCCAGAAAAGCTTAAGAAGGCTTCAGAATGTCTCGGACCTAGCAGGATGGGCATAATCCATCAGGTGGCCATAGGGATGAATCGGGCTTCCCTAGCTCAAAGGCCAGCTGTAAGAAGGCCTCCGAGACTCCTTTAAGGTCCATACTATGAATTGCATCCCTTCAGCTGACCTTTGCTATGTGAGATGTGGACAAAGTCACCTCTGGACACCTGGTTGGCTCAGTCGATTAATCGTCTGTCTTTGGCTCGGGTGATGATTTCAGGGTCCTGGGATCAAGTCCCACATCCAGCTCCTTGCTAAGCAGGAAGCCTGCTTTTCCCTCTGCCTGCTGCTCCCACTGCTGTGCTCTCTCTCTCTCTTTCTAGCAAATAAATAAATAAAAACTTAAAAAAAAAGTCACCTCCCAGCTTGCATTTAAGGGAAGTGCTGGCTGAAAAACCCCAGAGCAGCCTAGTGTCAGTGGGATTTCTGGCTCTGATATTTACTAGCCTTGGGCAAGTCACTGTTTTTTTTAGGGGGGCAGAAAGAGAAAGAGAATCATTAGCAGGATCCATGCCCAGCGCAGAGCCCAATGCGGGATTCGATCTCACAGCCTGAACCGAAATCAAGAGTTAGATGCTCAACCAACTGAGCCACCCAGACATCCTGCAAGTCATTATTTCTTTGTGCCCCTTTTCCCTTCTCTGTAAAATGGGATTAATAAAAATACTCCATGGGCATTTTGTGAGGACTAAATGAGATCGTGTATCTGTGAGAGTACTTTATACATAATCTAGTATTAACCACTCAGTAATAAAGCTGATTTTTACTGGACACGTGCTCTGTGCCAGACATTGTTGTAAGTGCTTTACATGCTTTATCTCATTTAATCATACACGCAAGTACAAGGTCATTGCTGCTCAACACTCCCCCAAAGTATTCCCTCCATGCTGTATGCCCTAATATGTGCTGCAAAGGAAAAGGGGTAGGAGCTTAGAATAGGAGACTTGGATTCCGGTCCCAGTTCTGGCTTGACGGGTTGTGTAACTTCAAGAGAGCTGCCCACCCTCTCTGAGCCTCCTTTGCCACATCTGAAAAATCTTGCTTACTTGCTTATACACTGAGAAGCAAAGAAAATGAATACCTGTGATTGCGCATCACATGTATTATTTATCCTTGAAATAACCTATGATATGGATTGGGTTATTATCTCCAATTTATAGTTGAGGAAACCAGGACCCAGAGATATTTAAGAGCATAAAGCGAAATACAAGTGCTGGCTAGGACTGTCATCACTATTATCATACAACAGTAAGGCAACAATAGGGCAAAGGAGAGGCCATATCTGCTTCACTTCCCTATAGGCTGATGGCCTGTTTCCAGTCCTGGCAATGGTGTACGTAAGAAGTATGTGTGAGCCAGAACTTCGGGTTGTCTGTGGGGCTTTGTTGCTGTTCTGCCCAGAGGCAGAGAGCTGGGTGAAATGATCCTGAATGCCTGGTGCAGTGGTTTAGAATCCATCAAATCTGGGCAGGAGCGATGCTGCCACTCTCGTCCCCTAGCCCTCCCTGCCTGTCTGGAGGACTGTCCAATCAGAGTGAGGTGTGACATCTGCGGGCCTTCTGTGCTGCGGATGGGACAGGAGTTCCCGCCAGCGTGATGCAGCCTGTGGGCAGCCGTGGCAGCATCCTCGGCTCCTTGTCAAATAGGTGGGGAAGAAGGCCTCTTCTTATCTTATGACATAAGGCATATGTCATAGTTAAGAGGAAATGTAGAAATGGCTTTGTTCTACAATCTGTTTTCGGACATTTTTTGTTGATTATAGAGATGGATGTAGAAAAGTACGCACACACACACACACACACACACACACACACACACACACACACTATAACCAAGGTCCCGCCGTGTCATTTTAAAAGAGGGACATCTGAGGCCCAAAGGGGCAAAGTGTCATTTCCTATGACTGCAACTAATATTTCTGCAACTAAGCAAAATTGTTCATTATCTTCTCTCTCCATCACTACACTTCTTCTTTTATTAAACACATATTCTTTGAACATCCATTGTGCCCAAGGCCCTGGGATTAGGGTAGATAGGGATGAGGGGTGGGTGTCCAGATTTCTAAGGCACTAACTTTTTACAAATTTTATTTTATTTAAATGCAATTAATTAACATATAGCATATTATTAGTTTCAGAGGGGCTCTTGCTTTTCAGAAGACTGCAGTCTAGGAGGAGAAAACACCTATGCAGGTAACTATATAACAAGGAGAGTAGTGAATGCCAGGGAGAGACACATAGATAAGGTGTTTTGAGAATCTGAAGAAAGAGGACAAATGGGAGATACTCATGGCATAAGTGGCATTTTTACTGAGCCCTGGTGGGACAGGATTTGGACATGCAGGGATTCACGGTGAGAAAGCCGCTTTAGCTAGAGTAGAAAGTACAAGAAAGACAGAAGAGTGTTGTTGGATTTGGGGAGGAGGAAGCAGTCCAATTTGGCTGGAACCTAACATTTATTAGGAGAAGTGATGGGACCTAATGCTGGAAGACAGGCTAGAATGCAGTGGCAGACAAAGAACAGCCCGAGCACTGGGGAGCAAACAAATGGCATGGTTCAGGGAAGGGTAAGCCCAAGCTCACTGTTAGGCTTGTCTATTCCAAGGCTCCTCACTTCTCACAATGTATGGGAGATGAGTTTGTGCCTTAGGGTCTGAGGGCTAGAGTTCCAGCTCCAGCTGTCCTATCTACCAACCATGTTGTGGAGTCACAACCCCATTGGGTTTCAAATTTTGTGTCCTAAGAGGGGAATCATGATCCCATCCCTTCCTTCTTCAAAGAATGGATGTGAGGATTAAATAATATTGCATGTGCAGGGGTCTTGCAAACTGGAAAGTGCCACACAAAAGTAAGGCATTACTTTTATTTCCCTCTACCAGGAGTTCTCCACCTTTAGAATACATCAGAATTACCTGGGTGCTTGTTAAAAATGTAGTGGGTTCTTTTTTTTTTTGTCTTCTGGTCAATTTTTGAAGGCCAGAAGCCAAAACTTGGGACTGCACTTGCCCTCCTATATCAACTACTAGAAAAATGTTATATTCCAATATGAACATATATTTAAAAACCAATTTCCAGGGCTGCCTGGGTGGCTCAGTTGGCTAAACATCTGCCTTCAGCTCAGGTCATGATCCCAACATCCTGGGATTAAGCCCTGCATTGGGCTCCCTGCTCGGTGGGGAGGCCTGCTTCTCCCTCTCCCTCTGCCTGCCACTCCCCCTAACTGTCCTTTCTCTTTCTCTGTCAAATAAATTAAAAAATCTTTAAAAAAAAATAAAAACGAATTTCCATAATTGGAAAACTATCAGCACAGGATTATGATTCTTGAGACGAGGAAAACAGACTAGGTAAGCCCTACAATCACCTTGGCTCACTGCCTAGAGAAACCTTCAAGATTGCAGGGCAGGGAGAGAGAGCCAAAGCAGAACATGATGGTCTCTCTGAGTTGAGGGCACAGAGATTGGAGGAGGCTGAGGTGGCTGGATTTACAGGACAGAGTATCAGAGAATAGGGAGTGATATAAAGAAGCTCCAGGAATCTCTAGATAGCCCTCCTTGAGTCTGTTGCTGAACACTAAGCCATATATATACACAGAGAGTGAAATCCTACATGACTGAGTAAATAATGACTGTGGGGGTTTAAGATGAATAAGTTCAGGGCTCACACAGGCTGGAAAAGATTAGAGTTCTGACCAGTCAGACTGCAAAGATCTTGATGTCATTCAATCAGATGACAGAATGATCTCGCTATAGTAGTAAGGACAAATTAGACAAGAGTAGTAACTATTCTAGACTTGCCCTATAAAAAGCTTAAAACAAACCTTAAAACCATCAGTGGATCCACAAGTAACTTAACTACCTGCAAAAATACAGTCCAACACTGTTTAAGGCAAAACAAAATTTAGCACTCAACAGACAGCACTCCAACTGTCTAGCATTAAATGAAAAATTACTAGATATGCAAAGAAGCAGCAAAGTAAGACCCCAAACTAGAAGAAAACATAACATAATGAGGTGAGAAATGGGATATATATAAAGGAACTAAGTGGAACTTCTAGAAGTGAAGCTATCTAAACTGAAGCATGGAGAGAAAAAAAAGACAAAAAAACCAAAACACAACAAAAACAAAAATGAGGCTCAGCAACATGTGGATTGATATTAATCAGGTTAGAGAGTTTCTGTTGCTGTATCTTTAAGTTTATTGATTTTAAATTCTTCAGTGTATATATGCTGTTACTCCCACCCAGTAAAACTTACATTTCAGATATTATATTTTTATCTCTAGAAGTTCCATTTAGTTTTTTCATATGTCCCATTTCTCTCTTCATTGTGTTCTTGTATTTTTTAAATACTTACACATATTTATGATGGCTGTTTTAAAATCTTTGCTAATTTCACCTTTTTTTAAAAAAAGATTTTCTTTATTTATTTGACAGAGAGAGAGAGAGATCACAAGTAGGCAGAGAGGCAGGCAGAGAGAGAGGAGGAAGCAGACTCCCCGCTGAGCAGAGAGTCCAATGTGGGGCTAGATCCCAGGACCCTGAGATCATAACCTGAGCCGAAGGCAGAAGTCTTAACCCACTGAGCCACCCAGGCGCCCCTAATTTCATCTTTCATTTTATATCTTCTTTCTATTACTTTTCTCCTCATTTTGGATTACAACAATGATAAGATTGATCACAGGGTTCTTGCCAGAAAATACAAGCCAGAGGACACTGGAATGATATCTTTAAGGGCTGAAAAGAAATCAAAGTAATATATTCTATATTTGTGAAAAGTTAATTTTTAACAATTTAGGAGCTATAGAGGTGCCTGGGTGGCTCAGTCAGTTAAGCATCTGCCTTCGGCTCCTCATGATTCTGGATCTTGGGATCAAGCCCTGCATCAGGCTCCCTGCTCAGTGAGAAGCCTACTTCTCCTTCTCCCTCTACCAATCCCCCTGCTTGTGTTCTCTTTCTCTCAAATAAGTAAAATCTTTAAAAAAATTGAAGAGACATAAATACTTTGTCAGACAAAAAGAAAAAACCTGACAGAATATGTTATCAACAGATATAACTATAAGAAATGTTAAAGAAAATTCTTCAGGTGGAAGGATAATGATACCAAATGGAAACCTGGATCTATATAGAAATGCAAGTGGCTAAAATGGTGTATGTGTATGTGTGTGTGTATGTGTGTGCATGTGTGTATATGAAAATAAAAGATACTAAAATTAAAAAAAATTAAAAAGATAATTGACTTCTTAAGACAAAATGATAACGATGTATTGTGAAATTTATAATAAATAAAGAAGTAAATCTATGACAATAATAGCACAGAGGATGGGAGGAATGGAAATAAACTGTTGTAATGTTTTTATATTATATGTGAAATACAATATTTGGACAGAGACAATGAGAATTTAACAACAAAAATTGTAAACCTGAAGCAACCACTAAATAAATAAATGAACAGGTGGTGTCAACAAGCCACTAGTGGAGGTGAAATGGAGTACCAGAAAATATTCAAGCTAAAAGAAGTCAGGAAAAGGTGAAAAAGAACAGAGAACAAATGAAACAAATAATAAAATAGCAAGATGGCAGATTTAAATCCAAACAGATTGATAACTAAATTAAGTTAAATGTAAATAATCTACTTCAATTAAAAAACAAAATGTCAGGCTGGATTTTTTGGGGTGGGTGGGTGGGGCAGGGAAGGACAGAGGAAGGGGTTGAGAGAGAATCTTATACAGGCTCCACGCCCTCACAACTCTGAGATCATGACCTGAGTTGAAATCAAGAGTTGGATGCTCAACATGATGGAACGGGAGGGGATTATGCTAAGTGAAGTAGGTCAAGCAGAGAAAGACAATTATCATATGATTTCACTCATATGTGAAACATATGCAATAGCACAGAGGATCATAGGGGAAGGGAGGGAAATCTGAAAGGGGAGAAATCAGAGAGGGAGATGAACCATGAGAGACTATGGACCCTGGGAAAAGAACTGAGGCTCTCAGAAGGGAGGGGGTGGGGGGAAGGGGTAACAGGGTGAGGGGTATTAAGGAGGGCACGTGTTGTGATGTGCACTGGGTGTTATACATAACTAATGAATCACTGAACCCTAGATCAAAAATTAATGACATGCTATATGGTGCTAACTGAACATAAAAAAAAGTTGGCTGCTTAACCAACTGAACCACCCAGGTACCCCTTAAGCTAGATTTTTATTTTTATTTTTTTATTTTTTATTTATTTGACAGAGAGAAAGATCACAAGTAGGCAGAGAGGCAGGCAGAGAGAGAGGGGGAAGCAGGCTTCCCGCTGAGCAGAGAGCCCGATGTGGGGCTCGATCCCAGGACCCTGAGATCATGACCTGAGCCGAAGGCAGAGGCTTTAACCCACTGAGCCACCCGGGTATCCCTAAGCTAGATTTTTAAAAAGTCAGATCCAACTCAATGTTATCTATAGGAAAACAAAATACTTTAAATTTAAAGATTACAAGGAAAAGAATGGGGAAAAGATATATAACATGCTGTATTGGTTTTCTGGGGCTGCCAGGTGTAGTGGCTTAAGCCATGCAAATGTATTCTCTTACAGTCCTGTAAGTTAGAAACTTAACATGGATGTCACTAGGCTAAAATCGAGATGTCAGTAAGGCTGCCTTCCTTTCTGAAAGCTATAGGCAGGAATCAGTCACCTTGCTTTTTCCATCTTCCAGAGACCACTCACATTCCTTGGCTCATGGTTCCTTCCTCTATCTTCAAAGCAAGCAAAGCAGGTCTAGTCCTCCTCACAATACATTACCCTACCATTCTTTTGTAGTCACATCTCCCTGTGACCACAACCACAAAGAGTTCTCTGCTTTTAAGAAATCATGTGGTTAGACCAGACATAGGTGTGCTGAGGACAAAATCCAGGACAATCTCCCCAGTCTCACTGTTCTTATTTTAATGGCATCTGCAAAGTCTCTTTTGCCATGTAGGGTAATACAATCACAGTTTACTGGGACGGTATATGGACATTTTTGGGAGCCATTGTTCTGCCTACCACACAAGTGAACATTAATAATGAGAAAGCTGGAGTGGCTATCAGACAACTTCCCATAGAACGTTCATCAAAATAGACCACAAATTAGACCATATAAAAGTTCCAAAAATTTTAATAAATCTTACAAGATTGAACTCATATAGTTATGTTCTCTGACCACAAAGGAATTAAATTAGAAATGAATAATAGATCTGGAGACACAAAGAGAAATTTAAAAATACCTTTGCACTGAATAAATCTAAAAAATTTGGGATGCAGATAAAACAGTGGTTGGTGGGAACCTCAGAGCTTTAAGTACTTATGCTAAAGAAGAAGTCAGTTTCAAGGTCAATAGGCTAAGCTATCTTTTTTTTTTTAAGGTTTTATTTATTTATTTGACAGAAGGAAACACAGCTAGAGAGAGAACAGAAGCAGGGGAATGGGAGAGGGAGAAGCAGGCTTCCTGTTGAGCAGGGAGCCCAATGCGGGGCTCGATGTGGGGCTAGATGTGGGGCTTGATGTGGGGCTTGATCCTGGGCCCCTGGGATCATGACCTGAGCCAAAGGCAGACACTTAATGACTGAGCCACCCAGGTGCCCCTCTAAACTTCTATCTTAAGAAGCTAGTTAAAAAAAAGCAAATGGAAACAAAAGTAGGTAGAAAAAAAGAAAGATAAGAGAGCAAATATATGAAATAGCAAATAGACAAACAATAGAGAAAAATCAATGACACCAAAACTAGTTATAAGAAAATATAAAAATGGATAAATATTTAGCCAGACTGAGTTTTAAAAATACCCAAATTACCAATATCAGGAATGAAAGAGGAGTCATCACTACACAGCCTACAGACATTAAAAGGCTAATAGGAACATATTATAAACAACTTCATGCCAAAAAGTTTGACAACTCAGATGAAATTGATACATTCTTGAAAGACACTTGTATTCATTTCCTATTGCTGCTGTTAGATTACAACAAATACAGTGACTTGAAGCAACACAATTCATTATCTTACCAGAGACCAGAAGTCCAAAATACATTTCACCTGGCTAAAATCAAAGTCTTGGTAGGACTGCATTTCTTCTGGAGGCTCTGGAAGAGAATCTGTTTCCTTCCTTTTTCTAGTTTCTATATGCCACCTGCATTTTCTGAATTTTGCTTCCCAGATAGCAATTGCTTCATTCTGACCTCTGCTTCTGTTGTCACATCTCCTTTCTGACACTTTCACATCCCCCTTACAAAAACTCTTGTGATTACATTGGACCCATCCAGATAATCCAGGATAATCTTTCTATTTCAAGATCCTTAACTTAATCACATATTTAAAGTTGCCTTTGCCACGTAAGGAAACACATTCACAGGTTTTGGGGACTAAGACATAGATACCTTTGGGTGGTCATTCTGCCTACCAGAGACACAAATTACCAAAATGGATACACAAAGAAATAGAATGGATGAAAAGCCCCATATCTTTTAAAGAACTTGAATTTGTAGTTAAATATTTTCTCACAAGGAAACCTCCAGGTTGGAATGGCTTTAGTGATGAATTCTGTCAAACGTTTAAGGAAAAAAATGAACTTTGATTCTTCATAGAAAATACAAAAATTAACCTAAAATAGATCACACACCTAAACATAGAGGCAAAAATGGTAAAACTTCTAGAAGAAAACACAGGAGAACATGTTTTTGGCTTTGAGGTAGGCAAAGAATTCTTAGATAGGACATACAAAGCATGAGCTGGAAAAAGACAAAAGTGATAAGTTTTTCTTCATCAAAATAAAAACCTTTGCTCTTCATAAGACAATGGTAAAAAAATGAAAAGGCAAGCCACTGACTAGAGAAAATACTTGTAATATATCCATCTGACCAAGAATGCTTTCCAGAATAGAGAACTCTTACAATCAATAAATAAGAGAAACAATTCAATAGAAAGAGTGGGCAGAGAAAACAGATAAATGACCAACAGCACATGAGATGATGCTCAACAGTGTTAGTCAACAGAAAAATATTTATTAAAGCCATATTATTATACTATCACCCACTCAGAGTGATAAAATTTAAAAAGCCTAAAAATACCAAGTGTTAGTGAGGATGTAAAACACCTGAACCTCTCATACACTGCTAGAAGATAAAAAATAGTATAACCAATTTGGGAAACAATTTGAGAGTTTCCTATTATGTTAAATATAGATTTAGTATATGACTCAGCAATTCCAATTCCAGATTCTCCCCCCCATTAAAACATATGAAAACATACGTCCACACAAAGACTTGTCCATTATGCTCATCCATAGCAGCTTTATTCAAAATAACCAATACCTGGGAACAACCAAAATGTCCATTTTCAGGTAAACAGGTAAATCATGGTTTTTATCCATACCACGTAAGACTACTCAGAAATAAAAAGGGAAATACTATTGATATCGTAACAAAATAGATGAACCTCAAAGGCATTATGCTAAGCAAAAAAAAAAAAAAGACACAAGAATATATATTTTATGATTGCCATTTATAAGAAATTCTAGAACAGGCAAAACTTATCTCAACAAAAAGCAGATCAATGGTGGACTGAGGCTGAGGCTAAGAGCAACTGACTGCAAGGGGCATGAGGTTACTTTTTACAGTGATGGAAGTTTTGATTACGTGGATATATGTATGTATTTGTCAAAACTCTTTATGCATCCAAAGCGGATGCATATTATTACATGTAAGTTGTAACTCGATAAAGTTGATTTTTTTTAAAGATTTTATTTATTTGACAGAGAGAAACACAGCAAGAGAGGGAACACAAGCAGAGGGAATGGTAGCGGGAGAAGCAGGCGTCCTGCCAAGCAAGGAGCCTGATGTGGGGTTTGATCCCAGGACTCTGGGATCATGACCTGAGCTGAAGGCAGACGCTTAATGACTGAGCCACCCAGGCGCCCCTAAAGTTGATTTTTTTAATAAAAGGGAAAAAAGCCAAAAAATAAACACACTTGGGCCCCATTCTTAGTGATTCCAACACAGCAGGACTAACATGGGACCCAGAAATCTGCATTTCAAACAAGTCCTATGTATAATTATGCTGCAGGCTGTTTTACTTATAGAAACAGTATTGTCTTTATGGGCATCCAACTTATGGAAAACAAACTAAAGCGAGCAATGAAAATTCAGAAGAAAAGTGTTTGAATTTTTGTATGCCCTTGTCCCATCCCTATTGCATCCTCCAACCTCCATTCTTTAGTTGGAACACTGATCACTACCAAGGATCCTCCCCAGCTCTCCCAACTGTTGGCTCAGCTATGGTTAAGTTCTTTCACTCATTCTTTATAGAAGGAAGTTTCCTAGGAAAATAAACGGGAGAAAAACCCACTGCAGGTGCAGAGAAACCAATGTATTTGTGGAGCACATATCCTTTCCCATAAGGGCATTCAAATCTGGCACTGGGTGGACTTGGCTGGCCCAGCTCGCTGGACACATGGTATCCAGATATGCCCACCCTGGGGATACAACAACTGTGTGGGGAGACTACAACAGTAGAATAAATAACAGGTATGCTAAAAGCACTCACACCCTAGGGGAAAGGTCATTTTTCTGTCAAATTAGATTAAATCAAATTTCTCTATTTCCATTCCTTAGTCTTGTCCTGCTGTCTGACATATCTTCTGCCTCTTCTGCTCCCGTTCTACCTATTGAAATTTCCCATCCTTCATAGCCTAGCTTAAGTAACACCTCCTCCTCATCATATCACCATAGTCAAACACAACCTCTCCCTCCCTTGAACTCCTATGAAACTTGGCTTGAAGAGCTCTAACATAAATCTTGATTTGTATTTTAGTTATTTAGGTGCATGCCATATCTACTGTACTAGATTATAATCTCCTTGATTGTGGAAACCATAGCTTATTATCTATGCTAGGTATAGCCTGCATAGTTCCTAGTACATTACTTAGCAATTAGTGGGTAGTATATGTACATTTGTTGTAGTAATTAATGAAGGATTCAGTCCATGCTGATTCATATCTCTGATCTTTTGCTCATGCTGTTCCTCCTTTCAGGAAAATCCTTTCCACTTCAAGTGTTACTTTTCCCCAGGAGGCCCTCCCAGATCCTAAGCTGTTGGGCTCTTGTAGCACGCTGGCATTTCTATCTTATAACATACAACTAGCACCATATATCAAAATTAATATTTACTACCTGATTTCACCTACTTAATTGTAAGCTTCAAGAAGCCAAAGATTCCATCCTAGTTATCTTGATCTTACCACTATCCAGCCTGGTGTTTGTAGGAGAATGCACTGCATAAATGTTTTTTTTAAAACAGAACCATCTCTTCAGAAGTTTCCAGAAGCATCACCTATGACACACAGGACCTGGTTTATTTAGTTAATGTTCATATTAGAGTGGCCAAAACTGTCCTGAGGTCTCATTCCCTGAGAAAACCCAGCATAAACAGACTTCCCGCTCTAAGTTCCCTCTCGGCTGAATAAAGGAAGACTAGATGTTCCCTAGGGTCCCCTATAATTCTATAATCCTTGTATCCCAGGAAATTCCCCAGCAGAATAGGTTGTTGAGCAGAAAAGAGGCAAGTGTGGCCTCTCCTCAGAAGGTCTTTAATATGACCCATAACCTCTGGGAAGGCTGGGCATAGGAAAAAGAATTTGTGACCTTTCAGAGTCCCATGACTTCCTTGTTTTAAATATATTTCTCTCTCCTTTGCCACCTTCTCTCTTTCTCTCTCCCTCCCTCCTTCTCCCAGCCTCTTCCTCTTCTTTTCCTCTTTCCGTATCTGCTTCTCATCTCCTACCCATCCCACCGCACTCTCCCAGTACCGCTAAGTCCACCTCACCCGCTTTCTTTTTCTCTCCAGATTTCTCTGTCTCAGGTCCCCTTCGTTTGTCCTGCTCCTCTACCCACTCCCTCGCTCGTCTCCCTTCTCTCCAGTCAGCCCTGCAGGAAGCCGAGACTCCTCACGAAGCCCGAAGCCCGGAGGTGGGAGGCTGGGTGGGTGGACCCTGGCGCCGCGGTCCCGCCCCTCGGTGCGTGTGTGTGTGTCTGTGTGGCGGTGACGCGGCGCCGGCGGCGGGGAGGGAGGCTGGGCCCGCTGGAGAGGTAGGTGAGCGGATCGCTGGGGCTGCTCGGCTCCTGCGCGCCCTCGCGCTCCCCGCCGCCCGCCGAGGCGCAGCCAGGGCGCAGGCGGCGGCGGGCGGCATGGAGAGCCTGCTGGAGAACCCGGTGCGTGCCGTGCTCTACCTCAAGGAGCTCACGGCCATCGTGCAGAACCAGCAGAGCCTCATCCACACCCAGCGCCAGCGCATCGACGAGCTGGAGCGGCGACTGGACGAGCTAAGCGCCGAGAACCGCAGCCTGTGGGAGCACCAGCAGCTACTGCAAGCCCAACCTCCGCCCGGACTCGTCCCTCCGTCGCCAGCCCTGCTGCCTGCCACCCCGGCCACCGCCGCCGCCGCCGGGGCCCAGGAACCTTTCCAGAACCACGGACAGATCTCGCCCGCAGCACCACAGCCTGCGCCGGAGCAGCCACTGCTTCAGCACCACGGACAGCTCCTGGCGCAGCCCCAGCCGGGCCCCAGCAGCAGGGCTCACGCACCCCAGTCGCCCCACCAGCACCCAAAGGCGCCCGGGGCCGTCGCCGACAAAGAGAAGGACCGTCCCCCGAGTTGTTGCACTGCCGCTGGAACCCTCCTTCAGCACAAATCCCCCGCCGCCCTCGGCAAGGGCGTCCTGAGCAGGAGACCCGAGTGAGTAGGGAAGAAGGGAGGGGGATTGTAGTGATAGAAAGGGAAGCAAATGGGTGTAAGGAGGGAAATCGGGATCCCCTAAGAGTCTGAAGGACTAGGGTAACCTGAAGTGAAGAGATGAGAAGATGCTTGCAGGTAGAAGTGTGTCAAGGAGATTTGGGGGGAAAGAGGGATTGATATCAGTGTTTGAGAGGTTTCAGGGGATGTTGGAGCAAAAGAGAGAATCCAGACTCTTAGAGGGGGGCAAAGGAGGGAAGAAATGGGATTTAAGTGATTGAGGATATCAGAAACTGGCAGATTTTAAAGGGGACAAGCTCGGGAGGAAGTTGTGAAGATTACACTGGAAAAAAAAAAAAGAACAGTTGATTTTTTTAAGTCAAAAAGAATTTGGAAGGGAGTTTGGGTAGTAAAATTATTTGAATGGAGAGTGAGATATGAAAGAGACAGGCTTGGCAAAGATGTTAAGAGCTTTTAAAGGACTAGGGTCTAGGAAGAGTAGAACTGGGATCTGAGAAAAATTAGGAGACAGGGGATAAGACTGAAAAGAAGGAATGATGTGAGAAGGCAGGGGTACTGGAGATAGAGGAAGATAAAGGGTGGGAGAAAGCATTTCCCAGGGGAAGGAGTCTAGCTCTTTAACTGATGCAGTGGGATCAAAGCCAGGAGTGGCTCTTTGGGAAAGCTTACTCTGCTCTGAGCTGAGTGGGCATCTTTCTTTTGAATCCCTACAGAACCAAAGGGGTGCAAAGACACAACCCACCAAGCCAAAGGAGGACTCAGTTATAGCATGAGGACTCAATCTGGCTATAGCTCTTTCCCTCTGACTCAAGGAGGATTTCTGTGCAGGATGGTTGGCAATTGGGGAAGGGAACAATGATGAGAGAGATAGTTGGCAAATGGAGTTGTTGGTATTTGGATGTTTAAATCTCTCTCTGTTATGGCTGGTGACTGCAAATCCTGTTTCCACACTTGGTTATTTGGTGATATTAGGAATCTTGTTATACTCCTATAATGAGAGTTATACTCATTAGCCCCCAGTGAGGGACTCTAGGACCTCAAGCTCTTTCTTTACTTTCATTGTCTATGAACTAGGGACATGGGAAGAAGAGATGAAAGGGGACTGGAATGTTCTCTCCTCTGTCTTGGGCAGGCTGTGACATATCAGCTTCCTTCCTCTGAGTATACAGGTGATGGGAGAACTGCATGGAAGAACAGCTCAGGGGAAATCAGTACGTAGTCAGCACCTGCCCCTGACAATGGTGATGTTAAAAGAGGAGGTGGGTGGAGGGAGGGGGGAGGAGAACCAAGAATCTCATCTCATCCCGTCCCAGCAGTTTTCCAGTCTGCAGATACTTGTGAAGATTTGATGTATTCCGTCAAAACTCATTTTCTCCTCGTATCTATGTAGTTAGAGAAGTTGGGGCAGGCTATGTTAATGCATAGAGAGTAGATTTGACCGGAACCACAGGCTCTTAGGGGTGAAGATTCAGATGATTTGACTTGGCAGAGCTAGAGCAATTGAGTCAAGCCCCCAAAAGATGCAGCTTTCTTCCCCAGCTCCCTCAATGGCCCATTTGGCCTTCCTTCAGTTTCACACTTTTCTTTCCTTATCTGGCATGAAAAGCAGAAAGTCGGGTTTCCCTCAGTGCCCATGATTCAACAAAAGACAATGTTCTTACAACGTATTATGTGGCTTTTTTCCCCCCTAAATAGGGGAGGGAGGAAAAACTATTTCATTTGTTTTTCTGGGGGTTGCTACAGCTTCCTGGTAATTATGGTTCTTCACCTGCTTCCTCTCCTCATGCCCTTTGGTATCTCCCTCCTGTTCCTCACTTTCTCTGTATCTCTTCAGGGAACTATGAGCAAAAAGCATCGAGGAAAGATAATTTTTTCTGGGAAGAGGACTTTGTTATGGCCCCCGAGTAGCTTAAAGAGCCCAAACTCTCCTGCCCAAGGGCTTTTGCTGGGAAACCAGGGATTTAGGAATCACCCAGATTCCTATCCAGCCTCCCGAGTCCAAACCAGAGACAATCCATAGCGTCTTCATCTTTCCTTCTCCTTTGTCCTGCTTTTGCTTCCCATAGGAGCAGAACAAAAATAAGAAATAATTAGAATGGTGGAGGACAGTGGAAGTTCTTAAAAATCTTTCACCTAGGACGTTGTGCCTGGCACTAAAAGGTTAATACCCCAAGTAGCTCCTTCCTTCCTCCAGCTCCTCCAGTGTTTCCCCTTGCTCCCCCAGCCTGGACACAAAGAGACAGAGAGAGCACCTTACCTCCCCCCTGCAACTCCCGCTCCCCCTGCATGTGAAATCATGGACATCTTGGCTGGTTGAATGCCTTTTGTGCCTTTTGCGCCATTCAGTCCTCCCTACTGTTTTGCCGAACTTCAACCTAAGTTTCCCCCGCAGAACCTCAGTAATGACTTCCTGAGATTACATTCGGCCCCACCCAGCTCTCTACCCCTGACCCCCATTTTTATGGCTACTCTCCTCTGCCTGGACCTCTCAATGGTGCAGGGCTGGATGCAGCCAGCAGGCAGAGATCTTTATGGGTAGGATGAGGTGAGGAGAAGAAGAGCAGGGCCAGCAGCCCTCTCCCTGGTGTTTCTCTTGGGGAGCTCCCTGCTGAATCAGTTCCCTACTGGGCACGCTGAAGTCAGAAGAGGACATGCCAGATGAGGTATTCAGATCATAATTTTACTGAAATCCTTTCTCATTTTTTTTACTTGCCCTTCTCTGGCCTCATTATAGTAAAAATGCGGCCCTGGGGAGGTTGCTGAGGGTTGGGTGAGGGTTACATGGGGCCAGGCACTGTGTTAGAGGCACTATCTTCCCACACAGTTTGTCTCTTATCCCCAGAGATCCTCTTCCTGCCCAAATCCGGGAGAGGCAAGAGCCCCCGGGAAACTGGGCCCAGGAAATAATGCATCATTTAACTGTCATCAGATCTGCATTATTATGCAGCCTGGCCTCTCTCCCTTCTTCAGCTGAGGCGATAGGAAGGTGGTGGCCTTAGAGGTCAGGCCAAGGAAGTGACAGTGAAGGAGTGGGTGAGTGCAAAAATATCACAGAAGAAAGACGCTGGAGGGGTTAACGTTCTTTCTCTGCATGCTTCCTGGCTCTTGCTAAGCTCCAGCCCCCACTGCTTTTGCCTCTTAATGAAAGCAGCGATCTAGCTTCCTCCTCTTTATTTTTTCAATCAAGGCTCACAGCATCTACAGAATTGATTATCCCTTTCCTGGCTGGAGTCAGAGCCTCAGCCTGATCTGGCAAAGTCTACTTCGTGCCATGGAAGCATGTGACCCTACAGGGAGGCTACTGGCTTTACCGTGACCACAGCTTCTGTGTCTGAACATGTATCCCCTCCCAGCCAGCCTTGCATTTAGATCCCAAGGCTTGCCCGGTGTTCCCCAGCCCCTAGGCAGTGGATTACAGGCAGCTGGGTAAGATTCTTCAATTATAATTCCAATTCAGCTCCTACTCCCAACCCCCCAACTTCAAGTAGCCAGGAAGTCTGAATGGCTCAGTACCTCCTGTCCTCTCCTCTCCCCTTTGTCCCTTATCTTCCTCTTCTACTTTCTCTTCCTCACTACCTTCCCCTTTCTCTTTGTCCTTCCTTCTCTTGTTCCCCTTTCTTCCTTCCCCTCAAACTCTTTCTCCCTCCATATTTTTTCCTTCTCTCTATCCTTTGGCTCTACTTCAGCTGCTCAGGGAAGTCTCCTTTTCTCTGCTACCATCCTTTAAGCATAAAATAAATCTTGGGTCATTTTTCAAGCTCCACGGCAGCATACAGACTGGAGGCTAAAGGATAGACAACCATTGGATGAGCTTTTTAGCCTGTTATCAAAAATGCTGATTGGAGCAGGTGTCTCTGTTCCCACTGAGTGAGGGTGGCCCGCCTAGAGATGGCAGCCCCTGTATGGCCCATTCTGAGAGCTACTAAGAGAGCGTGAAGGTCTGTCAGCCAGTGGAAAACCAAGAAAGAAGCAAGCCGTCCTTGTTCAACATACCTGAAGCATATATCTAGAAACATCCAAACAAGTGTAAGCAGATTGCTGCTGCCTAGAGCTACCGTCGATGAGAAGAGAATAGGGTGAAAAGGGGGAGCATACTGAGAGCACAGAGAAAAGGTTTTCTTGGTTGGAGGCAAGGGTTTATGTCAGGAAGGGTAAGGGCCAAGGACAGCTGGAAGGAGGATGGCGCCCCGAGACCCAATTCATGGAGAGACCTGTATTGCACGTGCTTATCATTCCATCCTCAAACCATATAGCACCCCCAACCCTAATCACTTCCCATCGGGCTAAACCCTATGAACAGAGAGTAAGAAGAGCCTCAACACTCAGAGTCCTTGTCTACCTATGGCCGGAAGGCTTGCTTGTTGAGGAAGCAACATGAAGGCCAGCGCTCACCAAACGGCCTGCCTATCCTCCTTTTCTTCCTCTACCCCCAGCAAGGAGAGGACTTCTAGCTGGTAAGCTGGAAAATGGGGCCAGAAGGAAGGTTCACTGAGCGGAGGCAGTGTGCCTCTTTTTGCTCACCTGGACGCTGGCACAGAGTGGGCACTTAAAAAGATTTTCTGTTCCGTGCTTGCCCAAGAGCCCGGACCACTGTTCCTTCCTCCCTTTCATCCAAAAAGAACACAGTTCAAGAGAAAGGAGTCACCCCTGCCTCTGGGAAAACCCACCGGCCTCTGTCCTCCTCGCCAGCTCCCTGTGCCTTGCTCCCTTTGCTCTCTCCTTCCTTCCCCCCAAGCCCTTCCTGGGCCCACATAGTGAATGCCATAAGGGCCCCAGAGAGCATCCTGGAACATTTTCCCGTTGGCCTGAAACCAAGCAAGAGGAGCAGTAGTTGGTTCTGCTGATTCAGCAAATATCTGCGCAGCCTGAGTTTCAAAGGTCACTTGTGAGAAAAGGCAGATGGGGTCAGGGGTGGGCGGAGAGACAAGGAAAGCGAGGGTGATACGGAAAAAGAGGGGAGAGCTGGGACCTGTGGTCTGGAAAGAGACTTGGAGCCTGAATTTAAATCCCATGTAAAGATTTTTAGACAGACCGACCTTGCTATCTTGCTGGGGAACCTCAACGTTTTTCACTGGGGCCTTCAAACATACTCACAGTGGCCCAGGACACTAACTAAGCAGCAGCTTGGTGTGGGGTCTCTTAGTAAGAGGTCCCAGGACACTCTAATTGGACCTGGCAGATCCCCAAATGCAAGGCCATCTGGCAGGATTTCCAAGGCTTGGGCCACTGCAGCACCTTCCTCCTCTGCTTCTGGAAAAGCACATAGGGCAAGTTCTCACCCAGGCTGCAAAGGGTTTCTTGTTTCCAGGGAGGAAAGTGGTGGTCATCTCCATTTCAAGGAGCGAGGGCATTAACAGACAAACAAAAAGGATGAGGAGTAGCGGTGAGGAAGAAAGTTTTAGATTTTTCAGGCCAAAGGGAACTTAAGGAACCACAGAATCACAGAGTTTTTAAGATCTAGGCAGTTAGAAGGTGGGCTTTGAAGTCAGGCATCTCTGGGTATGAGTCCTGCTCTATCCCCTACCAGCTGTGAGACCTTATATTCATTATTTACCTTCTTGAAGCCTCTGGTTTGTTTTTTTTTTTCCATTTATAAAATGAAAAGTAACATATACTTTAAAAGGTTGTTGTAAAGCTTAAAAATTAAATGGTATCATTTTTTAAATATTTTTCTGGAAACATAGTAAGTGCTCAAGACATTGTAGTATTTTTTTAAAGGTTTTTTTAAAATTTTATTTATTTATTTGACAGAGACGGAGAGAGATCACAAGTAGGCAGAGAGGCAGGCAGAGAGAGAGGGGGGGAAGCAGGCTCCCCCCTGAGCAGAGAGCCCGATGTGGGGCTCCATCCCAGGACCCTGAGATCATGACCTGAGCTGAAGGCAGAGGCTTTAACCCACTGAGCCACCCAGGCACCCCGACACTGTAGTATTTCTACAGATAAAGAACCCAGGGCCCAGGGCTCATCTCCAGTCAGACCACAATGAAGGACTAGAAACCAAGTTCAAGATCCCCTTCCTGCTTCCAGCTAGCTTTCTACCCTTTTCTCAAGTACCCCTCTACCTGTGCACAATGTGCACCCAAGCTACTCCAGTGACACGAATATAAAGCTTACCTCGAAATGCAGCCAGGCAGAACAAATCCACCGTCCCTTAGTGATCTGTGACGGGGTCTCACAACTTTATGGTTGAGAAACGCTTCCTTAAGCTCAACTTCAATGTCTTCTGTTGCATTTTAAGATGATCTGCACTTCTCCTAAGGACATCAAAGAGATCCAAGTTATCATCTGATGCCCCATGGTGATAAGAATGATCTTGGCCATTTTCCAAATGGGGAAACCACAGCCTCATCTAGTATACGAACTTTTCAAGGATAAAAGTAAAGGGGGAAGGGAGTGGAGTCTGGGCCAGGGGAATGTGTCCCACGTCCCCGGGATGAACGCTATATCCATTTGTCGGAATTTTTCCATCCTGGGAATTTTGAAAGAGTAGCCCTGTTCTTTGTAGCCCTTTCTGAGGTCAGAAAGTTGGGGGGGAAAATCCCTATTGTCTGAGAAAAGGAGAGCTTGATGCGTTGTGGGATTTGGGTGGTGGGTTGAGGGGGAAGGCAGGGAGGTTAGGGGAGGACTTTACTTCCTCCGGTCAACCCTAGAGATACGAGTTTCTTCTCCTAAGACTTTCTTAGATGAAATGCCATCTAGGAAAAAACAGAAAGCAAAACAAAAACAAAAACAAAAACAAAAACAGAAACAGAAAAGACAGTGGGCTTCTGACGTTCCCTCCCGGGGTGGTTGTGGCTGCGTGTGCCACAGGCAAAGTGTCCACGTGTGGCCCTGGGCGCAGCGGAGGCACGGGCTGCTCCGCGGTGGCTCTTTGTTTGGAATATCCCATCTGGGAGGGTTATGTAACTCTGCAGGCCCGGTGCCTGTGCTGAGTGGTACCTTTTGTCCCCAGCAGGCAGGCAGGCTGCTGTGGACAGAGGCCACACAGGCCTGTCTGAGCACCTGCCCACGCTCTGCACCGGCACCAGGTCCTTCCCTCCGGGCCACAGCTGCAGGCGTGCGAGGGCTTTCGGAGCTGGGCCAGGGTTCTCCAGCCCCGCTGGGGAGTCAAGCAAAGGTCACAGCTAGAAAGGTACGAAAAGGTCCTTGGCTCCAAACTTCTCGTTGCAGTACGTGGAGATCTAGAACTCTTCCTCCGGCGCTCTTGACATTATCCGGTGACCGGCCACGGGGACCGGTCAGGACTGTTCCATGGGTGTTACGGGGCCAGATCTACAGCTAGTTATGAGAACTCGAGGGACCCAGGGAGGTCTCTGCTTTCCAGAATAGCTCGCCTGTGCCAGCAATTCCACAATTAGAGATTCCTTTGAATACTTCAAGGTTATCCCCCTTGTTAAAATGCAAATTCTCCTAGGACAGGAGAAAAACAACACATTTATCTGTATCAGCCTTTACACTTCAGCATGAAAGAGTTCTGATGTGAGCGGTGTCCGAGAAAGAGGATTTGATGAGGGAGGGGTGTGCCGTGGCCCTGGTTGACTAAGGGACAGAGCAGGAGGCTCCGAAGGAGTGGAAGGCCTCGAGGGGGAGGCTGCTGAAAGCCTAAATGATTTCTAGCTCTGCCATATTTTGCAGGGATTTGGAACGGCCTGACCTGGACCTGGCAAGCAGGGCGGCAGGGGGCACCCAGGGCACTCACACATTGGCTTGCCTTGGAAAAGTGATTATCATGGCTGTAGAAGGGAGAGTTGCCCAATGAGCTTCATGGGTAAAAATCATTCGGCAGGAATTTAAGGAGCATCTTGACACTCGGTAATCTCTTTTGATACTTTCTAGGATCTTAAAATAACTCTCTAGATGGCAAAATTTCACCCAACTCTATTGGGGTTTGCTGTGAGGTGGTAAAGAGGTGGGTAGAGCGTTACCAGGGGTTACCAGGGCCTGGAGAGAATGGGGAATGAGGGGCTAACCCAACATCTAGTAGGGGCTTGATAAATACTGCTTGAAGAAACAAACTCCTAACACGTAGGTCCCAGGCAGGCTCAGTAATTGTTGGGTGGAGGTAAGCATAAGGCGTCCAGGCTGAAGATCTCAGCCGGAGGGAATCTCTATTGGGGAAGGAGGTTGTGCTTAGGCCCAAAAGCCCGGAGTCTGCGGCTGAGCGTGATGGAGAAACTGGATCAGAGGCTCAGCTCTTAAGGCCAGCTGGAGCAAGGGCCACATCGGTGCTCCTCCCGGCTAATAGATCCACCCGCTCCCCACCCCCATCCTCTCCATGAGCCGGGAAGGGCTGCCAGCCTCTGACCCGGGACCAGTCCCAGTCCCGGCCTCCGTGTGGGAAGTCCTGTTAAGAATTAAGCATGAGAAAGCCCTTTGAGTGTTTCATCTCCATGACCCCACCCCAGGCCCATGGCCTTGCGGGAAGCTTGAACCAGGAATAGGCAATAGGTCTACGAGGATGGGAGGGAAAGGAAGCTCAGGGTGTGGCTGTGTCTCCCGGTGGGAAGAGAAAAAAAGAGAGCTGGCTGTGTTTGCAGGTACGGCTGCGCGGGTGAGTGTGCTACTAGGGCTGGGGGAGTCGGAGCACAGTGCACACCATAAAAAGATGTGCGGACCTCCTGGCAAAACTCAGCGGAGGCCATCCTCCTGCTTCCCCGGGACATCCTGGTCTGGTCACACGGTCAGCCCTCTGGGTTCTCTCTCCTTTCTCTGCATGACTTGTTTCATCTCTCTTGGCTAGCCGGTTCCTTCTGGGTCTTCCCCTCTGTAAAATGGGGTGAGTCTCTCTGCTTCCACACCCTTACCCTGTTGGGGGTGTGAAGGGGACCAGGGCTCTGGAGGCTGCCAGCTCCTGGCAGGCGAGCAAGGGCAGAGGTCAGGGATCGGACACGCTCTATTGAGGCACGGTGTTTGGAAGCTCAGTGACGCATGGAAAGCTGTGTTGTGGTTTTCCCTGGACCCGACTTGGCCCAGCTCTGGCCAGGGCCTGGCACTATGTGACCTCTCCGGGCTCCGGAGCTGTCAGGTCAAACCAGCCGGGTCCCGCCTCCAATGAGGAAAGCACTCCCCATCCCAGGCGGAGAGGCGAGGGAATCCCACAATCTCTTCCTTGATAAATGATTCCAGTGCGCCACAATTTTCATTCAACACATGAGTTCAACACAATGATTATTTTAAAACAGCAACAGCAACAAAAACTCTACAAAGCGGTTGGGAAGCTCTTGCTTGCGTCGTTTCAGTGTTTCCTGGCACAGTCTGGTTTTTACAGAGATGTCCTGGATGCTTCCAAACTGGCTCATTTGGCATCTCTGACATTCTTGGGGCCACTTCACTCCTAAGAGTCAGTTATGGAAGGCCGAAGGGAATTCCAGAAGTAAGCAGGATCTTGACCCAGAAGCCAGGCCCCTCAGTCCTGAGGGCTGTGCCACCCTCACAGACCCCAAGGGTAAGCTTGGCGCAAACCCCTCCCCTTCTCTGGGTCCTGATTTCCCCTCTGGTCAAGGGGCACACTCTGCCCCTAGACTCACCAAGTCCACGAGAAGCAGAGCTGTTGAGATACTGCAGCAGCAGGAAGGACCTAGCTTAGACGTGCAAAGTGACTTCCAAATGATAAGAGCCTTAGGAAGGGACGTCGGAATGGGGGACAAAGGGAGACGCTGAATTCACGCTCCCTTTCAAAAAAAAAAGAGAAAGAAAAAGGAGACCCCTGCAATGTAGGGTGGCCCCGCCTTGCAGGTCGGGGAGGGACGAAGTGAATTCTGCAGGGGCTTCCAGCTCTAAGCACCCCAGGGATTTCCACCGGGTTGCCTCCGAAGTTTGCGTGAAAACTGGGAGCAAGCTGGAAGGGAGAGCTCAGGAACCGGGAACCCCCGGCCCCCCTCGCTCGGAAAGCCTGGGGAAAGCCCTTCCTCCCCTGGCCGCTTCCCCGGGGGCTTCTCCGCGGGGAGGGCGCGCGCGGCCGGCCTGTCGGCTGCGTGGGCGACTTGGCTAGCTGCTCACAGCACGATGGAACCTCCGGCCCCCACGCCGCGCCCGCCCAGCGCCGAGCTCCACGCTCCCCCGCGGGGGCGGGCACCCCGACCGGGGGAAGCCGCGCCTCCCCCCCAACCCCGCCTCCCGGGCGCACGCGCCCCGCGCCCCCGGCCCGCCCCCGCCCGGCGCGGCGCTGCTGAGTCACCAGCTCCCGAGGCGCAGCCTTGGCACCTGTGCGCTCGGGCTCGGCCGCGCCCGCCGCGCCCCCGCCCCCTGCGCCCGCCTTCCGGGGGCCCCCGCCGGGCCGCCCCGCCCCCTCTCCCTTTTCGCTTTGCCCCGCGCCCGGGCCCACGTCTCGAGTGCGGCATTTCCCCGCGGTCCCGCCCCGCCTCGCGGCCCCCTCCGACTCCTCCGGGCGTGCGCACCGCCGCCCGCCCACGGTGTCTGGGAGCGCCCCGCGCCGCCGCCGCCCGCGCCTTCCCGCGAGCCGAGCGAGGAGGTCGGGGGCCTCCGTGCTGCGTCACCACCCAGCCGCTGCTGCTCCTACCGCCGCCGCCCGCGACCCTGCTGCCTTAGCCCGCCCCAGACCAAGACCGCCCCCCACTTCCCCGGCCCGCGATGATGCGGATCCTTTCCTAGGCCTCCGTAGGCCCCAGCCCAGGCTGGTGGGCGTGCATCCACCTGGGGGAAGAAGGGGAGAAGAAGGCAAGGGCGACTTCAGGGATCAGGCCTGTGTCACCTAGGTCCAACTTCTACAGCATCCACCTCCCCTGGGTACAAGCCTCCCTTGTACCCAGACACGTGGGCAAGAAAATCCCAGCTGTATCTCAGCCTTCCCATGGTTTATATTGTATTTTATAGAATCGCATAGTGTTAGAATTCTGGCCCAGCCTACGGTGAGGCATAATCGTTCAGAAAGTGGCACTAGGTTTGAATCCTCACTCGGTCATGTGCTCACTGCCATACTGAGCAGTGACAGTCTTGGTTTTCCTGTCTGTAGAATGGGGATGGGCGCAGTCCTACCCTCGTAGGGCTGCTGGGAAATGAAGAGGTCGTGCCAATAAAGCGCCAAGCAAAGCGAGTGCCTGCGCACAGTGAGGACCCAAGAAAGTATAGTAGTTGCTGTTCTTTGGGGACCTTTGGGGCCAGAAGGTGCTTTTCGAAGGTGGAAGGCTCTCTTCCTTATCCCCCTGTGTATTCCAAAGGGCTCAGAGCAGAAAGACTTCTGGTTGACAGTTCCTCCAAATTTGAAGACCATCTTCTCTCCTTTTCCTGGCCTTTCTGGCCATGATCCACAGCCCCCCAACCCCTCCCTCCCTCCCTCCCTCCCTTCCTTCCTTCCTTCCTTCCTTCCTTCCTTCCTTCCTTCCTTCCTTCCTTCCTTCCACTCTCTCTCTCTCTTTCTCTCTTTCTTTCGGAAGAACACACCTAAGCCTCCCACTTCCTGCTCCTCCTGGCTTTGTGTGTCGCCCTGTGTGGACACCTCCTCTCTGCTCTCTAAAACACAGGAGCCAGGATTCAGTCAGTAGGCCCAGGAGGTATGACCAGACCAGCCAGGGCACAGGGAGCCCTTCCTTCACCCTGTCCCAGCCAGGCAGTTTCTGGATTCTGCCCATCTTTGGATGGCCCCTAGGAGGAGCGCAGCTGCCTGGCTTTCTCAGCCCCAGGGACCACAAATGGGACGTCTGGAACAACATCAGTGAGAGCTCCTGA
Organism: Procyon lotor; assembly: GCA_028646535.1. Lineage (NCBI taxonomy): Eukaryota > Metazoa > Chordata > Mammalia > Carnivora > Procyonidae > Procyon > Procyon lotor. The sequence continues at coordinate 23,182,431 of CM053611.1, read as the reverse complement.
AGTACTCTGTCCTCAGACTTCTGGACACCTGTATTTGTGCAAGGTTTTTTTTTTTTTTAAGATTTTATTTATTTATTTGAGAGAGAGAGAGATCACAAGTAGGCAGAGAGGCAGGCAGACAGAGGGGGGAAGCAGGCTCTCTGCTGAGCAGAGAGCCTGATACAGGGCTTGATCCCAGGACCCTGGGATCATGACCTGAGCCGAAGGCAGAGACTTAACGCACCGAACCACTCAGGCGCCCCATGTGCAAGTTTGTTTTTTTTTTTTTTTTTTTTAAAGATTTTATTTGACAGAGAGAGAGAGATCACAAGTAGGCAGAGAGGCAGGCAGAGAGAGAGGGGGAAGCAGGCTCCCCGCTGAGCAGAGAGCCCGATGTGGGGCTCGATCCCAGGACCCTGAGATCATGACCCGAGCCGAAGGCCAAGGCTTTAACCCACTGAGCCACCCAGTGGCGCCCCGTGTGCAAGTTTTAATACCAAATATGCTGAACGTTTTGCCTGGCTCTGTTGGTTTTCATTTTGTTAATCTATTTGTGTTCTTTTAAAAAATTTACTCTTTCCAAGTAAATAACAGATTGCCATATCACAAAATTAAAAGATGCAAGAGTTGATAGTGAAACATGTCTCCCCAGCCCTGTTTCCACTCATGCCCATTGTCACCCCCCAGAAACCACCCCCTTGAAAAGTTAGCAACTTCTCATGTGTCCTCCAAGGGTTATTCTATGTGCATTCAAGCAAACACACACACACACACACACACATAAATATATGTATATATTTGTGTTTATGTGTGTGTGTGTGTTTTCTTTTACACAATGGCAGTCGGCTATATGCTGTTCTTCACATTGCTTTTTCCCCCTAATAATCTATCTTGGTGATCCTTCCAAATGCAGTATAAAGAAAGGTGCCTCATTCTTTTTAATAGCAGTGAAGTATGCCGTTGGCTGTGAATCTAGGTTCCTTCTTGAGTACTGAGAGTTTGGAAGGCAAGCTCTGGGTAGCCCACCTGTGTAATCATGCGGGTGGTGTTTCTCTGAGGGGTAGGTGGGTAAGCAGACATGACCTAGGAACTCCATTTGAACTTGGCCCTCCAGCTGCTGAGGTTTCTTCGCCGCCCTTTTAGCTTGGCTCCCTTTGTTGCCTACTGGCATCAAGTTTAGGGGAGCTGTCAGGGTGTATAGTCTCCTTTCCAGGAGCCGAAGATGAGCCTGAAAACACCACCTCCTTCAGGAAGTCTTCCCAAACTGATCTGAGGAGGAAACTCAGTTTCCCATTACCTCTCCCCCTACTTCCCACCTCAGGCTGAGCCTAATCCAGTCCTGGCTAAAAGTGAAATCAATTCTTCATTCCTTGGTTTAAAAGTGCTTGTTTTCTTCTCTACGTACATATATAGTCACGATATGTGTGTTCTTTCGCCTAACAAATATTTGGTCGTCTACCGTGGGCCAGTGCCCACCATTCCAGGCACTAGGGTACAGTAGTGAACAAAAAATCCTCAACTCCCATCGGAAAGCTGACAAAAAAATCAGCAAGACTAAGAATGGAAACACAGAGCACATCTGATGGGGTGAGGGTTGTGGAGAAAAATAAAACAGAGAAGGGGACCTCGGGCTAAAGGGGCTCACAGTTTCAAAGCCCCGGGAAGGTCTCACTGAGAAAATGAGCAAAAACCTGGAAGGGGGGTTCTGTGACATCTGGGGGAGGAGCGCAGCTGCCAGAGGCAAAGCCCCCTTGAGGAACGGAGGGAACAGCCTGGTTGTTGAAGTAAGACAGGAACAGAGGGAACGCAGGGAGAAGAATCTGAGGCAAAAATCAGAAATGTTGATGGACCGTAGCAAAGGCGGGAGAGTGCAGGGGTGCAACAAATCTTGTAAGAGATGCTCCAACTGGGATCGACGGGGCTGTGCTTGGAAATGTGTGGGGATATGCTAGTTGCCACAACGGCAGGCAGGGTTGAGGGGGAGGCCTTGCTCCCCCAGCATTTAGGGGCAAGGGCTCTGCCCAACAGCCAAGAGAGCACAGGACAGCTCTCACAGTGAAGAATGTTCTCGCTCAGAAAACCAGTGTTCCTTGTTGAGACACGTTCATAGGGTCTTGACATCCGTTGTGATGAGTTTGGCTTTGACCTTAAGACAAACTGGGTTAAGGGTTAAGGGGCGCCTGGATGGCTCAGTGGGTTAAGTGTCTGCCTTCTATTCAGGTCGTGATCCCAGGGTCCAGGCTCCCTGCTCCCCAGGGAGTTCGCCCCGCCCTCTCCCTCTGCCCCTCTTCCTGCTCACGTGCTCTCTCTCACATAAATAAATAAAATCTTAAAAAAAGAAAAATTGGTTTAAAAGGAACCTCGGCTGCTGGGTTGAGTTTCTGTTGAGAACGGCCAGAAGAGGAAGAAAGCTAGAAGCAAGGAGAGAAGGCAAGACATTGTTGCAAAGTCCAGGCGAGAACCTGCAGTAGTAACAGTGAAGGTGGCGATGAGCGGTCAGACCTTCAGTACCTCCTGAAGGATTACTGTGGCATGTGAGAGAAGGAGGAATTGAGCGCGAGTCCAAGAGTTTGGGTCAAAGTTATTGGAAGAGGGAGAGGGGGAGGTCATCACCAAGGAGCAGGAAGGGAAGACTGAAGAGGACCGGGGGTGGAGCCTTGGTTGCACACCAGTGTCAAGAGAAAAGCTAGAGAAGCACGCGGTATCCTAGCGAGGAGAGGGGTCAGCCAGGAGGGCGGGAACATAGAGATGAGCCCTGGAGTAGAATGAGGACCGAGAGAACTGCCCATCAGCCTTAGCACCATGCAGGTAATCAGCGACCTAGCTCTGATGGTACCAGTTGGGCAGAAGCTTGATCAGTGTAGGTATAAGAGAGAAGGGAAAAGAGCCAAATCAACCAAATGTGATGTGTGGACCTTGAGTAGGTCCTAATTCAGACCAAGGCAATCAGGGAAATTTGAGCACCGATATTGGAGAATTATTGTTAATTTAGTTAGACGTAATAGCGATCCCGTTATTACATCTTTTTAAAGTTTTTACCTGTTAGAGATACATTCGGGCTAAAATGATCTTATTTCTGGGGTATGCTTTAAAATACCCAAGCAAAAAATATCGGAGTGGGAGATTAGTAAAATGCATGTTTGAAATTTCCCTAATAAGTTTAAAGGAAATGCAGTGAGTGTAGAAATTTCTTCGATGAATTTTCCTATAAGGAAGAGTTAAGGAATGGGTTGATAACTGGAGGGTCCATGGGTTCAAGACAGAAGATTGTTCTGGAAGGTGGGAGGAATAGCACGTGTGTTTCCATCAGCACGACAGGCGACTCCACTTGCTGACCGTCTGCTGCAGAAAACCCTGTAGGGAAACTGAGGAAGGTGGCATCACTGCCTAGAGGAAAGTCATAATAATTTAATGAAAGCAAATATTTTATCATGCGTACACTGGGTGAGGACTGCATTAAGTGCTTTACAAGTTTATCTCAATACATGTCCTGAGGGGGGTGAGGCATGAGGAGGTTAGGTGACGCGAGGTGGTGCCCACATTCAAGCCCCAGCTGGAAGATTCTGACAGTCGGTGTCTTCACCTCTGCTCTCTGCTGCCTTCCCCCAGACAGTGCAGTAATAGCATCGGGCGGCCAAAAGAAGTTTTTCAGAATGCACTTGCCGTGGTTCGCCTTGCAGACTGTCATTCAGTTGGGGTTTAGTGGAAGGAGGGTGGCTGAGGGTATTTAAATGAAGGGCTCAGGAGGCACCTAGGTGGCTCAGTGGGTTAAAGCCTCTGCCTTTGGCTCAGGCCATGGTCTCGGGGTCCTGGGATCGAGCCCCACATGGGGTTCTCTGCTCAGCAGGGAGCCTGCCTCCCCCCCTCGCCCCCGCCTGCTTCTCTCCCTACTTGTGATCTTTCTCTCTTTGTCAAATAAATTAAAAAAAAAAAAAGGAAAGGCTCAGGATGCTGCTCCCTGCTTAAGAACCATTAGCATAGATCGGCCCAAGCTCACTCATTTATCAAGATGCATACACAAATATTCACATGAGTGCTGTGAATAATTAGACTAGCTGGGGGCTGGGAAAAAAATTAAAATATAATGAGCTATGCTGTACAGGAAAAAGGAAGTGGAGAGAGGGGAGCTCAGCACCTTACTGTTATTTAGGCATGGAAAATTTATTTAGGTTCCTCAAGGGCTCGAGTCCCATCTGTATGTTCATTTAGCAGGTAGTTATTGAGCACTGACTGTATGTCAGGCTCTGCTCTAGGTGCTGGGAATTCATGGCCAGACAAAGACTCTGTCATCATTGAGCTAACATTCAAGAGAAGACAGATATTAAACAAGAAAATGACCATATGTGCATAAAAATTCATAAGGGCTCGAAGGGAAAATAAGGGGATGACAGGGGGGAGGGTGGTTTTGGTAGGCAAGACCTCACCTAGGAGGGGACACTTAAGCAAAGAGATTGAATAAAGCTAGGGACAGAGCCACATGAAGATGAGAAGGGAAAGCATCCTGTGCAAAGGCCCTGGGGCTGGAAGAAATGGGTGTGTTCAAAGAATAGAAGAGAAGGGTGGTCAGAAGGCAAGGGAGTGGAGGAGATGGGGTTGGAATTAAGATGGGCCTTCCAGAGGAGTTTGTGGGGCGGGAGGCTAATGGGAACTCACAGGGGTAGAACTTTATCAGGGCAATGATGCAATGCTTACTACAGAAACCAGAGTGGGGGGTTCAAAGGGCAGAAGAAGAAGGGTAGTTCAGCAGAGAGAGCCCTAGCGTGCCATTCACAATCATCTGCTGTTCACTCATTCATCCTGTCTTTCAACAGCATGCACTCATTTCTGCTGTCTGCTAGACATTTATGTACATTTCTCATCTCGTTTGATTGACACACTCCTGATGGGAAGGTATTGTTATCCCTCGTTCACAGATGTGGTGACTGAGGCTCAGAGATGTTGAGGTGACCCACCCAAGGTCACACAGTAAAGTGAGGTCTTCAAGCTCCCCGTGCAAGCTTCAGCCTCTTATACCCGGACATAGCTTTCCCCAGTGTAGGGGAGTCCTCTGCAGTGTGGGAAGTGCCTTGGCAAGGCCCGATCAGGAACCTGGCTCAGTGTTCAGGGACAAAAAGGTTGGTGGCACCATGCCCGTGTGACAGTTGTTCATTTTGCTGCAGCTCTGAACTTGGCCTTTGGCCCACTCCTCTCCATCATGTTACAGGACTAGGCTAGAGGACTGGTCGAATGCCATCCACATGTAGCCACAGATGGAGGATTTGTAGGTCCCCATGGGACAGCATATCCTTCCAGGGCCCACTTGGTCAGGAGGGCTCATGTGGGGGGTACAACACCCTGGGTCTCAGTTCTGTGTGTGTGTGCACATGGCTGCACATGGAGGGTTGTAGATACGTGTGTATATGCATGTCTGCCTATCCAAGGGGGAGTGTGTGTACATTCACGTCTTCGTGTGTGCATAGTTTGGGGAGTTTCCACTGAGTGTGAGGCTTGGGGTGCATTTAGGGCCCATGTGATTTTTTATGAGCGCCCTGGATGTGTCCACGGAATGCGGTGTGTGTGTGTTAAGGAGTGTGTGCACCTAGGTGTGTGTGTGCAATGGGGGGCATGCGTGTATATTTACATGTGTGAATAATTGCACTCCCATCCAGTGTCTGCAAACGCATCGAGTGTGTGTTGGTGCAGAGCAGTGGCTGCCGATGTGGGCATGGGAATTGGGCTGGTGCGTATGAGCAGAGCGGCTGGCTAGGAGGCAGTTGAAGACTGTGATCGGAGATGGGCTGAGGTTATCTGAGATTTCGTGTTGCTGGGTAACTCCGACCTGACTGTGCTATGGAGGGCAAGATCAAGACTCTTTCATTCACAGCCCATAGGCCACCTCCCCTGCACGTACCGGCCGCGGGGTTGTGGGGCATGGCAAGGAGCTAGTCTTGGCTCTGGATTTGCAGGAAGTCATCAAACCTCCCTTAGCCTTAATTTCTTCAGCAGGTACATGGCATTAATATTAACATTACTTATTATTATAATTATAACAGTATGACTTTTACTACCATTATCCACTGGGATCATTCACAGGGCATTCAAAAGTGTTTCGTAAATCAGAAACATGGACAAATGCAGTCACTATTATCGACCAGGAGAGGACTTCACCATTCCTGGAAAAACAGTGCATGCCCACCATTGACTGAGGGTTGGGGAGTAACACTGTGTAGGCGTGCTTCTCTGCGGCAGGCATGGTCTGATGGCCCTGATCCCATCCTCTCCTGCTGGCTTTGCCCAGTGGCCAGTCACCTGTCTCCCAGGTAATAGAGATTTCTCATGAGGGAAGCTGGCACGACACAGCCGAGCGCCCGGCTCTGTAATTCCCGGCAAGCCACCCAGCTGGGCACCAGGAACTCTCCCGGCTCCCTGCAAAGGCAGCTGGACCTCAAACAAGAAGGCTTTGAGATAGGTCACTGAATGGCTGTGGGCTTGTGGCCTGGGCCACCCTACTGGGCAGGAAGGAGAGAGGGTAGCAGGAAGCTGGGAGACTGAGAGGATGCCCTGAGGGCTTTCGGGTTGGGCTGGCGCAGGCAGGGTGGACGGAGGAGGAGGCCAGGGCCTCCTGACACACTCAAGTTACAGACCCAGTTTGTAGTCTGAGTTAAGCTTCCCCAAGGCTGCCAGGGTGATGCCAAGGCTGTGTGATAGTAAGCAAATATCTTGTCTCTCTGAGCCTCTTCCTCTGTAAAATGAAGATTTAAGTGAGGGGTGCCTGGGTGGCTCAGTCGGTTAAGCATCTGCCTTCGGCTCAGGTCACGATCTTGGGGTCCTGGGATCGAGTCCTGCATCGGGTTTCCTGCTCAGTGGGGAGTCTGCTTCTCCCTCTCCCTTTGCCTCTGCCCCCATACTTGTGCTCTCTCTCTCTCTCAAATAAATAAATGAAATCTTAAAAAAAAATAAAATGAGGCAATGTCTGGAAAAGGCTCTGTACTCCCACATAGACAATAATGTCCATAGGTGGTGGACAAGTCTCTGAGGCACGTACTTGGGCCTTTGTTTCCATGAATGCACGCGTTTTCAAAGACATGCAGGCTTAATTCCCCATTTTTCTCCAGCACCCTTAGTAACAGGGACTTAATTCATGCATTGAGTCAACAAATGGTATCTACTATACGGCACGAGCCAGGCTGCCTTCTGTCCCGGAGGTAGAGGCGAGCTGGTCGCCGGCACTGCTCTGCCCCGAAGAGCTCACTGTAGTTAGGGAGATGCAGCCTGTCTGCAAACATCAGGCATATACATCGCGGAGAGAACTCACGGAGGCTGGTATGGGAATCCAGAGGCAAGCGGGCCCGGCCCAGGCAGGGGCAGGGGCTGAGGCCAGCAGGGCTGGAGGGCAGGCACAAGAACAACGGGGGGAGGCTTGGCGGGGACTCACCTCGGGCGCTGGGTGCTGGAGGGCGGAGATCCCGGGTCTCCGGAGATCCCAGGCTGCTTCAGTCTCCAATCTCCAGAGGTTTCCCCCCTCTGTTTCCTAATGGTATAAATCAGAGACAGATCGGGGCTGTGCTGTTCCCCACAATGTTACAGCAAGTCAAAGCATGCAAACCCAGGGCCGGGCAAGGGGAGCTCTGGATCGGGGAGCAGCGGGGGCATAGGAACCGGGTCAGGCACAGCTCCCAGCACTTTAGATATATTGGTTCATCGAGTCCTCAAGATAACCCTTGAAGTAGATGCCATTAGGATCCTATTTTACAGGTGAGGAAACTGAGGCTCAGGCAGGCCAAGCTGTTAACTAGAAAGTGGCAAAACCAGCTTTGGACTGTTTCCCTGCCCTGAAAACCCTGTGTGGGTGCAGGGTATAGATGTTGGTTTTGCCCCTGCTATGTGCTAAGCATCGCACTACCATAACATGGGTTATTTTTTTTTAAAGATTTTATTTATTTATTTGCTTGCTTGCTATTTATTATTTTTGCTTGTGTTGCCTAGTGCATTCCTTATCACATTTGCCAAGGTGGTGGGCACACAGTGGGGCACCAGCAAAATAATCTCTAGCAAGCAAGCACGGGCACAAGCAGGGGGAGTGGCAGGCAGAGGGAGAATGAGGCTCTGCACTGAGCAAGGAGCCTGACGTGGGGCTTGATCCAGGACCCTAAGATCATGACCTGAGCCGAAGGCAGATGCTTAACCAACTGAGCCCCCCCCAGGCGCCCTGACATGGGTTATTTTATGGGATCTTTGCAATACCTCTATGAGGTGGTTTCCTTTATGACCCTCCGCGCTCACAGCTGAGAACTCCGAGGCTGCAGAAGGTCAGATAATCTGCCCGAGACCCCCCAGCCATCCCAGTGGAAAGGTAGGGCCTACGTGCATGTCTTGCAAACCTCCAGCCCGCTCTCTGTCTGTGGAACCATGCTGCCTCCTGTGGTGTAAGGGCCCCGGGTGGAATTCCTCCCCAGAGCACGTGGCAACCTCGCTGCTCTCACGCAGGCACACTCCCGGGACCAGAGGACCTTGGGTCAATGCTGGTTCTACCCCTTACCAGCTGTGGGACCTCGAGGAAACCACGTCACATCTCTGTTCCTCGTCTGCAAAGGGGCATAACTACACCCAACTCACAAGGTGGTGCCAAGGTCAAAGGACACGTCAGAAAACAGTATATAAACTGTGAGGTGCTATGTAATGGAAGGAACAGAGCCCCACCATGTGCCCACCACCTTGGCAAATGCGATAAGGAATGCACTAGGCAACACAAGCAAAAATAAACAAGTGGGATCACAGCAGACAGAAAAGCTTCTGCTCAGCAAAGGAAACCGTCAACAGAGTGAAAAGGCAGCCTACAGAATGGGAGAAAATACTTGCCAATCCTATGTCTGGTGAGGGCTTAATATCCAAAGTATATAAGGAACTCATACAACTCAATAGCAAAAAAAAAAAAAACAAAAAACAAAAAAAACCCCAAGCGTCTGGTTGAAAAAAGAGCAGAGGCGTGTGGGTGGCTCATTTGACTCTTGATTTTGGCTCAGGTCATGATCCCAGGGTCCTGGGATTGAGTCCCTAGTCAGCATTCCCTGCTCAGCGGGGAGAGTCTGCTCTCCTTCTGTCTCCCCTCCCCCTCCCCAATGCTGTGCGCTTTCTCTCTCCATCTCTCAAATAAATACATAAAGTCTTTTTTTTTTTTAATGTTAGAGCTAGAACTACCATATGATCCAGCAATCCCACTTCTGGGTATTAATTTGAAGGAAATGAAAACAGAAACTGAAAGAAGTTTCCACACACCCACGTTCACTAAAGCTTTGTTTATAGTGGCTCAAGAGCTGGAAAGGACCTACGTGTCCCCCAGCAAATGAATGAATGTGCGGTATATGTGTCCACGGGAATATTATTCAGCGGTGAGAAAGAAGGGAACCCTTCTTTCAAGGGTTTATAATGGAACTTGACGGCATTATGCTGAGTGAAGTAAACCAGGCAGAGAAAGACAAATATCGCGTGATATCCCTTATACATGGAATCTTAAAACATACCACACACACACACATCAAACTCAGAGAAGCGAAGTGGCGGCCGAGGGCTGGGGGCTGGGGGCAAATAGGGAGGGTTTGGCCAAAGGGCACACACTTTTGGCTACAAGATGAAGAAGGCCTGTGGGTCGAACGCAAACACGGTGACTATAGTTGATAACACTGAACTGTGTGATGGAATAATGGCAAAAAAGGAAGGTACCAGCCCCAGGCAGACCTGGACCCCAAATTAGCAAACAATGAACAGCGGTGGCAGGCCCTGTGGGCGTGCGTGGGGATACAGAGACACAGAGGACGCAGGGTTTGCCATCGGATTGGGATATACCACGACTCATTCAGGGATTTCTTTTATTTTATACCACTGTGGGCTGTGGGCTAAATTCCTCCGGTACATTTTCTCACTGAATTCTCCCAGCTCTCCAGCGAGGGGATTACTCTTACCATGCCCATCTGAGGGATAAGAGACGATGTTCAGAGTGGTTCAGACACTTCCCCAAAGTCACAAAGCCAGTAAATAGGCAAAGGCGCCATGAACACCCAAGTCATCCCGATTCCAAGCCAAGGTCTTTCCGCTGTGCCTGCCACGTCTGTGACATGGAATCGCATCTCCAGAAGGACACTGGTGGTCTGGGGAACGGGCTGGGAGGCGGAGCTGCCATCAGGAGGCCGTTAGAGTAACATCTGGCACCCCCTGCCGCCTGCACTCCGCCTCGTCCGCAGAGAGCTTCCATGCTAGTTACCACTTACCGCACAGAGCAGCGCAGCGGCGTATGTGTTTCACAGACAAGGGAACAGTCTCAGAGAGCTCAAGTGACTTGCCCCAAACCACACAGCCTGTGTCTTTGCAGCCAAGCCTCCTGTCTGGGCGACTGTAGACCTCAGCCTCTTCCGTGGCAGTAAAGTAACTTGGAGGCTGGGGACCAGCCCTGGGTTCACGTCCTACCTCGACCTCTTCCTAGAGTGTGACTCTGACCATGTTACCAAACCTCTCTACCCATCTGTAAAATAGGAATAATATCTGTCTCTCCAGTCTATTGTTTTATGATTATTACACATCGAGTTCCTAGCAGGCAATCAGAGCTCTAAAAGGATATAAGCAAGCAAGCATATGGAGGGTTATGGACTTCAGAGCTCTGTGGAGGGGAGCAAGGAAGAGAGATGACCCTTTCTTTTAGGAAGGGAATGTGCCTTTAGAAGGAAACTTGAAAGGAGATGAGGTCTGCTATTTCTAGTCTGAATGGAGTGGAAAACTTGGCCAAATCTACATATAAGTAGGTATAAGTCACTTCCTTCCTCTGCCCCTGGCTGCTGGAACATCTGTAAGCATTTGCCTTATTAAGATCTTTCCAGAGTTTCCCATGGAAGACTGCAATGGCCGATTGCAAGAGTGAGTCAAGAAAATCTACCCCTTACTCCGCTGCCCCCACGCCAGGAGGAAGGGATGGGGGCCTGGGGAGAAGGCCGTGGAGATGGCATCCTGGTAGGTTCCTTGCAATAGCGCTGTGGTTGCCGAGCGCCCCGGGGGCAAGGACTAATAATACCAATAATAGTCATTATAAGATTTTGCATCTGTGCAGGGTTTATTATGTTTCTCCCAAGGCAGTTTCACATTCAAAGTCTTATTGAATCCCTATAATTCAGTGACATAAACAGGGCAGGAATGAAAACTTCATTTACCGTGACTTGATCTTCCTGAGGGCCAACGGTAGTGGGCGGTGAGCTGGGTCTCCATCTCTAGCACTTCTCAGGGGCTCTCGGTCCCAGGCCCAGCTCTAAAATTGCCCCCATTCAACCGTCCCCACCCCCAGTTTTCTCATTGTCCTAGTTTCTGGCCCCCTGGACTCCTTTGGCTCAGTCATAAGCCATCTGGTCTCTGAAAATCCAATCTAGTGGTTGAAGGGAAGGAACAATCCGGTATTTTTATCTACTGCTTGGAGGGGGGTTAATAATTAGGTGATCTGGGGCCAAGGGGAGCAGGGAAGTTAGAAAAGAAATTATTCTAAAGCTCCTTGATTAAGTATCAAGAAATGAGAATGGTGACAAAGATTTTGGTCTTTGAAAAATCAGCCATGTTAAGGTACAATTACATAAATGAAATTCACCCATTTCAAGCATATGAGTTTAGACAAATGTCTACAGTTCTATAACCAAGACCTCAATCAAGTCATAGAATATTTCCATCACCCCAGAGGACCCCTTGTTCCCTTTTGCAGTTTAAACTCTCGCCTCCCAATCACTGAGACTAATCTGATGTCACTATAGTTTTTGCCTTTTCTAGAAAGTCATACAAATGGAATCTCATAGTGTGTAGACTTCTGTGTCTGGCTTCCTTCATTTAGTATGATGCTCTTTTGAAATTCATCCAAATTGGCACATGTATGAGTAAGCTTGTTCCTTTTTATTGCTGCATAGTACTCCATTGTATAGATATACCACAATTTGTTTATCCATTTACCAGTTCATGGACATTTAGGTCGTTACTGTTTTTTTTTTTTTACATGCATCTTTATTTTATTGATAACAACTGTCTCTACATACATTTAGAACACATGAACTGTATGTGTGTGGATATACCATTTACTCACTTATAGACGATGCTTGGTGAGCATATGTACTTGGACCTTCCTGTGTTAATTCTGGGCAGGCTCCATCCCACGCCTACTCCTCTGGCCAGAGTGCAGATGCTTACAGACTGGGAACCACTCACTATAGTCATTCAACTCAAGAAATAAACATTTAAACCAAAACGTGGTATTTAACTTTATTTGTTGTTATTTTTTTAAAAGATTTTATTTATTTGACAGAGAGAGATCACAAGTAGGCAGAGAGCCCGATGTGAGGCTCGATCCCAGGTCTCTGGGATCATGACCTGAGCCGAAGGCAGAGGCCCTAACCCACTGAGGCACCCAGGTGCCCCTATTTGTTGTATTTTATTATATTGTGGTAAGAACCCTTACCATGAGATCTTCTCTCTTCAGTTTTTAAGTGTACAATATAGGTTTGTTAACTATAGGCACAAAGTTGTACAGCAGATCTCTAAAACTTATTCATGCAGAATCAAAACTTTGTGCCTACTGATTAGTAATTTCCCATTTCCCTGTCCCCACTCCCCCAGCCCCTGGTAACCACCATTCTACTCTCTGATTTTATGAGTTTGACTATTTTAGATACCTTATATAAGTGGGATTGTGCAGTATTTGTCCTTCCATTCTACTTATTATTTTATTTAATGTGATGTCTTCAAGGTTCATTAATGTGGTCACATATCACGGGATTTCCTTCTTTTAAAAGTCTGAGTAATATTCCATTGTATGTATATACCACATTTTCTCTATCTGTTTATTCATTGATGGACATTTGTATCATTTATGAATCTTGGCTTCTGTGAATAGTGTCACACTGAATATTGGGGTTCTCATAACTCTTCAAGATCCCGATTTCATTCTTTTGGATGAATAACCAGAAGTGGGATTTCTGGATCATATGGTAGTTCTATTTTTAATTTTTTGAGAAACTTCCATATTGTTTTCCATAGCAACATTTTGCATTCCCACCAACAGTGTACAAAGATTCCAATTTCTCCACATCCTCCTCAACACTTGTCACATACATACACATATATGTTTTGACAAGCGCCATCATAACAGGTGTAAGGTGATATCTCATTGTGGTTTTGATTTGTAGTTTCCTAATGATAGATGGCATGGTGCATCTTTTCATATACCTGTTGGCCCTTTGTGTGTCTTCTTTAGAGGAAGGTTTTATTCAAGTCTTTAGCTCATTTTTAATCAAGTTATTAGCTTTTCTGTTCTTGAGTTGTAGGAATTTATATATATATATATATTAGAAATTAATTGCTTATCTTATATTATGGTTTGCAAGTAATTTCTCCCACTTTGTACATTGCCTTTTCACTCTGTTGTTTCCTTTGCTCTGCGGGAGCTTTCTGGTTTAATGTAGTCCCACTTGTCTATTTTTATTTTCATTGCCTGTGGTTTCGGTGTCATATCCATGAACTCATTGCCAAGACCAATGTCATAAAGTTTTCCCCCTGTGTTTTTTTCCTTTAGGAGTTTTATGGTTTCAGGTCTTATGTTAAGTCTTTCATCCATTTTGATTTGCTTTTGTGTACTCCAAGCTATAGGTCCAAATTCATTATTTTACATGTGGATATCCACTTTTCTCAACACCGTTTGTTGAAGAGAGTATCCTTCCTCCATTGTGCATTCTTGGCACCTTTGCCAAAGATTAATTGGGGGCACCTGAGTGGCTCAGAGGGTTAAGCCTCTGCCTTCGGCTCAGGTCATGATCCCAGCATCCTGGGATCGAGCCCCATATCAGGCTCTTTGCTCAGGAGGGAGCCTGCTTTCCCCCTCTCTCTCTGCCTGCCTCTCTGCCTACTCATGATCTCTCTCTCTCTCTCTGTCAAATAAATAAATAAAATCTTAAAAAAAAAAAAGATTAATTGAATGCATATGGGTAGAATTCCCTGTTGTTGTTGTTTTTCCACTGTGAACATTTGTTGCTCTGAAAACTTTTTTCCAATCTGTGTTTTTATTTATCTTGGGTAAATAACGAGGAATGAAATTACAGGGGCATGTGATAAGTGTATGTTTCACTTTATAAGAAACTGCCAGATGCTTTCCAAAGTGTTGCACCATCTTACATTTCTACCACAAGTGGAAAAGTGTGTGTAAAATTTGCGGGTGCTCCACGCCCTTTTCAACATTTGATATTGTTAGACTTTTAACTTTTACTAATTCTAATGGGTGTGTAATGGTATTTCATTGGGGTTTTAACGTGTATTTCCTTAATAATTAATCATATCATTAGTATATTTTCTTTGGTGAAGTATCTGTTTCCAATCTTTTGTAAATTTTTCCATGAATTTGTTCGTCTTTTTATTATTAAGCTGTAAGGATTATTAATTTTTTAAACAGTGTCTTTCAAAGAGAATATTTATTTTGATAAAGCCTAATTTATTAATTTTTTCTATGGTCTGTGCTTTTCGTGTCCTAGCTGGGAAATTTCTGCATCCTCTAAGTCACACATTTTCTCCTACATTTTCTTTTAGAAGTTTTATAATTGTATCTGCTAATTTGGCTCTATGTTCCATTTTGTATTAATTTATATATAAATATGGCCCAGGGTATGAGGTCCATTTTATTTTTGCATATGGATTTTCCATTGTTTCAGCACCATCTTTTAAAAAAAATTGATCATTCCCCATTGAATTACCTTGCTACTTTTACCATGAGTTAATTTATAAGAATTGATACATGTTTTAGTCTATTTCTAGCCTCTTTATTTGGTTCAATCCATCCGTATGTCCGTCCTTTTGCCAACACCAAATTGTCCTAATTTTGATAGCTTTATTTTAAGTCTTGAAAGCACGTGGTGTAAGACCTACAACTTGTTCTTGTTTTTCAAAGTTGTTTTGGCTATTCTCCCACCCCCCAGGAAAAGGAGTGACCTCTGAGAAAAAGAGTGACGTTTTCCTCCTATTCATCATATTAGATAGAGAAGTCTTCATGGAGGAGGTGAGAAAAGTAAGAGAAAAAGGAGGCTTGACTTCATGCTCTGCCAGCCCTAGTGATGGTGGTCCCAGGAGGGGTGGGGGTCAGGGAGGTGACAGGAAATGATTTTATGATTTCTCTGTTTTCCTGGAGCTTAAGGCAGCTCCTTTAGAGAGGTGCCTGTGCCTGGTTGTTTCCTTCCAAGGACTGGTGGTTAAATCTGCTGTCTTTACCTTGGAAGAAGAGAAGGGGGTTCCTCATTCAAAGTTGCCCTTTTGAGATACTGGTTTCGCCTCTTTGAGTCTCCTGCTGGGAGTTTCCCTTCTTCATCCCTCTGCCAGCCTCACTTACTGTGGTGCTATACACACCATCAGGAACTCCAAGCCACTTGACTATTTTTATGGCCAAGCAGTGGAATCCTGAGTCTCAAACTGAATATAGATGTGGGAAGTTATAGGCACACAACCACCCACAATTTCAAGGGCCTGGCCCTGGCTAAAGCTTTAATTAGCTCCTGCTGGCATCTGCCATTTCCTTCCCCTTCCAGGCCCCTGGCCCCTTGGTCCCTGTTCTTCCCTGATAGTGCCGTCACTCTCTCCCCAGCTTCCCTCCTAGTTCTTCTAGGAACAGGGTTCTTTTCTGGCCAAACCCGAGGCTCCCCTCTTCCTTCAGGTCCACGCTGCCTTCTGTGAAGACTCTTGAGCCCTGTCTTGCTTGGGTGATGCCCTGAAGTTCCTTAAGCCAGCTGCTCCTCTCTGCACCTCTTATTCTTGAGTCCTCCAAGCTCCATCCCAGAC
The DNA here is from genome assembly GCA_028646535.1 of Procyon lotor. Taxonomy (NCBI): domain Eukaryota; kingdom Metazoa; phylum Chordata; class Mammalia; order Carnivora; family Procyonidae; genus Procyon; species Procyon lotor. Next base: position 23,166,642 of record CM053611.1, on the reverse strand, counting down.
CAGCCTCAAGGCATGCCCAGGGATAAGACACACATCAAAATCCTCATTCTGGGTCCTGACCACCCCATATTGCCACATCTACCCACAGTCCGGTCACCCCATTGATACTCATCAGCTTGGGCCACTTGTGGATTGCTAAAGCCAGGAGGGACTGACTTCTGCCTAAAGTCATGGGCCATGGAATTAAAAACACAAGAAATAAGCTTTTGGCCTAGATATGACCGGCTTCCCTCATTTGGAATTCCAAGGGCCAAATATTGAGAATGAGTCTTGTTCCTTTTCCATTGCTATTCCTTGGGTCCCTCCAGCTCCAGAACTCCTAGGGCCACAGCCCTGGTCGGCAGGCCCCGCAGACTGTAATATGAAGTGTGCCTCTGGATTTGTGTGATGTGGTGGCTCTGAGAAAGTGCCTCTCAGGCTTATGCTCCAGAGTGGGCTGGGGACTGTTTGATTTCAAGGCCTGGCTCACATTCCTAAGTGCAGCAGTTGCACTCAGGCCTATGAGTGCAGGCCTTTCTCCTTTCTTTACTTCTCCAGTAGCAATGGGAGACGGACAAAGTCTGCGTCATAGGTGTTCCAATCGTCCAGCCTCCTAGGGATTTGCCCAACCTGCTGGGCACCCGTCTCACTGTACACTAGGTCCCAGTTTCAACCACAACGGAATGGGGATGCAGAGATGTTGCCCTGGGATGATGAATCAGGTACAAAGAGCTGAGCATGTCCAGGGCGGAGCCTCCAGGAAGCAGGTTCTGAGGACATTCATGAGCTATGCAGACGTTCAATGTTGTGTTTGCTTCCCTAAAAGCCCCACAGGTTCAGGTATTGCTACTGTCCTAGCTTTATTGGTGAGAAAGCTGAGGCTCCAAGAGGCAAGAGACTGGGATGAACTTACACAAGGGTTGTGCCCCATCTGTGGAGGGCTGATGACAGATGGGATAGGCATAGACCCTAAAACCTTACATGGAGTGGGGTGTGGGCAAGGCCTCACATCAGGTGTCCTTTGAGAAGAAAGCCTTATTCTGGGTTCCATGGACAGAGGCCAGGTGTGCCCATCCATCCCACCACCTCACACCTGGAGAAGCTATGATGGGACATACTGGCAACAGCCTTGGGTTGGTCCCACCCCAGGGACTCTGTCTTGTTCCTCCCTGGCTCCCACTCCCCTTCACAGCCTCCGGTGCCCAGTGGTCCATCTGCTGTGGTGGCAGTGCTCCCAGGGAAAGCTGGGCAAGAAGGAAGCAGAGAGGGACAAAGGGCTGTGACCTGTGGGCTAAGGATTCAGGAAGCAGCTCACAGGCAGTGTCAGCACAAGCCTTGGACTTGGGCAGGGAAGAACAAACTAGGCAATGATCCCTCTGCCCACATTCTCATTATGGCTTCCTCTTCCAGCTTCAATCAAACAGGAACTTATCATTTGCCAATTTGGATGTTCTCTTAGCTGGTGGGCTCCCTCAGGCAGGGACTGCTATGATGCTTCTTTGTACTTTCATGCATTGAGCACCAACAGTGTACCAGGCACTGGGGGTGCCCAGTCCAGGGTTTAGTGGTTGGACCCATGAATGCCCATTGGCCAAAAACCTTACAAAGTAGAGAATTGGGCATGATCCTTGAAACTAGCCTGCCTGGGGTGTAGGCTCTCCTACTAACTAGCTGTGTGACTGTGGGCAAGTCATTTACCTGCTCTGAGTCTTGGTTTTCTCATTTGTAAAAGAGAGGATGATGACACATACTATAAATAATTGTCTTAAGGGGTAAGGCATATGTTGAATGCATGATATGTCACCAGGTGTATGTTGAATGCATGATATGTCACAAACTCACTATGCCTCAGTTTCCTTATCTGTAGAGTGATAAGGAAGTTTTGCTCCATGGTGTTTTGTGAGAATTAATAAGTTAATACATGGAATGGAGCCAGGATGGTCAGAGATGGGTAGAGCAGGACTTATAACTCAGCATGAACTAAACCCCAAGAGGAGGCAAGAAGGGAGGTTCTAATGAGGAAACCCCTGGCCCAGGCTGAGGAGACCCATGGAGTAGGAGGTAGAGGAGAAATAGAAGGGCTGAAGACAAGCTTCCCCTCTCAGGTGGACTGTCCTGAGGGACCTCATCAGCAGGAACCCCCAAAGAGACTGCAAGCCCCAATAGCACTGCCATCCCAAGCCCAGGGTACAGAAGGACTCGGGGACACCGAGGATTACATTGCCCATTGCACAAACCAATGCAGCCAAATCTGGGGAGCTGGCAGGACCATTTGGAGCCTGCCTGAGTGCCTGGCCAGAGAAGCAGCTCCCAGCTCTGGGAGGGTGCCTCTAAGAAATGGAGTCGGGATCAGGACAGAACGCCAGGCACCTGGCTTATGACTGTATCCGAGTGAGTTCTCCTTCCTGAAATACCAGTGCTATGGGTGGTGAACAAGTTCTGCCTCTTTGCCTACAATCTTGGGGGCTTGTTCTAGAATTCTGAATCTGCCCTGGGGCACAGGTACATCTGTGGCAGGAACTGGGGGGTACGTTCTCTGCTACCTGCATACCTACGTCTACTTGACCCTCCACAGTTGGGGCTCTGAGCCCTTCGGGTTCCTGCCCTATCTCCTCCTTCCTCTTTCTCCTTCTCCTCAGGCTGGGCAGTCCTAGGGGCTATCATGCGACATTTGGGATCCAGACAATTCTCTAAAGACTCTGATTTGCCCCAGGGCTGGAGTAAGGGAGGTGAGGGGAGCTGGGAGACTGAGCTGGGACTCTGGTCAGGGAACTACTGTAGGCAAATTACTTCTCTCTGGGTCCGGTTTTCTCCTGTGTGAAATGAAGGTTCAGATTCAATATTTTCCATACTTCCCTTTTATAAAACTATATGAGATGCATTAATGATTAGTCTATAAGCTATAGATTATATATAATCCATAATCAATAATTTACCAAATTAACAAAAATCCAAGATAAAAATTGCCCATGATCATCCTGAAAAGAAACTAATATTTGTGTTGGTTCCCGACGCTTTCTAGTCCTTGTTCAGGTATATATTCAATTTTAATGTATTTACAGTAATACCAGAAGTAGGAATTGATATTGAACATTTTCAGCTAACCTTACACCAAGCATATCTTTTCCTTTCCCTTTTCTTGCCTCCTTTGTCCTGCTCTCTTCTTGCTGAGGTAGCCAACGTGAACCGCCTAGTTACATACGCACTCACACAGAAACACAGGGCACCGTATAGAATCTGCATTTCAGGGTGAGGAATCATTGTTTTACAAAATGGTGTACATTTCTCTGCCGCTTGCTTTTCTCATTTATCCACACGTTGTGAAGAGATGTCATGCATAATTCCATGTAGAGATACAACACATGACTCCATGGGATGGATGAAACTATCCCAATGTATTCAACCGGTCCCTGACTGATGGGGACTCAGGTTATTCCCAGCTGTTGTTTCCCCCACTAAAAACAATGCCACCATAGTTTGTACAAATACCTTTATGAACAGGTTACTTGCATTTCGAAGGTATAAAATTCCAGAGGTGGGATCGCCAGGTCAGAAGACATGTGTTCCTTTTAATTTCCAAAAACCAGCTGTAAAAATTCACGCACGAGTGTGATTCACACACAGGCAGTAGATTAGGGCACTTCTCTACCCATATTATCACCAGCCATTGTAACTTCTCTTTCTAATGTCTGCAGTCTGAGGGATGGGAAATGGCATCTCTGTGTTGCTTCCATCTGCACTTTCCTATTTACTAGTAAGGTAGAGCATCTTTCCATTTATTTGTTAGCTCTTTGGATTTCCTCTTCTCTCAACTGGAATTCATATCCTCTGCCCATTTTTTCTACTGGGTCTGTCTTTACATTATGAATTTGTGGGATCTCAGTGTAGTATACACACTTGCCTTCTGCCATATGTATTGCAAATATATTTTCCCACTCGATCATTCGTCATTTGACTTATTAGAGTATCTTTTCCCACACGAGATGCTTTCATTTTATGGAGTCAGATATATTTCTTTTTCTTAATGGCTTTTCAATTTCTTGTTTTGTTTTAAAAGTCTCCCCAACATATAAGCCGTCTTCCTAAGATTCCTTATAAATGTTCTGTTGTTTTACTTTTTCCCACTGACACTTGAAACCTTTCTGGATTTTTGTCAAATTTAGGTAAGCTCCCATGTTATTTTCTCCCGTGAGAAGAGCCAAACTCAGCAGTTTCTAATCTATGCTCTTGTAATCACAGGGCCCCTGAGAGATGCCCGGGAAGGCGGCCACCAAAATTGGGGCTAGCAAGTCAGGGGGTGGCACAGACCTCCCAATTCCTGCCCCGAGTGAGCTACTCTACTTTGGTTGCTTTACAAAATGGGCTCCCAGGAAAGACTGGGTTTGGACAAAGTGTTCTGAGGCTAAAGGCAGTTTAAACACCTCTTTCGGGCAATTTTCGGGGGCCCTTCCAGATCTGACATTCTCTGACTCCATGTTGGTGAATGCTTGCTAGGGGAGAGGAGACAGCATGTCAGCATGACTTTATCCAAAAGTAATTTTAACAGTAAACCGCAAGGTGGCTCAAAGTAGATATGTAGAATCACAGAGTTTTGATGATGGAAGGCAACTTGGAAATCATCTAGTCTGATGGCTCTCAATTCTGACTACCGTTCACATCACCTGAGAGCTTATAAAAAGGCCTGGAGCCCCTAACCAGGGCCAGAGCAAGAGAATCAGTCCCTGGCCGGGGCGTGGGGGGTGGGGTGGGTAGGCACTGATGCTTGGAAAAGTCTCCTAGCGATTCTAATCAGCAGCTAGGGTTGAAGACCGCTTCTGTGGTTTAACTCCCTTATTTCATTAGCTAATAAGTTGAGACCCGGGAAAGGTGAACGAGGTATCCCACAGCTGGCTAGCTGTGAGTTGACACTAGAACCTTTATCTCCACCTTGGTTGGCTTTTTCATTTGCATCAAACAAATCCCTCATCAAGCACCGTGCCTGGGATTTTCAGCCATTAATACTGAAATCTCTGTATGAGTGCTTTGTATCTTTGCATATGATCAGCTGAGACACGTTCAGTTCTGTGCATCATAGATGAATAGACCTAGTTCTGACTTGCTGGACCGAAGTGGGGAGCAGGGTTATAAAGAACCATAATGATAAAAGAGAGCGGCGAATTAATGGAAAATCCTATGCAGAGGAATCTACCTACCTCGGGACTGGGGGCTCAGAAGGAGGAAGAGGTAGCGGATGGGAGGTCTAAGGGTTGCAAGCTGTGGCAAGGGTTCTCAGGGCAGGGATGCTTTGGTGCCGGCTGGGCCCTGCCTGTCAAGGCCACCTCTGACCTTGTCTCTCTTGCTCTGTCCTCAGGAATGAGACTGTGCTACACCAGTTCTGCTGTCCCGCCGCTGACGCTGATCAGAAGCCCGCCTGCTCCGACTTGGCCTCCCAAAGGTGGGAATGACGTGGTGGCTGTTCTCCCCCCTCCCCCCACTGCCCTTCCCCTCGGAGCAAAGCACACCACACATCGCCTCTTCCTCTGAGTCCTGTGTTCTTGTTTGTCTGTTTCTACCCCCTGCCTCCTGCTTCTGTTTCTCTTTCCTTCCTCTGGACCCTAGATGAGCCATTCCCAACTCTTGAGGTCATTATACCCTATAGTTCAAACTCCAAACTTGGGCTCCTCCCCCCAAATGGCCTACATAAAATGGCATCTTTTTAAACATTGAGGGTAATTAATTGGACCATGCAGAGTATAGTGTACATATATATAAAATCACATAGGTCGTCTGGGGCTCAGGAGGGGCTCAACCAATGGTAGCGCCCATCCTTTTTGTTAGGGCAAAGATTGATGCTTTCCTTTCTTTCTCCTTCCATAAAGGAGCCAAGATGACTGAGTTTAATTCTCAGGATTTCAACACTTCACTGAGATAGCCGTGGACCTGGGAAGGAAGGGGGAGTGTTGGGTCAAGGGTTGTTTGTCCCTGTCCTGGGCTCTCTTCACCTTGTTGTGGGTTAGTCATGGTCCCTCTTTCTTTTATTAGTTTTTAAAAATTAACTATTTTTTTTTTTGCTATGGAACTCTCAGGTCATTTAATAGTCACTGATGACATCTTAGGGTAACAAAATTAAATATATACATACATATTTATATTTTTTGATTGGCACAAGCACAGCACGCCAATCTAATTAGACAGAAAATAGGGGTTTTACGGCATGTATTTGGGGTCTTTCCAATATTGTCAACAACATAGCAGCCTTCAATGGGAAGTAGTCATAGTCATCAAAAAAGCTATTAGTTTAGCTTTTAAATGTACTAGAAGTTTTTCGTTTTACCGGGGAGTCCATCCCTGTTCATCTAAGTGTCTGTCCATCATGGTCATCACATTTGCAAAGCCTGCCCCGGGGGGAAGGGCGGGGAGTCCCCAAGCACTCTGCCTGTGGACGCCGACGTGGAAATGTGGGTGCCTGAGCCCCGGAAGGCAGCTCTCAGCGCGGCCAGCTTCCCACACTCCGACCCCTCCTCCCTGCCCGTCAGCTCCCGGCTGTTCACTGGGGACATGTCACATCTCAGGACAGACACCTCTGTCCTTTCTTTAGGTTTCTTTAGCTCCAGACCTTCAGGAAATGTAAATGTAGGGAAAAACTTCTGTTCCATGCCAGTCACTCTTCAGCGAGGGGAGGGGAAGGAGAGCCACTCTGAGCGGCTGAACTCCCTGTCCCTTGGTCCGCCCACCTGCTATTTTGTCGTCCGTCCTCGTCCTCCTCACACTCTCGTCCACCTTCTTCCACCTCCATCTGTCCCTCCAGCTCTCCTCTTCCTCCCGACACCAGACCCTCTCTTGCTCATCTTGATCCTTGCTCTGTGAGCCCGGGTCCCTTGTTAACGCCTCGTTCTCTTTCCATCGATTTTCCTTAGTTCTGCACATTTCTCTCTACTTGTGTCTGACCTCACTGGCAGTCAAGATACTTGGATTCTGGCCAGGAATTTGCCCCATCAACAGTCTCCTGTTGCTGGGACTCATTTGAGCAAGTTGCTTAGCTCCCCTGGGCCTCAGTTTCCCCATCTGTAGAATCAAGAGGGTGATCTATCAGGAAAGGAACATTGCTGTATCGCTTCATGGAGTCTCTCAGTTGCTCCGCGAGGTTAGACCAGGCAGGTTTTCTTATCCCTGCCTCCATGAGAGCAGAGGGAGGTTCCGAGCACTCAAGGACCTTGGCTGCAATCACAAGACCAGGAAGTACTGGTGCCCAGACTCTCCCTGAGGGCACGTTGACTCCTACTGCTAGCATTTCCAGTGCTAGGACCCAGTGATTCCATCCATGGTCTTTCTTTCCTCCTTTGTTCCTTGGGAATTAACTAGATAGTAACCAGAATGGTAGCTATGGACACATAACCACCCCCGAAAGGTGTTTCTACTGGGAAACCAGGGTCAGGGATGTGGCAGGACTCTGAGAAGGGAACTAGAGGAGTGAAGCCAACACCAGTGGCACACCCCCGGGATCCCCTAGTCCAGGGCTGAGGGAGGCGTGGTTGCTCCCGGAGGCTGATCAGATTGGAGGCTGGACCAGATTGGAGGCTGACCAGATTGGAGGCTGGAAGGCGCAGGGAAGGACCAAGCCCTGTGCCAGTGCCCCGGGTGGCCTGGGGGCCAAGTTCTGTGCTGGCGACAGAAGCATAAGGAAGGCTGCTTGGATTCTGGAGGAACTCCCCGTCTAGTGGGGCACCGTAATGCCCCCAGATGGATGATGGCTCGCCTGGAAACTGACTGGAGAGAGAAAGAGATAGGAGAATGAGATGGGGGCAGGGGTGGGGAGGAAAAGAAAGAGGGCAGACAGTGGACTGGAGTAGTCTGCAAGGAAGCCGAGGGCTCCGCGAGCTCTGTGAGCTCTCACTGTTCACACAGTGGAGTCTTCTTCCTTGACATGTCCTCCTTCCCAGGGCAGGGAGAAGAGAGGGAAGCTGTCTACTCTGCCTCCCACCCCATCAATCCAGCTCAGTTCAGGAACGTTTACTTACCACCACCCAAGCACCAGGCATCGGTGAAGACAGAGCGCCGGGTGTCCTCGAGCTCAGTCCTGGGGGGCGGCGGCCACAGAAATCCTCCCCAGGGTTTCATGCTCCTCTTCTCACTCGCATGCTTCCCATTCCTTCCTGTGCCCACACTCCTCTGGATTCTGGTGGGAAGGGGAGGGGGGAGCTGGTGGGCCGTGTGGGAGAGAGGGTGGGTGCACGTGGGGGCAGGGGAGGGGTGCTCCCCCCTTATGGGGGCCGGGGTGCCAAGGCTTTGCGGTGGGAGGGTAGGAACTCTAAGCTCTTAGTTTCCCCTTGGAGGGACAGGCGCTGAGGTTGGGGTGGAGGTGCCCTGGGAAGGAGGGTGGGCGAATATCCGTTGGTGGAGGGTCTGCGAGCACTGCCCACCCAGCCTTCCCCTCTGTGTGGGGCAGGGAGACCTGCCCCCAGTTGGCCCAGACCTTCAGCTGCTGTCTGCCTCTGTTCCCAGCCATTCCAAGTTGCCCTGTCTGTTTGGTGTGTTGTTTCCTAGAGCCTATTTCTGTCTGTCTGTATGTCTGTCGGTCTGTCTGTGTCTCTGACGTCAGTCTCTCGGCTTCTCTGGGAGAAGGGCTTCTGGATGTTTTCTGACAGTCCAACAGTGTATATGTCGGTCAAGTCTGTCTGTCTTGGTTTCCTGGGTGAATCCCATCCCAAGATAGTTTTCTTCCATTGGATTCCTAACATCCCCGCTCCCAGCCCTCTCCGTGACTCCTTCACAGCCCCTAATCCCTTTCCTTTAACCAGAGTCCCACCTCCAGAGTGTAGCCCAGACCTCCCTGTGAATTTCTCGATGAGAATGCGCCAAGGTCAGAGACTGGGCTGAGGGCTGGCGCAGGGTGGGTGGGTCCCCAAGCCCCCTAGGCCACCCTGGGAGATCCTGGACTAGGCTACTGGGCTCTGAGAGAAGCCAGGCCCGTCAGCCTCCTCGGAGTTCTCTGGGGATAAGTCCGTTGGCCTCTAACAGGAGACCCCAAGAAGAAAGCTAAACCAATCCATCAGGTCTCAGGGTCACTGAGGCCTTTGATGTGTGACCTCAGAGCTGACTCCCTCCACAGATTTCCAAGTTTGGGATGTCTGTCATCTTCCCTGCAGAACCCAAGCTGTGAGGCTGAGCAGGAATGCCTTCCTTAAGCCGCTGGACTCATCCCCTGGGGGCTGGACGGCGGCTGGTCACCCACAGCCCCACTGGTCAGACCTGTGGAGAGGGGTCGCCACCGCCGGAGGCAAGCCCTCAGCCCAGGGGAGAGACCAGCCAGGAGAAACCCTCCCCCTCCCAAAAAGGCCTCAAGGCCCAACCCTGGGGGAGGAGGTGTTGCTGGGACAGCCTTTGTGGGATGGGGTCAGGAGAAATTCGGGACCTGGAGCCTTCCGGGGAGCGATGCTCTAAGAAGTGGGGAGACCTAAAGCGCAGCAAGTTCTGGAAGCCGGGGATCCCTAAGAAAGGAGGCCAAGGGGTGGGCCTAAGGGACTGGGGTGCCATGGAGCAGTTGTGGGGCTGGCGAGGCCTCTGAGGCTGGACCACCGGAGAAAGGGGCCTAGGCTCACAGATCCGTAAGCAAACTGCCTCCGCTTCCTGCGGAGCGAGGCCCTCAGGTGAGAGTTGGGGGTGGTATAGCGCAGGGGCAGCAAGTGCGGGCCAGGATCTTTCTTCCCCCTTCCCTACCTCCTCCCGCTGCTAGCTAATGACAAGGGCTTTATTCTAGGGAACTGAATAGGCTAGTAATTGCAGCCCTACTTTCAATCCCTTGGCTCTCCTCCCTCTCAGGCTCTCAGTGACACTCGGAACAATGACCCTGGGGCTGGCCAGCCACCTCCCAGCATCCCGCAGAATGGCAGGCCATTTGTCTCTGTGGGTGGCAACAGGGCCAAATTGGGGAAGATTGGCCTCTATGAGGGTCACGAGAGGAGGCTCGTTGGGGTGGGCGCGGGGGCTCAGGAAGGGGAGCCCTAGGGAGGAAACGGAACAAGCCCCCGCCCCCGAGAGGAACGAGGGATCTGAAGGGGGCCCCAACAGTCTCAACTGACGCACTCCTGGTGTTTAGTCCTTCCTCCTCACGTACCCCGTAATACCAGGGTGGAAGAGTCACTAATATTTCTTGGACGTACTATTCATGGAACATACCAGGGATGTTGCACTTAGCCCTCCTGATATTTTATCCCAATTCTGTGACGCAGCTGTTATTCCCATTTGTCGATAAGGAATCTGGGATGGAGAGAAGTCCCGTGTCTTGGTAGAGGGACCGCACTCGTCAGTTCTGGAGGTGGAAGGTGAGCTTAGGTCTACCTCTAAAATGCAACCCCTTTCCACTGAGCTGCTGCTAGGGTTTTTTTCTTTTCTTTTTTAAAGAGCACAGGAGAAATCCTTCCAGGCATTTCTTTTGATATTAAATCACCTCTATTTTCTCTGATTATAAGTTATACTTGCTAGTTGTTGGAAATGTGGAAAATACAGAAATGTAAAGAAGAAAATAATTGAATCCAGTTTATATAGAATTAACCACTGTCAACATATTAGGGTGCAGCCTCCTGGGGTTTTATAGCTCTAGGAATGGAATTTTACATTTTTCCTCATTAAAAAGAAAAAAAAAGCTGGAGCAGCCTGCACTTCCCACTTAAAATACCGCATCCCAGGAGCGCTCCAGCCCCGGAGCAGCCCGGGTCCCATGCCCCTACCCTGTCCCGGGGGCCCCTGTCTGCACAGCCCAGCCGGTGTGTGGCCGTGGCCGTGGGCTCTGCTGGAGGCCGCGCTCCTTGCCATCCTCGAGGAAGGGACTTCCTTGGGAGGATGCTGTCCGGGAGAACCCTTCCTTAGCATTGCTGACGCCTCTGTCCCGCCTCCCGACTCTCCCCAGCCAGCCTGGGGTGCGATCAATGGACCAGCCAGTGTTTACTCAGAGATTATGGAGCAATTAAATTCCCAATCGATACAGTTCAGTCTTCAAACAGCTGGGCTAGGGAGCCTGGCCCCCACGTGCTGGCTCCATCAGTCAACTCCCAGGCTCCGAGGCTACCCGGGAACCTGCCCCACTGGGGTGGAGGGGTTAGGGCTCATTCTGGGGCTGTGTAACTGCATCCCGCTTCCCTGGAGAAGCACCAAGAAGACTCAGCTTCCCTCACGGGCCCGAGGAGGGGTGGGGGTCTCTGGGGTCTCTGGAGTCTCTGCCTGGCGCACCGGGAAGGCAGTGGGGAGGCAGGCAAGGCCAAGGGGAAATGGTCTGGTCTCCTTGGGCGTCCAATGGTTAGTTCCCAAAGGCCTTGGCGAGGGCTGGGCTCATGCGACCTAATGCTGTGCTGTGACACTTCCCACGATGCCCTGGAATGGAGCAGCTGCTAGCTACGGGGCCCAGGTGGGATTCCTGGCGATTGAGGACCTCAGTCTGGCCCGGGACGCAGCGAACCTGGTGGGAAGTGCCAAGCAGCAGGGCGAGGGGAGGGACTGCTCCTTCTTGTTGCGGCTGTTGGAGCAGGTTCGCTTTGCTCACCAGTCTCCCAAGGATTTCTGTGGGGTTCCAGCAGAACTTGGCCGGGATTTATACCTGAGGATAAGCACAAGGAAAATGGCAGAAGAATTCAGTCCTGGAGCTAGAGAAATCTGCCCCCTGATGAACCACGTGGCCTTTCTCTTCACCTGTCTGTGCTTTATGTCCCATCCGCATCTTCCCCGCCAGAGGCACAGAAGACAAAACGGATATCAAAATGCTTTGATAGCTTGGCAGGGGATGTCCTCCCCCACCCCCACTCTCAATTCCAGAGAATATTAGGGAAGCTTTGTCCTGTCATGGTTTTTGACTTTCAGAGGGTTTTCCTCAGCTGTGATGTGAAACTCGCGTTTGGAGTCGAAAATTTGTCCAGGCCAATTTCCTTCTGTACTGTTCCCTCGCGCTCCCCGTGAGACCTAGGTTGTCCCCAGAGGGCATTTGGGGAACGGCCCCGTCCGCAGGCCTGCGCTGGGCTGTGGGGTGTGAGCGAGGCCGGGCTTCCGTCCACCTTCAAAGAGCTGTGAGTTAAGACAGACAACTTGCTGTCGGCAGTGCGTTTAGAGATGTCTGGAGAATTCCTCCTCGCTCTATCTCTGTTTTGTGTCCCTTTCCCGTGAGCGAGAGAAAGAATGAGAATGGTGGCTGAGAGGTATTGAGCGCTCATTATGTACTAGGCAGATGGGGTCTTATTTAATTCCCACTGAAAGGTCGTAAAATGTTATTAGTCCCAGGTTTACAGACAAAGTGAGGATCGGAGATGAGGAGTGACTTGTCCAGGGGCCATTCGCCTGGTGAAGGCGAAACCAGGATTTGAACCAAGCATCTGTGAGTGCTTCTGCTACCAGAGTCAGAGGACACAGGAAGGGAGGTGTTTGGGTTTTTTTTTATTGTTGTTGTTGTTTTAAAGATTTTATTTATTTATTTGACACAGAGAGAGAGATCACAAGTAGGCAGAGAGGCAGGCAGAGAGAGAGGGGGAAGCAGGCTCCCTGCCGAGCAGAGAGCCTGATGTGGGGCTCGATCCCAGGACCCTGAGATCATGACCTTAGCCGAAGGCAAAGGCTTTAACCCACTGAGCCACCGGGGCCCCTAGAAGGGAGGTGTTTTCAAGCATGGAGAGTAGAAGCGTGATGGGGGAGCGACCGTCTGACTCCCACTTCCCCAGGGGGCTGCTCCCAATGGGCTCCTCACAGAGACCCTGCTTTGTGGTTCAGGGACTGTGAGGGCCTTTCCTTCCGACCCCCTCACCCTCCAAACGAGGCTGTTTGAGCAATCCAGGCAGCAGTAGGTAAACACATAGAGGAACCAGACTGAAGAGAGAAATGACTGAAAGTATTTTTCCGGCCGTGGGGGTGGTGGTGGCGTGGAAAGCTTTAGGCTTTATTATTTAAAGAAATAAACATAACTAAAGATAATACTCCCAGAACAACAAAATGAAAGCTACCACAAGGAAAGTCTGACAATCTCTGCTCAGTTGCTGCTCTTTAATACAGAGTTTCATCCAATTTGGAGGAAACAGATTCTTTTTTTCAATTACCAGAAACTTCTCATTTGAGTCTTTTGGGTATTCCTTTTCTGCTTCCAGAAGGAATAGCCTCTCTTTGCAGGCCTAGAGATATCCCTAACCTCACTATCTCTTACGCTTTTTGGTTTTGTTTTGTTTTCACCTCTGGAAAGTCATCGTTCCCCATTCATTTATCTTCCAACCAATAACATGACCATAAAAATAATTTATAATTTCAATAAGCGTTTCTGATAGATGACAGAAAGGGTTTTAAGTCTGTCTCATCACACTGGAAGCGAGGAAATCATCTTACTCTGCAGCAAGAGTGATTTAATCAGATCGGACATTCCTCACGACTTTAATGCCTCTGACAGAGGCCTTGGGGTGGCTTGAGAAAAGAGATTTTTGGAGATTTCTTTTGTGATGATGGGAAAAAAAACAAAAAACAAAAAAAGACAGGAAAGACAGGTGTCTGTGAAGGAGGACCGGCATATGCTGCAGTCTCCGTCAGGGAGAAAAAAGAAAGAAAGGGGCTGTTGCTTTTGAACCCCAGGATGTGGGGCTGGAAGAGTCCCCGGGGAGGCTCCACCCGTTGTCACACAGAGAGGGGACGGGGGCCAGAGTCCCAAGGTCTCACAGCTGGTCAAGTGCAGAACAGGGTCTAGAACCCGGGCTTCCAGAAGAGCTGGTGCTTTCCACCCCCAGACATCTCTGTGCGTCAGTTTCCTTGGCTACCACATGGGTGAACTGTCTAATCCTCGAGGCCCCTGCAGCCGCGATTTTATAAGAAGACACCCTATCCTGGCCGGGGCTGGCAGAGGCTCACACACGGAGCCCCCGGGAGCATTTACAAAGTAAAAGGTGGAGGGGGTGGGGAGACATGGACCCTAAGAAGCAGATGGGACCAGCAACATCCAAACTAGTGCGAGCATAAGTAAGAAATGAGAAGCGTCGGTAGAAAGATAGAAGCTGGCCGAAATCAAGAGAAGCCTGTATATAGAGAGGGGCTGCAGCGAGCGGTGATATTAATCCCTGTGTCCTGCTTGTCACCATTGGAATGTGCTGCTTCAGCCACGTGTCAGGCACCACCACCCATGCGGACTGGTGGCATCTCGGCATGGTTCCCGGGTTCTAATCTAGGCTGCAGGTTGGCAGGTTTGGAGGAGCCATTAGGCTACCCTGAGGTCCTCAGATTTCAGGGGAATGGACTCGCCAGAAACAAATGTATAAGACACTGACACCGTGGTGTGAATTTATGAATTCATGATGAGAAATAATATTGGTGAACAGGTACTACACATAATTACTGATGAATAAGGAACTTAAAAATAGGGGGGTCTCTTTTCTTCTCCAAGAGCAAAGGGATGAGCGCTGTTGTGGATTCCCTTCTAAGGTTGGAAAGGAAGAAAGAAGTGAGGAGATCGTCAACTAGTACCCTGGGCTCAAAGATGAATTTAGGAAAACTTTAAGGAAGTTCTAGAATGTGGAGCAGTTGAGAACACAGACACAAACCCAGTTTCAGACCCTAACCTGGCTACTTACAAACTCTGTGACCTCGGTTAAACTGCTTCAACTTTCTAATCCTCCATCATTATTACTTATCTGCAAAATGGGGGTAACAAGAGCACTTACCTCTTTTGAGGTTGAGGGGATTAAATGAGATGCTGCATGGAAATTTCCTTGGCACATAGAAAGCCCTCAATCAGTGCTAACTATTTTAAAGCTGGATTTTTCCAGAGCAGAGAGGGAGAAATCGATCAAGATTCAGGAGTCCCAGAGAAGGGACCTAGAAACTCAGGTATGACCAGGAAAAGTTTAGAGAGAATGGGCCGACTACTTCAGGGGATGAGGGCCAAATGGTAGAGCCCCTGGGGTGGCAAGTAGGAGGGGACACACTACCCTTGACATTGAGCCATGCCCTTCAGAGACAGGGTCCAGTCCCTCCTTTGGATGGCAGGTGATGGCCATGGAGAAGGAGGCAGCCTTTCAGTTCTTTTATTCAGGCTCAGCCTGGGACATATGGAGTGTTGGCTAAAAAGAGCCCAAAATCTCTGAGAGAGAGAGAGAGAGAGAGAGAGAGAGAGAGAGAGAGACTCTGAAAACTAAGGTACCAATTTGGGGAAAAGATCAAAGAAGCTAGAGGCTCCGATGAATGCCAATCCAGCAGGGCCAACGGGCCTGGGGAGGAGATTTTCTAGACATCAGGGCAGGAGAGGAAATGATTTAACCCAGCACCAGGCTGTCACAGTGCAGGCTAAGATGAGATTAAAAGCAGAAGCATTTTATCGGAAAATTCTTTGCCAGCTGACAGTTTGACCACCTGCTCTCCTAAGAGGAAGAAACAGTGGAACCCTTTCGGGGAAAGGTTTCTGGCCTGGCTGGAGGGGTGGGTGCCCCCCCAAGCTGGGATCTCCGAGGCTTCCTCCCAAAGCCAGCATGCCCCGCATCGTCCCTTCATCTTAAATACTTTCGGAGATGATGTGCAAAACCCACAAGCACGTGGAAGATGGCACGGCCATTCTACGACTGTACGCTTGCAGCAAGGAAGATTGAATCTAGACATTAGGAAGAACTTCAAGTAGGAAGGCAAAAGATGAGGAAGGTGGCTCTAGGGAAATAGGGAAATAATCATGTTCCCTGGCAGCTCAATGGATGCCCTGAGCAGCGTCCTCCACTGCTGACCATTTGGCCATCTCCATCTCTTGTGTCCTAAGACTCCTGTTTTTGGCAAAGCCCACGCCTGACTGCCACAGGCCCCTGCTGGCTACCAGAGATCTTCCCCCTGGCACGTGGCAGAACCTGGCCTGTGAGAAGCCGGGAGGATATCTTTCCCTGGAAATGGCTCAAGACCAAAGAAACATCCGCTGTGCTGGGATGAGGCAGGGCTGGTCTGGGTG
>CM053611.1:23133893-23150650 GCA_028646535.1 Procyon lotor | reverse complement strand
GTCATGCAGCAAGTGCGCGGCTGGATTTTAAACCACGGGCAGTCTGTCTGGTTCATAATCTCTCACTCATTATATTCGGATGCCTCCCAGCCCCTATACCTCTGGTGAGCTTCTGTTGGCATCATCTCTAACTCAGAGCTGCAGAAATTACACCATACAGAATAGAACAATCCTTCTCCATTTCAAGAACTCTGGCACAAGAACGCAAAGGAAAGATAGTTGAAGTTCGAGGACCATTCTTTATTCTGAAGTCACATCCTTCCTACTTTTTCATATTCTTTTGTAATATAAGGATACTGAACGATGCTTTCCTTTTTATTTTCTTATTTGAACAAAATAGCCTGTGGGAAACCCAAAGAAAGGACAAAGACGGGACCTACTGAGCATTGTACACACATTCCTACCTCAATTCTCTCATAGAGAAGAGAGTGGGGCCCAGGGAGGTGAAGCAACTTGCCTAAGGCCACACAGCAAGTCAAGGCCAAATCCAGTCCACACTTATTCCTGCCGCGTTGCGACCCCAAATGATGCACAAGCCAACACTGCCTGCGGCCTCCTGTGCTCTCTCCCCACAGGGACCCCGAAGGCACACACCCCCCGGATCTAGCTCCTGGCCGGCTCGTGGTCTGATGCCTCTCTTGAGGACACTTCTCCCAGTATCATCTGTGTGGCTCCCGACAGTCACTGCGGCCCATTCGGAGATGATTATACTTCCAGACCACAAAGGGCCAAGGGGCGGCCGGGTTCCTTAAAGAAGTCTGTTTTCTTTCCTGAACGTCTTCCTTGCTGAGATAATGGGTACCACCCAGCTCTCGGATCCCTGGGAGTGCGGCCAGATCCCCGCCATTGTTTCTGTCCCCCCAGCATGGACTTGTGGGCATCGCCCCCTGGAGAGGCTTCCTGACCTGCCTGGAGTCCGCAGGATCCTGAATGTTCCTGAGCTTCCCCCTTGAGCTCGCTCTGCAGACACGGTTCCCTGCCGAGCCGCCTCCACTGCTTACGTAAAGACAGGGAAGCAATCTGCCCCTGAGGAAAAGCGAGGGAGCAATAAACACAAATTCAGGACAAAGATTCCTTTGAGGAGAGAAGGAGGAATACGTGGGGTATGAAGGCTTCTACAATTAAATAAGACCCTAGTTTTACTAGGCTGTAAATCTCGAGTGTTGTCTGCACCAGCTTTGTGATGACTTCAGGCCGGGTGCTCAGAGATGGTTCTAGAGGAACCATCTGGAAGCATCTAGAATGTGGGAGCTTCATGGCAGGGCCGGGCGCCACGAGGCTGTTGGGCGTGGGAATGCTCTTCTCTTACTAACGCAAGCACGCGAGGAAAGCTGAGGAATCCCAAGTGTGTTTAGGGGCACCGCGAGTTCTCTGTGCTTGGGCTGAGAGAAACGTGCATTTGTGAAGTTGTGTGCTGCATCTTGGGGAAGGGACAGGGCGCAGGGAGGACGTAGACCAGATCTATGTCTATCTGTGAGAAAATAAAATGCTCAAGACTATTAGCAGTCCAGGGGCAATAAGATGACATTAGTCAGTGCGGCCTGCTTGGGAGCCTGTGAGGGGGGTCTCCCAAGGAAACTTCTAGATGAGGCTTCCCCAGAGGACCACGGGCTCTGACACGCCCCGGTGCTGGCATTTGGTTGGGGGGTGGGCTGAGCAGGGGAGTTTTCTACAATAGACATCTGGGGACGGTCTGCTGGAACTGCTCCTGTGACCGGCCGAGCTGTCACGGGCCTGGACACAGGGCAGGTGCAAGTCCAGGGAAGGACTGTGGTTCCTCGGTCAGGAAATCCCCACCGGCAAACCAAACCAGCCAACACCTTTTGGGAACAGCTGTGAGACCAAAGCCCAGCGTCTCCGAGGAGCCAACAGGAGAGAGAATAACTTATTCTCTCAGGGCCCTTGGGAGAGGAAAGGGAGAAGCATCTGTCACAGCCAATGAAGTCAGCACAGCTTCTGCAAGGCAACGGGCCCGGAAAGCCACAGCTGCCTCTCTCCGGGGCTTTCTATTCTGAGACCTGACTTCCAGCTTGGATAATGGAGGTCAAGGAGCCACGGGCCGGGGCAGGTGCGGGCATGGACTTGATGACGTAAGGGAAGCAAGGGGAGGCTTCTGCTGTGTCCTTGGGTGTTGAGGGCGGGGAGCCACGAGCAGGGATGGTGCAGTGAGGGTCTGGGGCCCACAGAGAGGGAAGGGGATGCCGACCGAGGCGAGATTGGACCTTGACTCCCAGCCTCGTGCTCTCAGCATTTTCTAGCTCGCCCTTAGAATCAGCACAGAGCAACTTTGAGCAACTCTGCAGAGCGACTCTGCTCACCCCAGCTCTCCCCCGGGGCACCTGCGACCCGGTGGACCCTCAGCTTCCCTTGCTCAGCGCCTTTATTCTGACCCTCCACCACCACCTTATTGATTCAAACATGGGAAGAAAAAAGAGTGTTTTAGTAACAGCTGAAAAATCTTTAGATGTGAGGAGTGTTTTAGCTTTTGTCTGCAAAATAAATGCCTAGTTTCTTTGTTCCAGAAGCACTTGAAGAAAGCCCGGCAGAGTTTGGGCTACTGTAGGGCAATCAGTCAGGCCCTCTGGGGTTTCTTCCCACCTGAGGGGTCCTTCAGGCTTCCAAACCCTCCGAGCAAGGCGTCTAGTAATTACTGCTCTAGCCATTGCACAGAAGGGAAAACAGCCTCCCTCAGCAGCCCCCCTCCCGACCCTCAACACCAACAAACCCCCTTCAGGGGCTGGGCCTCTGGGGCCCTCCCTGTTCCTTTCTCCACCTTCTTGCCTAGGGCCCCACCCAACCCAGCCTCTGGTAGGGCAGCGTGGGCTGAGGTGCTCTCTCCCGGCCCTCCAGTCACTCCTGTCCCTCCAACTCCCGGCGGTGGGCAACATGGCCTCGCCCCTGGTCACCGGAAGGACACTCGCTGACCTGAGTCAGCTCCCTGGTAGGGGCTACGTGAGCACAAACGCCAGAGTCCCTTGCCCTCCTTCGCACTCTGTCCTCATGGAAAGGCTATATTTGGGGCACCTGGGTGGCTCAGTGGGTTAAAGCCTCTGCCTTGGGCTCAGGTCATGATCTCAGGGTCCTGGGATCTAGCCCCGCATCGGGCTCTCTGCTCAGCAGGAAGCCTGTTTCCCCCCCTCACCCCGCCTCTCTGCCTACTTGTGATCTCTCTCTCTCTGTCAAATAAATAAATAAAATCTTAAAAAAAAAAAAAGAAAGGCTATATTTCCCTCGTGGCCAGCAAATCCATCTATGAGCTCACTTCCTCTTTCTCACTCTCTTGAGCAAACTGCGGTGCTGAAAAGTTAGGTATCTCGCCTGAGTCAGCCAACTAGCAAATTGCAGAACTAGGGGCCTTCCTCCACTCCAGCTGTCCTACCTGTGAGGGAGGATGTCATCCATGTTAGGATAATAATAAGCAGTGTCTGAAAGCTCAGTGATGGGTGATAACGAAATAGTCTCTCTGTATGACCAGAGCTGCCTATAGCCCTTGGCACAGTCTCAGCATATGGAAGATAAGCCATGATCTTCTCTCCAGAATAGTGTTTTTAGCCTGGGTCTACAGGGTCTATGAATCCTCTGAATATGGAGGTAAAATGTCGCATGCTTGAACTCTCTGGAAGGAGAGTTTTTTTCAAAGGCGCTGAGAACCAGGAAAGGTTCTACGGGATGGTCAGCAGGCAGACCCAGGTAATTCTGGCTGTCGAGAGAAAAAGGAATAATGAAGAGAAGCCGGTTATCTGTCACTGATTGGGTTCTCTGGGAAGCAGAGTCTGAGTTGAGAGTGCTACATGTCTACTAGCCGATGAGCTTGGAATCACCACCTATTGAAGGGAAGGCAGGAATACAGCATGGACAAAGGGCGAAGTCCAAGTGATAGAGGGCCAACAGAAGCCTCAGCCAATGCCAGGGGGGCTCTGGAGTGAGAATGAGCTATCAAAGTTGCCCCACATTGGGTAAAAGTGGCCGAACGTTTATATCCCTGCTTCAGTCAGTCGCTGGATTTGGACAGCCCCAGGAATGATGTGACTTTGGGCCAAGGAGCTCTCTGCAGCTGAGACCATCTCTGATGGGACTGATGGGGCTGACGGCAGAGGGCAGTCCCCAACAGCACTGCCAGAGCTGGGCAACAGGTCATTTCTTGAAGAAGGGTCTGGGCGGGGCATCACTGAACCCCCTCAGTATCTCTGCCCTTGGGCAAGTAGGAGAGATTAAACGATGCCTATCTATCAGCCCATACCTCCATCTATCTTTTCATGTAACATTTACTAAACACGTCTTATGAGCCAGTCCACTGTGATAAGCGCCAGTGATAAAAAGGTGTACGTGGCATAGTCTAGGGGAGAGAGACATATCGATGAATAATTAGAACACAAAGTGGTCATTGCTGAAATAGAGGCAAGTGCCAACAACTATTAGAGCACATGGGAGGGTGGAACTGACTCTTTCCAGGGGCAATGAGTGAGTCCTGAAAGAGTTGAGGAGGCAGAGAAAGGACGGGTGGGAGAGTAGGAGCGTGAATAGGAGAAGGCACTGCAAGGCAGAAGGAGGTCATGTGAGAGGCACGGTGGTCCGAGAGCGCATGGGAGATTTGGGGAGAGTGTCAGTGTGTCCAGTGTGGGTGGGTCACTTGGTGGAAACGTGGCTGGAAGGGGAGGTTGGGGCGAGATCACCAGTGCTCCTGAGTCCACGCCAGTGGACTTAATCTCAGGAGTTTTGGGAAGTCACTGGTGCTTTTGGAGCAAAGGATTGATATTAAAGTATCTACGTTTTAGGAAGTCAATTCTGAAAGCAGGGGTGAAAGACAGGAAGGAGTGGTCACTGGAACGCCCAGGGAGTCATATATACGCCATGCTCCCCAGGTCCCTGTCATCCCTCTGAGCACAAGTCAGCTTCTGACATAAGCGACCCTTTCTGATGTGAAGTTCAGTTCCAACACACAGGTCATTCTGGTCCTGGGCACATGTAGTATTCCGCTGAGCAACTACTTATTCCCCCTACTTTCCAAAGAGTTTCATTTGGCCTGGATCCCTGTGTGTGTGTGTTGGCCTAATGTCATGTGGGCACAACCAAAGCCCTCACAGAATCCTCTTGTTTGGGTGCTGCCCACATTCTTTTTACCTTCTTGAATGGGCATCCCAACCCAGGAAAGGTTTCTGAGACTAGCGTCTCCTTTATGTCATCAGTGACCCTAAGTTCTCCAGGCTAGTGGGCTGCCATTCAAGGAATCTGCTTCCACAGCTGAATAATGAGCCCAGGATAGCTAAGATCACCAGGATCCCTCTCCCTTCTCTCCTTCCCTTCTCTTTACAGGAAGCTATGCTGGTCCCAGAGTGAATCCCATTCACAAGATTCCTGTCCAAGTGCCAGGCTGCCTGAAATCTGACCTACTAGGACAATAGTTTCTTGATGTAAAGTCATTCCAGCCAACTCTGGACACGTAAGGGTCACAGCCTGTTATCTTGAGCGGGGTGATGTTTTGGGCACTGGAACAATGGGCTTCCAGTTCCACATGAGCCTAGGACTGAAGTAGATGGTCTCTGAGTGAAGTAGATGGTCCTTCCAAGCTACGACAGCTAGGATGAATATTCTAACCTCTTTCTTTAGACCATTTTTACAGATGGGGTACAAAGAGGGAAACAGAGGTCAGGAACATTCTTTTGATGCTCAGTCGTCACATAGAGGTTTTAAGTACTCAGGTCCCCATTGCTCCCTGACAAAGTGACTAAGACACTTTAAAAAGGGGTCTTAGTGGCTTAGTGACTAAAGACAAAACCACACAAGGAGCACTGGATAAATGTCTGCCTAGGGCATGCCCCGTATTGTGGCTGGTACAGCCAAGGGGCCTGCCTGTAGGTGGTAAATATGTATGGATTTCTCAGAGGTCACGGATCCCATGATTTGGTGAGCCCCCTCCCCCCAAGACCAAGGCCCTTCACTGTGTTGTTGCTCTAGTGGGTGGAGGACAAGGGTGGGAGGGAAGCCTCAGGAAGCCAGCTTACCTTACTTCTCTCCCTAAAGATCATGAGAGCTGGTCTGCAGGTCTGGGAAAGACCATGAGATATGACAGGAAAACCCTACTATTTCGGTTTTGTGAAGATTGAGGTAGGCTAAATGTTGAGAACCCCTTCCACATAGGAATTCTCCATGCTGTTCTTCTGGAGATTCCTTTGGGACTTCATGCTGTAGGTTTCCAGCTCAGAATACAGCCACCGCAGCTGTCACTACTTATCAAGGGCTACTCCGTGCCAGGCACTGTACTAAGTTCTTTGTAAGTTATATTTATTCTTCACAGAAGCCTTGCAAAGGAATTATTAAGACGCTCATTTTGTGGAACTAGAGCCACAAAGAGGTTAGGTAACTTGTCCAAGGTCACATAATAAGTAGCAGAACCAGGATTCTAACCCAGGTCTTCCAGACTCCAAAGCCCATGTTCTTTGCCCTCCACTACATAACCTTAAACTTGGCCATATTGATGACAGCACTTCTGGGTCTCCAACTGCCACCTTGTACCACACAAGTCCGTGAAGAAGTCTAAGGAGGGAAGGCAAGGACAAAGTCCCCTTTCTAATACTTTTCATCATATACTTGGGAGGGCCACATTCTCTCAGTCCCTTTGCATAGAAATGGGCAGAGTTGGTTCTACCAGCCAGAGAGCCTGGAACTTTGGGGCTGGTGGGCCTTGATAGACTGGACTTGGCACTCGAAGTTCGAATCGAAGCTCCCAGAATTCTAAGCTTAAGGATAAGTAAGCTCCCATCATATGACAAGTAAGGAAACTGACCCAGAAGGAAGAACAAATTACCTAAGGCCACAGAGCTGGTTAGAGGCATTGTGTATGCATCGGTGTGTGTGTGTGTGTGTGTGTGTGTGTGTGTGTGTGTGTGTGTGTATGAATGCATGTGTATGTGCTGGAGATGACAGTAAGGGGTCTCCTAATTCCCAGGTCCTATGAATGAGTTCAGGAGAAGGCCTTGGAGTCTGTCTATATCCAGAGGGGTGGACACCACAAAGAAGGCTCTTTTTCAAAATTTGTTTTGGTTTAACACAAGTAGTTTATTTGGGACAAGGTGACTCCAATGAGTGCCAATGTAGGAGTGGGGGATGAAGAGAAGGAAGCCAATACATGTTCATTACTGCTTTGGCTGCTGGGCATCTTTGGGAGATGGTGTGGAATGTGCCTTGGATTTTTCCTCAAGGGAGGAGAAAGCCGGGGTATCCACCTGTCTCCATTACCATCAGTTGAGTCCTGCTATTCGGGGGCATCAGCTCCCCAGAACCTCTTCTCAAGCACACTCCAGCAATAAAAGAAAGCAAAGGGCTATTCTTAAAGGTGTTTGTAGCCCCAAGTAGCCACCAGCTCCCTAAAGAGTCTGGAAAACCTTTTGGGGTGAAGAGGCTTGAGCATTAGTACCAAGGACAGTCTGTAGAAGAGATGGATGAGACTGAATGGTGCCCCCTGGAGGCAGACTGTGATAGGAAAGGGAAGGCTCACATTTCCGTGAGCCCTGCGGAAAGAATCGATAAGTCCTATGACAAGAGTTGAAGACATTTCTTAAAAAGAACTTCTTGGTGATATCAGTGAAAAAGATATATTAGATGTCTAGAGCTCATTCAACTACACAACTCGATTAATGGCCATACAAGAAATGATGGAGCAAAGAAGCATGCATAAGGACGGTTTCCTTAGGGGATTTGAGGCTCCTTGTTGCTAGGGCCAGCCAAAGGGCTCTCCTTTATGGAGGTGATGAGGCTGAGGAGTGCTGGGAAGAGAGATGAAAGGATTCTTCACCCATCCATGGTTATTCTAGTACCAGGGACTCCAAAGTTGGGTGGAAGCAACAGGAAGATCTCTGGCATGTTTTGGGGCACCTTACATGGAGGCAAAGCCTTAGAAGAAAAAAGCCCTAAGGTTGCCTGGCTCTCTGACCAGGGTCACCCCACCTCTTGAGCCCCTGCTCCTTATCTGTAAAAAAGGGAGATTGGAGGGCTGGACCAGAGGACCTCAGGGTCCCTTCCAGTCCTGATCTTCTATCTCTGTCCGCTGTAGGGGCCATCCCTACGGCCCTTGCACTCCCTGAAATCCATCCACCATCAAGTATTAACTGACCACTCACCATTTGTCCAGAATTGGGTGGGGAGCAGGAATAAAATAGACTATAGGCCCTGGCCTCTAGGGTAGATTGGATGGGGGAAATAAGAATTAACACTTACTGAGCACTTACTCTGTGCCAGGCAGTGTGCTAAACAGCTTACACATACTGACGCCTTTCCCCCTCATCATAACCTCATAAAAGAGGTACTCATACCTCCACTATGCAGAGGAGAAAACCAGAGAGGGGCCCAGAGAAAAAGCAACTGAACTGAAGCCACATCGTGGTAGAGCTTGGATTTGAGCCCCTGCTGTAGCCACAGTGCTTCTCCTCCTGTGGACTAGGAAGGGGCTCTCTAAGCACAGCTCCTAGTGTGCTTACAGATGAAGCAGTTACAGCTGGAGTCACTCGGAAAGGCTTCATGGACAGGTGCTTCGCACTTAGCCTTGAGGGAGGGGCAGAACCTGCAGACTGGCCAGGGAGGGGGACGACCTGAGTGTATTAGTTCTCCAGGACAGGCTGGGTGTTGGGGGTCCAGCCAGAGGGTATCTGCTTTGAGCAGGGAGGTGGACAGCAACTATAGTTCAGCCTGCTGGTGGTTCCGTGGGAGGGAAGGAGGGGTCAGGAGCCAAAAACAGATGCTTCCTTAGACCCTGCAGGGCAAGCACCCTCCTCTTCACAGCCCCAGCCCCAAAGAGCTGGCATCCACCCTGTCTGGAGGGGCTTCACGCCCAGGCCCAGCGTGTAAGGATCCCTCCCTCCCCCACAGCCACTGGGACAGTGTAAAGACGGAGCTGGTTCAGTGTTAATCAAATTCTTTCCAGAGGCTTAAGCCACTGGTCCAGAAGCTAGATGACTGGTAATGATGATCGTTAATATTTATATATAGCAGGGACCATGAGTTAGGCACTGTCCTAAGAACTTTAACTAACTCAAGCCTTCCAACATCCCTATGAGGTAGGTACTATTATTGTGCCCATTTTATAGATGGGGAAACAGAGGTGCAATGAGGTCGAATAGCCTGTTCAGGTTCACACAGCTAATAAGTCAGAGTTCCGATTGCAGCCCAGGCAGTCTACTTTTCCCCACTCTGCCATACTCTTCTAAGTACAGCTGCTTCTTCCCTCTGCCTGGGACACCCTCTTCAATACAGGTTCTCCTCCTTGCCCGAAGCTCTCCCCTGCCAAGGCAGCCCCTCCCTAGAGGCGATGGCAGGAGGCACCCTCATGAGTCCCCACCGCCAGAAAGGCCCATAAGTGCCCCAAAGGCCAGGCCAGAGCGCCCAGTCTCTCTCCTCACCCCCGCACTCACATGCACCCTGTCCCGCTCTCCCCCAACCGAGCACCGTTGCCTTTTGTTCACAGCGATGGCTCCTGCGCCCAGGCCGGTGGGGGCATGGAGGACTCCGTGGTGGCAGCGGCGGCGGTGGCAGCCGGCAGACCCAGTGCCCATGCCCCGAAGGCTCAAGCCCAGGAGCTGCAGGAGGAGGAGGAGCGGCCGGGGGCGGGGGGTGCCTCCCCGAGGGCTGGCTCCCATCGCGCGGCCTCCCCCGGCCAGCAGCAGCCTGCCCCGGCGACGGCGCTCTGCTCCCACGCCCCTAACGCCTCCGATTACGAGCTCTCCCTTGACCTAAAGAATAAACAGGTACCCAGGGCCTCCAAGGGGGGGCGGGGAGGGTGGTGAAGGGGCCCTGCCTTCGGGGACTATCCAGGGTACCAGGGATCTCCCCACTTGGGCCCACCTCTGCTGCAAGCACACTTCTTTTGCCATGAGTTCTCCCAAATGGAGCTGACTTCTGCCCTTCCCCGGAGCCCAGTTTGTCACAAACCAGCCTCTTCATGGCAGGGGTCACACCTTTGCAATGCCAGTCCCCTAGGCAGTATGTTCAGGGCTCTGTTCCTCTCACCATGAGCCGGAAGCTTAAACTGCCCCACCCCCAGACCTTGAGGCAGGTGGCCCACTGCTCTCTGAGGAAGCCCCTACCTCCACCTGCTGCTTAGAAGAGAGAGCTTTGCTTACGTGTCCATGCAAAGGACAAGCCCCATGTGTAGCACACATAGGTTAAAATGAGGTGCAAAGACAGTGGCCTCCTCCAAGGAGATTGAGGATTCCCTAGATTAACCAAAGCTCCCCTACTGGAGAATAAACCCTGTGTGTGTGTGTGTGTGTGTGTGTGTGTGTGTGTGTACTCATGTGCATATGCTTCGAGAAAGACATCATGACTAGATATTGTTAAGAAAGAGCATTGAACTTGGAGCCATAGACATAGGATCCAATCCTTGGTCTTGCTTTAGTTAACTCTTTGACTTTGGGAATGCCAGTTATGCATTCTGGGCACTGGTTTCTTCATCAGCAAAGTTGGGCACTAGACCTTGAATCAGCTCCAAGGTCCGTTCTGGCTCTACAGTGTGCAGGTTCTAAAGAACTATTCTTTAACTCAATGGGCAAAATGAGTCTTGGGAAGGAAAGTTAGCAGGAAGATCACTAACACTGGGTCAGGCGATACCAACCTCACTTCCTTCCTTCAGCATCAAGGTCAGCTGTAGGTGGAACATCTGGCTGTCAGTAAAGTATTTTAAAAAAATCTCCGATGATCTATTTGTGGGCGAGATAGGAAGTAGAGAAGATGACAATATAGTCAAGTGGGTTGTTTTCAAGCAGAATTCTCAACAAAAAAAAGCTGATTTTTCTTCAATGCCAGTTCCTGGGGGAGTTGAATGGTGCGCTGTCCTTGGTCCTGGTCTGTTTAACTGTTTTTGACAAGGCACTAATTTCTGATGACATGAAGCTGAAAGAGGACAGAAAAATACCTTGGTGATAGAATCCAAGATTTTGCAAAAATCTTATCTGGATATAAAGATTTAAATGAAAAAGCGTAAATGAAATAGGGAAAAACATCTAAAGTTCTCTTAGCTTTGAAAAGCCCACGGCATTAGAATAAGATGGTCAGGCTTGGTCCTGGAAGAAAGACCTTAGGGCTTCAGTTGATTGTAAGCTCAAAAGGAGTCAATAATCAGTAAAGCAGCTGCTAAAGTGAGTCCATCAGCCTGCACAGAAGGGTAGAGAAAGTCCCCTGGATAAGAAAGTGGCTGGCTGGAGCCCCACACTGGTTCCTGGTCAGGGCCCATCTGGAGCCCATCCTTGATTCTTGGGGCTGCATTTAAGAAGCAAGTTACAGTGCTGAGGATTCCAAGGTTCTCCTAAGAAGGAAAATAGGATTGGCTGGATTCATATGGAGAAATTGTAGACATGAAAACAAGTTTTAAATATGGAAGAGCTGGCATGTGAAAAAGGGATTAGATGTATTTTCTATCATTCCAGGCAAAAATAGTGGTACTAACGTATGAAAGCTACAGGAAAGGAAGCTTTTAGCTCAATTAACAATTAGAGCTGTTAAAAATAGAGAAGGCCCGCTTGTGAGGTAGTGAGTTTGTGTTACTGGGAATGCCCCGGCAGGGGTTGGCACATGGTCCATCTGGAAACCTACAGTGTGATGTGGGTGGTCAGTTGGCCCAGAGAAGAAGTCTTCTCAATTCCACATGGCTGTGCTCCTTGAGGACAGAGACTATCTCTTATCCATCTTCATACCATTCCCCCAGCACCTGGTGGGGTGTCTTGGATATAGTAAGAGCTCACTGAATGAATAATATTTGGATAACTATGATGCGCAAAAGACCAAGAGAGTGAGGTAACAAGAAGAAAGTAGTCCCTACTTGCCCCCCAAAGAGAGTGCAGTTCATTTCAAGGAGTATCCAGCCAATAAAGCCAAGGGAAAACTGTACTTCCGCTCCAGCAGGAGAATTAGTTTAATTCTGAGCATATGGTGGCATATGGAGAGTTGCTCTGATCGGTATCATGGACCTTTTTATAGTGGACATCATTCTCATAGACGGGTCTGCATGTTGGGCCAACAGGCGTGGGGTGGGAAAGGTGAGGGTTGGCAGAGGGTGTGACAGGAGCCTTCACGCTGAGTGAACCCAGCCTCAGGTGGGACTGAGGGAACAGTCCACCTCCCTGGGCTTGAGTATCTGTCTGGGTCAAGCATAAGTTTGGAGGGGCTGGGGAGGAAGAGGGCAAAAAGTAAGGGGCTAGAGAAAAGTGATTAAAAATGTGGCACAAATTTATAAGAGACGAATTCAACTCCAATCTCTTCCACAAATGAACTGTGTGACCTCGGGCAAGCTTCTCTTGGGCCTCCATTGGCTTCCTATCTCTTTGGGGCTTTGTATGTGCTGTTCCCTCTTCATGCTCCCCTCTTCACTTGACATTTGGCCTCAATTACTCCTTGTTTTACTTTGGGACAGAATTGTGGTTCTTCTTCCTCCTCTTGGCAGTTTTCCCTGCCCTCCAAAGGCTGTGTTGTGTGTCCCTTCTCTGGGATCCCCTATACCATCAGCCGTTCCCAGTCACAGCCCTTCAGCCCTATATCCTCATTCCCTGTTGACTTGACCTCTCCTTGAAGGCAGGCACATGACTTATTATTCACCATGATATCCCCAGTGCCTGACACAGTGCCTGGCATGAAGAAGATGCTCGAGGATGAAAAGGGGAAAGTACTAAGTAAGCTGAAGAGGGGAGGTGCATGAAGCCTGGGGCCAGGACCTGACTCTGCTTTAGGTTTCTTTGAGACCTAGGATTTGGTATTCTGATTCTGTCAGTCCCAGTTATTCCCATCAGTTATGCAAATCCTGTAGCACTTGGACTGGAAGGATCTTGGACAATCATTATCTCCCTCATCAACCAACATGCTAGTCTTGCTCCATCAGCCAGTCCAGAATCCTAGGCAACTGGCAATGGCAATGGCAACCCCACTGGAATGCTACCTTTTAATTATTTCCCCAATCCCCACCCTCTCCTGCCAACCCCACACCCCCACCCCAGGGCCAGCCACCATCTTGCCTGAGCCCCTTGGGGGGGCCCCACACATCCCCCTACTTGGAGCTGTGCTTCCTCCAACCTGATCTCCACCCTGCCACTGAGGCCTCTTGAAAGATAGCGCATCTGATCACGACATCTCACTGTCTGAAAGCCTTGCATGGCTCCTCACCATGTGTAGGACAAAGACTTCTCCAAGGTCTTCCACCACCAGACACAACCCCATCTCCTGCCCCACTCCCAAGCGGGGTTCCAGCCATTCCCACTTGCCTTGCCCCAGACTTCTGTGCTATCGTTTGCCTCTGGGCCTTGACAGATTTTATTTCCTTTACTGGGAACACTCCCCACTTGTCCCTCCATCACACGTCACCTGGGGGAATCTCTGCTCATACTCCATGTCTCAGCTCATACTCCATGTCTCAGCTCAGTATCCCTGAGCCTGGCTGTGTGCTTTCACGGAGTGCCCCACCACTGACTCTGTGCCACCTGAGAGCTGTCCCACCCATAAGGGCAAGGCCTATGTCGTCCTCAGGGCCATCACGGAGTCGAGCAGACTGTGCACAGAACCGCTTCCTAGTCTGTGTGAGGAGTGAGCACTCATCAGAGCTGTGTGTGAGATGATACACGGCACTTGCCCACCTTTGCTTCCCGGCACCATCCCTGGTGCCTAGGACATGCTCCACAGGAGGAACACACGAGTGAAACAACAAATGAATGAATGAACGAACAAACGAATGAATGAGTCCACCCCTGGGCATCCCTGGGTTACCCAGCCCCCACGGCCTCTCCCCATACTCACACAGTGGGGAGGTCCTCTGGTCCGGCCTCTCCTGTCTTCCGTTCCCTTTGCCCTCAGCTCTGTCACTTCATCTCACAGTGGTCTTTGGGGCTACAACCTCCGGGGACAAAGAGCATGCAGGTCCTTTTGGGGGGTCCTTTAGGAAAGTGGTGTGGCGAGGATACATAGGGCAGCCGAGAGATTTCCAAATTCACCCAGGCTCTCGAGGGAGCTCGTATCCTGCTCTGTGCCCCCACTGAGGAGCACCCTTTTGGAGCCGGTGTGGAATGTCCAAATGGCATGGGTCTCTGTGCCGTCCAAGCCAGGGGGCCACGCAGCGGTGGTCAGTAGCAGCCAGGTCTTGATCTCACGTCAGGTCCTGGGTGGAAGTCATGTTCTCTGTTTTGGACAGCAGCCCCTTTTACAACCAATCTCCCCTACCGGAGCCTCGGGGTCCAGCCTCACCCGGGGGGTACCTCTCAAAGGGAGAAGTGGCGATTATGTTTCTAGCTCTTTGGTCTCAGTTTCCTTGTTGGAGAAACAAGAGGTTATTCTGGAATATCTAAGGCTCCTTCCTCCTCCAGGGGGCCAGCCTATGGATGACGGTGAAGGCAGTGCTGATCAGGGGTTGTCCTTCTGTCCACCTGCATCCAATTCAGGGAGCAATATCACCCAGCTGCTATGTGCAAGGCCTGGGCCACCACGCTACAAAAGATGCTGTACCAGGCCTCAGGGAGCTCGCTGCAGGGGTGGGTGCCAACATGTAGAGGGTACTAGCTAGTGCTCACAGCCCTACTCTGGGCCGGAGTGAGGTGCTAAGCATTTCCCATGCATTATGTCCCCAGATCTGCAGCCTATCTCGGGGAGCTAGGGACTATGGGCTATCCCCATTTGAGGAATGAGGGGACTGAGGCTTAGCCATATCAAGTAACTCACCCAAGGACACATCCCTATATGTGTGTATTCGTGGTGTAGCCAAGACGGGGACTCCACAGTCCTTGATTTTATCCCGACTCTTCCACAGGAGCAGCAAAGGGGTAGGTTCCAAGGAAGCGGTGCATGGGGCCCTGTGGGAGCACCGGAGACAGCAAGGAGCCCAACCTGGGGTTCAAAGCAGGCTCCCCACAGGAGGAGCTCTACCTGAGGCAGTCTCTGTGACCTAGGAGTGGCTGAGTCATTAGTAGCCTCCACCTCCAGCTGGCTGGAGTCGGGAGAGGTTCCCAAGAGCAGACCTGCTCCCAGGCAGGCCTCAGTGCCCTGCTGTGTCGAGCACTTTCTGTGTTTTGGACAGCAGACAGGGAGGTGGGCACACAGGGAAGACTCAGGGGTCACATCCTGCCCAGCACAAGCCAGCTTCCCCTGGGGGCCGCCATTAGCATCTCGAGCTCCTCCCCACTCCCGCCCGCCCTGCCCCAGACTGTCTTCTCCTAAGCCTCACTTAAGCCTTCCCTTGCCAAGTTCTGCAGGCTCATTCCATGTAATGCTTAAACATTCTCAACTGGGAAATCTTGGATCAGAGGAAATCCTCGCTCACATGTGAAACCACCCCCCATCCTGGCTTAGCTCCCTCCTTCCTTAGCATTGCCACCCCCCAGCTAGCTGCTCTTCCTCCCCCAGCCTGACTTAGTGGCCATCTCTCTGTGGCTCTCCTTGGGCTCAGCTGCGGCAGCAACCTGAAAAGAGGGAGCATGTTCTAATTAACACTGAGAGGCTCATTAGACAGACAGAGCCCCCCTCGTCCCCCTCCACCGCTTCTCCTGGAAGAAGCTGAGCGATTGCTCTCTTGGGAGGAGGCAAGGCTACAATTACCCATGATTCATAGGGTTTAGAGAGAAGTGAGCTGAGCTGCTCTTAGGCCAATGGGCCCAGAGACCCTCCTTCCATGGGCCACCCCCCTACCCCCAATGCAATGTCCACCTCTTAGCTCTCTAATCTGGCCCTGGCTAAGGAAAGAAAAGCATTAGGGCGGTTGGGAGGACCTAGCTGGGTAGACAGAGCTGACCTGGGACACTACCAAGTTCCTGAGCCCTGGTTGGGGGTGGGATAGTGGGGGGAAAGGGGAGCATGCAGTATTTGACTCCGAGCCCAGACCCAGAAGAGAGCCTAGATTTTTATTTTCCCTGGGACATAGGACAGAGTTCAGTTTAGCTCCTGTCCACAAGCATTTATTAAGTCCCAGCCATGGCTCTGGCTTGATGCTGGGCACCAGGAATGTGGAGACATAATACCATCCTGCCTGTAAGGTACAGTTTGTGGAACTACAGAGAGCATTGAGGGTGGGCTGCAAAGGATGAAAAAGAAACAGTGGGGGACAGTGCAGGCTGGGGTTGCAGCAGGCAAAGGCTGGAATAAATGGGAGATTGTTGTGTTAAATGCACTGGAACAAATGGAGAAGATCCAACAATTGAATTCAAACACCAGAGTGAGCAGTCGCTCCTTGCTGGGCTGTGTGCTAGGTGCTGGGCATGGATCAGAGGGCTCGAATAATTTATGCTTTGTTCAAGTTGGAGTTGGTGGGATGGAGAGAAGGATGGGTTAGATAAATATCACAAAAATGAGTGGAGAGAACCGAGTGTCAGAGAGAAGTAAGAAACAACATTCTCCATGGGCACCCATGAAGTGGAGAGCTCCCCGTCGGGTTGGGGGACTGAGAAGGCTTCACGGAGGAAGCACATTTGAGGCAGGTCTTGAAGAAAGGGAAGAACGTTGCGGACCGAGTGACAAGGCTGAGCAAATAAATGCTCAGGGCAGGAAAGCCTAGCGTGGGCTGGAGGAAGAGCAGGAGTCCCGCCAGTGTATACATAGGCTTGGCGTAGGAGTAGGAGATGGGAGGGAGGCCAAGGCCAGATTGCTCAGGGTCAGAGGGCCAGCGGGAAACATTTATACTTATTTTGGGCGATGCTCTCAAGCAACAGAAGGCCGGTGTTCACATCTGTTCTTCGAGACCCTTGATCAGGGTAATATAGGGTGGATGGTAGGAGTGAGAAAGAAGCAGGGAGGCAGTGGGAAGG
>CM053611.1:23117748-23133393 GCA_028646535.1 Procyon lotor | reverse complement strand
TGGGGAGTCAGTGCATACAGGGTTGGGTCGGCTGTTTGGCATTTGTTCATGGAAGGAGGTAGAGGGTGTGGACTAGTCTTCTAAGAGGTTTGGAGGCAAATAGAAAAAGAGACTGGGCTAGTGCCCTAGAGAAGGGACGTCAAGAGGAGTTATGTTTTATCCTGGGGAGATCTGGTAGGGTTGGTAGGCAGGTGGAAAGGGGCCAATAGAGTTCAGAAAAGAAGTGAAATGCATTAGTTCCAGGAGAAGAAAGTTATGGGTTAGGTTAGGGAGGTTTTTGAGAGTCACAGAAATAACTTTGCAATTCTTTAATGTATTCAGTAAATATTCATTGAAGTCCTACTGTGTGCTGGGTGATCTCTAAGCACTGGGGATAAAGGAGTGAATGTGATAAAGTCTCTGCATTCATGGGGCTTACAGTCTAGTGGAGAACTCGATGGGAATGCATTCAAGATATTCAAAATCTGGTTTTCTTCTCTGCTTGGGTGACACTGGGACACTGGCTAGTAGAAGTCTCCTAGGCTTAGCTCAGCCAACCTTCTGCCTCTGGGTAGGACGATACTGTGCCAGGGGAATGGACATCTTTCCTGTTCTGGAAACATTTCAGGCAATGGGATTTCATGCCTTCCCTCTATTGCCAATAGCGTCTTGTAACCTGAAAAGAATGCTCTTGGGCCTAGGGTTTCTCTCAAAGTGTGAGTAGGCCAGGTAGGAAAGAACTAAGAATTTCTGTCTGGTGTGTTTCTCCTGGTCCTTGAGACAGAAATTGATGGAAGGAGGCAGTTAAGTGGTCACCTCCCCTCACTCTGTACCTCAGAGGGCTCTCCTGCCTCGTCAAGGCCAATTGGCCATTCCAGATCTCAGGGGAGCCTGCCAGAGTTCTGCGAGGACACTGAGCTGAGCCACAATAGTCTCTCCCCTCTGACGGGATTTCTGCAAAAGCAACAACGAAATGCTTCTAAGATATCAGAAGTTTCTCTTTCTCTGGAGATCCTGGGTACATGATAAAACCTCATAGGCAATTATCCGAACTGGAGGCAACTCCCAAATTCTGGGAGGCAGAATTCTGACAGCCTGAGATTCCTGCCCCCTAGTACGCACATCCTGTATACTTCCCTTCCATGGGAAGTGCCATGGAGCTAGAAGGCATATAAGGTATCACTCCTGTGATTAGGTTACCACTCAGTTGACCTTGAGTGAATCCAAAGGAAAATCACCCTGGGTGGCTTGACCTAATCAAGTGAATCCTTTAAAAGAAGCATCACAGTCACTCTCCTGTTGAGGCAGCTGTGACTGAGGGCCTCGGCCTTAGAATCTCAAGCAGCTGAACTGCTAACAATGAACTTGAAGGAGGACCCCAAGCCTTGTGTGAGATTGTGGTCCCAGCTGGCACCTTGATTTCCTCCAGGTGAGATCCCAAGCAGAGAACCATCGGAGTGATGCCCAGACCACTGACCTACAGAGCTATGAGAATCTAAGTGGGTGTTGTTTTAAGAGGCTAAGTTTGTGGAAATTTGTTATGCAGCAGTAGATAACTGATACACTTGGTGTGATTTTCAAGGACACTTGAAGGTCCTATAATGTGGGGATCAGGAAGACCTTCTGCCCAAGGCCTTATACCTTGTAACTAGCGCACACTTCTCGGGGGAGTCATACAGGATGCCTTATTGGCCACTCAAACCTTAATGAGATTCAGTTTCCCCCCCGTCTTCAGAGAGGACAGCCAGATTGGGGAAGACAGAAAGCATAAGGCCACTAGGTTTGGGGATGGGGAAGGGCCCTGAATGGCGAGATGGACGAACTGAAGACAGGATTGAGGTCATGCTGTTTTACCTGGGATTGTCCCTGGGGGTTGAGGTTGTGTCTATCAGATTTCTTGGGCTAGAAGGGGTGCCTCCACTGCTCCAGGGGTAGGGGGGCAACCACAGGAGGGAACCCAGTGGATCACTGAGGTTGTGAGAGGCAGTCACTCCACCTGCAGTAGCTGGTGAGCCAACAGGGGTAAAGGTTATTGGTCACATGGGGAAGTCTCTCTGGTCCTCTCCTAAGAGGTTTTGATAGGAGAGAAAGAGAAAGAGTGAGAGCATCACCACGTGAGGGGGAGAAATGACCACAGCACGAAGACGGAGCTGGAAGGAGGCAAGTAAGGGCCTTGAAGACACACTGGCTCCTTGTCGCAAGTTTTCCTGGGTTTGCACTGCCCACATGAGGGAGCACACCCCCACCAGCCCCACCCATCCCTGCCCTGACTGTACAGCTCCCGTGGTGGAGAACAGAGGTGGCCCGAATTATGGAGCATGGTAGACTGGAGGGACTCCCACTCTTGAAATATCTGTCCACCCACTCCTCTGTCCTCCATCTATTAAATTCACATTTATTGAGCATCTGCTATGCGCCAGCCCTTGGACTGGGTACTGGGAACAGGTTGTTGTTGATCAATCTCCAGTTCCAACCCTTATGATGATCCCAGGGTCAGGAATTTCTGCAATGCAGTGGTGAGGAAGAAAGGTGAACCAGAGGGGCAGCAATTTTTTTTAGCATTTCCGTTTAATTTTTAATTTGCTATTATTTTAAATGTACACACAAGTAGAAAGAAAAGTGTAGTAAACTTCCAGATAACCACCACCCAGTTCCAACAATTTTTGTTCATATTGCTTCCTCTAACGGTTCCACTTTTTTTGATGGAGTATTTTAATAGAAACTCAAGATCCTGCGTATTTCACCCATAAGGACCTTAAAACAGATCTCTGATATGAACGTTTTAAAACAATCGCTGCAACAGCAGTTATCTGATCCCCAAATGCGGCACCCAGACCCCTGTCCCCGGGAAATCGCCACCCCCCCCCCCCCAAAGCCAGTCCTACATCATACATTTCTAGGAGTCTTGACAAGGATCTGGTATCTCAGGCTGTGACACGCTAGAGTTTCAGACTTTGGCCCCTTAGTGTCCCCTCCCCCCAGCTGTGCATTCCTGGTCCCCACCAAAGCTTAGCCAGTGACACCCGGCCCTCCACCCCAGGCCTCACTGCGCTCTTCCTCTTCTCTGTTCTTGTCGCAGATTGAAATGCTAGAACACAAGTACGGGGGCCACCTCGTGTCCCGGCGCGCCGCTTGCACCATCCAAACCGCCTTCCGCCAATACCAGCTTAGCAAGAACTTCGAGAAGATCCGCAACTCGCTCCTGGAGAGCCGCCTGCCCCGGCGGATCTCCCTGCGCAAAGTCCGCGCTCCCACCGCCGAGAGCCTGGCGGCCGAGAAGGTGCTCATGGAGGGCTATGGCCTCATGGGGCTGCCGCTGGTGCGCTCGCCCTCCCTGCCGCCCACCTTCGCGGGCACGCTCACTGAGCTGGAGGACTCCTTCACCGAGCAGGTGCAATCCCTGGCCAAGTCCATCGACGACGCGCTCAGCACCTGGAGCCTCAAGACCATGTGCTCCCTGCAGGAGAGCGGCGCTTACCAGCTCCACCAGGCCCTGCACGCGGGCGCGGGGCCGCCGGGCCTGGAGGCCGAGATGCGGGAACTCGACAGTGCCCGCCCCGCGCCCGGGGAAGAGGCCTCCGAGACGGCCAGCCTGCCCCAGGGCCACGGCAGCACCCTCATGATGGCTTTCCGGGACGTCACCGTGCAGATCGCCAACCAGAACATCTCCGTCTCCTCCGCCACGGCTCTGTCGGTGGCCAACTGTCTGGGCGCGCAGACCGCGCAGGCCCCCGCGGAGCCCGCGCCCGCTCCCGGCAAAGCCGAGCAGGAAGAGGCCCCGGAGCAGGAGGCCTCGGCTGCCGCAACCGCGCCTCAGGGGGACGCGCCCGCCACCGAGGAGAACACCAGCGCAGAGGCCAGAGCCAGCAGGGCCCCGAGCACCCACCCGCCTGGGGCTGCTGCAGCGGCGGTGGTGGAGGGGGCCGCGGTGGCGACGGAGGCAGAGGCGGCGGAGGAGGGGACCGGGGAGGTGGGCAAAGGGACTGAGGCCGAGGCCGGCGACAACTCGGAGCCGCCGAGCAGCAGTGGCACGTCCACCAAGTCGGCCAAGTCGGGCTCGGAAGCTTCAGCCTCAGCCTCCAAGGAGGCCCTGCAGGCCATGATCCTGAGCCTGCCTCGCTACCACTGCGAGAACCCCGCCAGCTGCAAGTCGCCCACGCTCTCCACAGACACTCTTCGTAAACGGCTCTACCGCATTGGCCTCAACCTTTTCAACATGTGAGTGATCATCGGCCGCTGCTCAGGAGCTCCGGGGAGTCCGGGGAAGGTCTTGGGTGGTGGGGAAGGGGCGGGGGCTACAATTACAGGTGGGCAGGGAACCTGGCTGATTTCCCGCATCATCCCAGCGCCCTCCCCGGTGACATCTGTGCCACACCTGCTCCTCGAGATGCTATGTTGGGATGCACGTTTTCTTTTTAATGGTTAATTATGTCAGGATTAGGGACAAAACAGCACATCAAGCCCCTGCTTTTAGCACTATTCCTGCTTAAGATGAAGGTAGGGCTTGAAAAGCGAGGGAATTGGAAAGAAAATGCGGTATTAAGTAAATAACAGTCCAGGTCGCATGGGGATTGAGCGGAAATCCTTCAGGTAGGACCTGGAGCTAGGGAGACAGCATGGTCTCAGGGGGATGATGTCAAGGAGAGAGAGCAAGGGGAAAACAAGGAAAGGCAAGGGAGGGTCTGGGTAGGGGGGAAAGAAGAGACCTAGCATAAGGAATACAGGTAAAAGGCAGGAGAGGGACGAGGTTAAGGGGAGACAAGAGGTGGTGCAGAAAGAGAACAGGAGAAGGAAAGCAGGGAAATGAACAAGGGTTTGGTTCAGAGTCTCCAGCCAGAGCCCCAGCCAGCACTGTCCTCTCAACTAGAGAGTCCGGAGGCCAGCAGTATACACGCGCCCCTCCCGTGGAAATCTCATCTCCACCCTCCATTCACTCCTTCCTTCAGAGCCCTGAGCCAGGAAGTTGAACATCTCTCCCACTCATGTGTCCGTTCATTTATTCACTCAACTGTTATCTATTGAATGCTGGGCACGTTGACCACAAAGATGAGTAGGACACTTCCCCTGGTCTCAAGAAGCTGCTATTCCAGGGGGGAATGGCTACTGTTCCCAGCTCACCTGACATAAAACGTCTGCAAACTTTGTAACAACATCGAGAGATGGCCTCATTATGCCATGTTATAGAAAAGAAACAGGCTCACACAAGTCAGGCGAGTTGCGTACTCACACTCACGCAGATCCCTGGATAACCTCAAGGCAGTGGTTCTCAAACTCTCTGTAGTGAAGGACCAGTTGGGGTTTTTACCCACTATGTGGTGGCTGATACTTTTGTGAAATGCAACAAAAATGAATTGCTAGAAAAACAATCACATGCTTGGTTATCCCGAAAATGTCAAAGTGCCGTCAAAAGGTTCTAAATGCTTGCGCTCTGTTTCTGTACTTAGCTTCTCCTGAACCGGTCAGACACAGTTCAGGGAACTGTATGGATTTGCAGGCCATACTGTGAGCACATTTGCCTAAAAACACAGCATGCACCCACACCCACACGTAGAGACTCAAGCCTGAGAGGTGAATGGCAGAGAGCAGGATTCTTGTGTCCACTGTGGACAGTGTGGTAGGAGAGCTCACATCCGCTCCCCAGTCTCCCTCCCATCAGATTGCAACAGAACACAGACAGGGAGGAAGGGCCTTCGTGGCAGGCCTCTGGGGCCCTCAGGGAAGACAGAAGGAAACCTCTCCATTTGGTCTGGAATTCACTTGGTTGGGCCAGACCTCCCCCGACTCCTTCTCTCCCCGTGCTATCTTCACTCCTGTGTGTGTGTTGGGCTGGGGGGCGTTCA
This sequence comes from Procyon lotor, assembly GCA_028646535.1. NCBI lineage: Eukaryota > Metazoa > Chordata > Mammalia > Carnivora > Procyonidae > Procyon > Procyon lotor. Next base: position 23,127,574 of record CM053611.1, on the reverse strand, counting down.
GGAGGACGAGGCTCCTGGGAGAAGCACCGGGGATGGGGAGCCCATCTGCAGCGGAAGGAATCCTGGCATTTCGGAGGAATTCTTCCCAGAAACTTCCAGGCCCTTCTGTGGGTTCCCTGGGCTGGAGGAAAGGGAGGAAGGAAGTCATGGATAGCCTTGACTCACTCTCTACTTCTCTCCCCACCTCCACTCCCACCCCCAGAAACCCAGACAAAGGCATCCAGTTCCTGATCTCGCGAGGCTTCATCCCTGACACCCCCATCGGAGTGGCCCACTTCCTGCTCCAGCGCAAGGGCCTCAGCCGGCAGATGATCGGGGAGTTCCTAGGCAACAGCAAGAAGCAGTTCAACCGCGACGTGCTGGAGTGAGTGCCCCTCTCCCCACGCATGGCCCAGGCTCCCACAGCACACAGGGGAGGGAGCAGGACCCCTGAAGTCTGGGCCCCTCCATGCATCTTGGCCAGCCTCTGTTTCCCCTGCCCGGGGTTCTGCAGACATTCACTGAGTATGCTCCGGGCGAGGTCCCATTGAAGGCACCAGGGGTATAGAAATGGTCGAAGGAGACAAAATGGCCTCCCTCCCTGCTACCTTCTGGGGCCAGAGAGTGAGGCTGAGAAAGAAGAGGCCTGGGTCTGCACTGGGGCCGTCTCTGCCTGGTGAAGAGGCCCTCAGCCCACCCACTTGCTGCCGTCTGCCTGCCCCCCAAGCCCCCACAGGTTGGCTTGCTCCTCCGCGGGGGCTCAGTTTCATATGGGTGCAGACAAACATGAGTCAGAAAAAGGGAGTTAGACTGAAGGCTTTTAGAGCAAGAAAATACTGTGATTCCATAAACATACGTTTACAAGATCAACAGATGTGGGCAGGATGAGGGGCTTGGCTTCGCTAGCGCTTGGCTCTGTTGCATGGAGATGTTGGCACGTGAGAGCCGCGGGGCCCAGGGTGGCATCCTTGGGGCCTCGGAGCCACCTAGCCCCTGGCAGAGAGAGAGGGTGAGGCCCCATGAAGTCTGCTCTAGACCCCCTTCTTGAAGGTCACTGTGCTGCCGGAAGCCACCCCACCTCTCTCCACACTTTGTCCCTGGGGTGGGGGGAGTCAGCAGACGTGTTTCTCGGGGATTCTGAAAGAATCTCTCCCTTTTGTACTTGCTCTTGGAGCAGCAAGGGCCTGCTGTTGGGGGGCAGAGGGCTCCTGCCCGAGGGTTTGGGAGCATGGGAGTCATGCAGCCTGACTGGCAAGGTTGTCACTGTGCCTGGAGCGGGAGCTCGGACACCTGGCTTCCATGAGGCAGTAGTCTTGGTGCTGATACAGTAGTTTTTGGGCAAGTTCCTGACCTGGGGGCCTGCGCTTCCTGGCCTGTGGACTGGAGGGGCTGGGTTATGAGGAGTAGATCAGCACTGGAGTAGTAGTGGAGGAGTAGAACAGACTCAGGAGGAGTAGACCAGACCCTGGAATCCCTGTTACGTTCGTGAATTCACTCAGTCTAACTGAGTACAGTCTGAAGAACAGGCGCTTGGACACATCTGAGGGACCTTGAATCCAGGATGCCGCTTAGTCGACAGAACCCAGTTCTCCCCTTTTTGGACAATCTGACTCCTCCCTCAGCATCTGACTAGTGCTTAAGATGCTCTGAGAGTCTTGCAGAGGAAAGTGAACTCATAAGTGTGCTTCCTTCCTCCTCCTTTCTTCTCCCTCTCCCTCAGGCCCCCTTTCTCCTCAGTACCACCCCTGCCCACTAGGGTCCCCTGAGGGGATGCCCTGAGGAAATGATAGAAAGAGGAGAAAGATCAAGTTTTCTCTGATTTCCCTCCATCTGGCTCATCTCTCTGGCCTTTTCATTTGCTTTTGTCCCCATTCCACTCCCCCTGTTTCGACAGGAGGGTGAGTGGGGGTGCTCTTCCTCATCGCCTCCTTCTCCCCGCCTCCCCCTCACCCCTGGGGGACCCTGCTTTGTCCCCCTGCTCTGGGGGCTGCCTGCTTCACTCCCAGGCCCTGACTGACTGTGTCTCCTCTGCTCTCCCCAGTCCCCGTGTGCCCTGGCCCTGAAATTCTGACCCGCTAGGCCCATGGTGACCTGTCACACTGGGAACACACGGTTTTCTGGCCCAGCGGTGCAGACGCCGAGCAACATAATGCTAATTGCCATCCTCCCTGGGAGACAGAGTGTGTGGGCTGGAGACAGGCCCGTGTGGCAGCCCGCGTGAGGAGGGGCACCGCTGCGGGGCTGGGGACCGGGCTGGCAGCAGAGGCAGGGAGCAGGCTAGGGATGAGGGGCAGTGTGGTGGCAAGAGAGAGCTATGCCTGAGGGGGGGCCAGCTCTGGACCCTGGCTCTGCTCCTCTCGTGCTGGGAGGCCTCCTCTGGGCCTCGGTTTCCTTACCTGGAAAGTGAGAGGGTCGGGCTGTGAGATCCCCAAGGTCCCTTCAACTCCTGTGACTCTGTCTTCTTACATATTCCTTGGTGTCTTTGTAGCACACTGGAATGGTTGCTGAATCCTTCACCCTAAACGTCAAGGCCATGCTTTGTCATGCCACCGGGGCATCCCAGAGCAGCCGGTGGGCTCCAGAGCTGTGAGCTCACCATTCCTGCCCCAAACACGGAGTGCCTGCTCTGGGCTGGGAATGTGACTGTGCTGGGCATCCCTGCGAATGAGGGAAGGGGACAGGGAGGAGCAGGCAGGGCTCGAGGCCTCGGGGGAACTTACAGATTCAGGTATCAATGGGAGAGATGAGCAGAGGAATGTGGAGAGGGAGACACATGGCCAGGGAACCTCCCGCAGGCCTTGGGGTGTCAGGAGAGTGGCGTGCAGAGCTGAGCTCCCATCCACCCCAGTGGGCGCCTCGGTCCCTTGTGGTTTATTCCCTGGCACATCCGGGCTCCGCATGGAACAGTTCCACCGAAAAGAGCCCTCTTCACCCAAGTCTGCGTTGCCGCCTGCTTGTCTTATCTCATCTCCTGTGGGGTGTCAGCAGGAGACAGAGAGCCGGGAAGGGACAGGCACTCACAGGGGAGCCAGACGCTGGGGTTTGGGGAGGGGGGGTTCCCTGCCACTCAAGCAAGCTCTCCCGCCACCTCTGGGCATCTGCTGCCTCTTCCTTACGCCCACCAGAGAACACACACAATAACAAAGTCACCGGTGCCATTTTGTCGAGGCCGAAAAGGCTTCATTGGGATTCTGCACAGTGTCCCTGCCCCCGCTTGGTGACATTCAGCATGTCACGTCCGTTCTGTACAAAGCTGCTTGCTGAATAAAAGGACATAAATCACCCCTTGGAGATGGAGACAGCCCCAGGCACAGCAGTCTCCAAGATGGAGCCAGGCAGGAAGGGGAGAGGGTGGAAGCCTCTAGAAGGGGATGGGGCGGGACCCCTACCACTACCACCCGTGGGCCTGTGGAGAAAAAAAAGAGAGAAGGGGCCAAGCAGAATCCACCTCAGCTGCTGGCCTACATCAGAGCTCCATAGATTCCGTGACGTTGCCTCCTGAATCTGGCCCTTGCTGCTCTAGGAGGCTGATCTCTTCGTCCCCTAGTGCCCCGATTCCATAGCAGATCCTTTCCAAGAAGGAATGTATTTAATCAGGGTGTATCAAATAATAATGGGAGGCATCCTGAGCTCCAAAGGCCACGTCCAGTCCACTGTTTACCTGGAAAGGGTTTGGTTTTTATAAAAGAGAAACCAGCCTGTTCCCTCACTTGTCAAATGAGGACAATAGGACCCACGTCATACAAATTACAATTTTAAAACGCATGTAAAGCGCTTCCGTCAGTGACTGAGGCTTAGTCAGTTCTTTACAAATTTTAGCTATTTCCATTATTATCCTTCTCACTGGAAAACACAGGACGTTAGACACCTTCCCACCCTGGCCCCGGCCCGGTGGGGGGATCCCTCAGACCCCCTCAGGTCTGGTTGGAGGTCAGGTCCACTCCCCGGACAGCAAGACCTTGCTGGAGCTTGCTGGGGAGGGGAGGGGAGCTCATCTGGGGACCATCCTGCACTCTGAGGAAATCTCTGGTGCTGAGGCGAGACGGGCCCTGGCAGCCTGGCCCGAGGAGCCAGACATCAGCTGGGGTTAGGATTCCTTGGGCGCCGGAAGCTTCTCCCTCTCAGTTTTCACATGGCTGGGAAATCTGGCTCTGCTCTATTTCCCTCCTGAAATGTTCGCCTCAGCAGTTTGAAGGCCGGCGGTTGGGGAACGTTCCATGCTGGCTGCGAGCAGGCTCTTTTCCGGGCTGGGTGATCTTTTCCGAGGGGGATCACAAACGCAGGGAGGGCATGGGTATCTGTCATTTCCGAGGAAGTGCACGGAGGGCAGCTTTTGGGTTGAGTTGCCAGAAGGGTTTCCTGGGTGTTCCTTCTCTCTTGCTGCGTCTGCTCCATCTCTTGTTCGATATTAGAGTTTGACATTTTAGTCAGATCGCATTATTTCATTTCCTGGGAAATGTGTTGGCCAGAGTGTAACAGATTTGTTCTTCTTAGGGGACATTCAGAAATGAAGACAGATTGCCTTTCCGACTCAACAGGCTGGCGGGTGCTAGCCTTTCACGGTTAGGAAGAAATTACTTGAGAATGTCCTGCCCGTTGTGCCTGTGTAACCTCAGAATGGTTTGTTTCTGGGGAATTCCACCAGGAAGAGAGAGCAGGCTGGGGCTCACGCTGACCCTTATAGGTCTGGAGGAGGGTGGAAAGAGGCCGGGGGCAGACTGGGATAGACTCTGTGTTTATTTCCACTCCTTTAAAAACTTGACCCTGCCACCACTCAGCAGGCTAAAAGGAGGGGGGGTCTCTTCTTTTTTCTTTTAATTTAATTTTATTTAAATTCAGTTAATTAACATATAGTGTATTATTCATTTCAGAGGTAGAGGTCAGTGATTCATCAGTTGCATATAACATCCAATGCTCCTTACATCACGTGCCTTCCTAAATGCCCGTCACCCTGTCACCCCATCCCCCCTCCAGCAACTCTCAGTTTGTTTCCTGAGATTAAGAGTCTCTTATGGCTTGTCTCCCTTCTGATTTCGTCTTGTTTTATTTTTTCCTCCCTTCCTCAATGATCCTCTGTTTTGTTTCTTAGATTCCACATATGAATGAAATCATATAATTGTCTTTCTCTGATTGACTCACTTCACTTAGCATAATCCCCTCTAGTTCCATCCATGTCATGGCAAATGGCAAGATTTCATTTTTTTTGATGGATGAGTAATATTCCATTGTATAGACATACCATGTCTTTTTCATTTGTTCATCTGTCAGTGGACATTTGGGCTCTTTCCATAGTTTGGCTATGGTGGACATTGCTGCTATAAACATTGGGGTGCAGTTGCCCCTTTGGGTCACTACCTTTGTATCTTTGGGGTGAGTACCCAGTGGTGCAATTGCTGGGTCATAGGATAGCTGTATTTTTAACTTTTCGAGGAACCTCCATACTGTTTTCCAGAGTGGCTGCACCAGCTTGCATTCCCACCAGCAGTGTAGGACAGATCTCCTTTCCCCGCATCCTCACCAACATCTGTCATTTCCTGACTTGTTAACGTGAGCCATTCTGACCCGTGTGAAGTGGTATCTCATTGTGGTTTTGATTTCTATTTCCCTGATGTCAAGTGACGTTGAGCATTTTTTCATGTGTCTGTTGGCCATTTGTATGTCTTCTTCAGAGAAATGTCTATTCATGTCTTCTGCCCATTTCTTGATCAGATTATTTTTCTTTGGGTGTTGAGTTTGTTAAGTTCTTTATAGATTTTGGATATTAGCCCTTTATCCGTTAAGACATTTGCAAATATCTTTTCCCATTCTGTCGGTTGTCTTTTGGTTTTGTCAACTGTTTCCTTTGCTGTGCAAAAGCTTTTTATCCTGATGAAGTCCCAATAGTTCATTTTTGCTTTTGTTTCCCTTGCCTTTGGAGACATGTCCAGCAAGAAGTTGCTGTGGCTGATGTTGAAGAGGTTGCTGCCTGTGTTCTCCTCAAGGATTTTGATGGATTCCTGTCTCACATTGAGGTCTTTCATCCATTTTGAGTCTATTTTTGTGTGTGGTGTAAGGAAATGGTCCAGTTTCATTCTTCTGCATGCGGCTGTCCAATTTTCCCAACACTATTTGTTGGAGAGACTGTCTTTTTTCCATTAGATATTCTTTCATGCTTTGTCAAAGATCAGTTGACCATAGAGCTGAGGGTCCATTTCTGGGTTCTCTATTCTGTTCCATTGATATATGTGTCTGTTTTTGTGCCAATACCATGCTGTCTTGATGATTATAGCTTTGTAATGTAGCTTGAAGTCTGGAATTGTGATACCCCCAGCTTTGGTTTTCTTTTTCAAATTCCTTTGGCTATTCGGGGTCTTTTCTGGTTCCACACATTTTAGGATTATTTGTTCCAGCTCTGCGGAAGGGGGGGGTCTCTTTTAAAAGTGAAGTCTTTAAGTTTATGGCCTTGACCCCTTCCCTCTCCAGTACCCTTTCCCCTGACCCCTGACTCCCACCATCACACATGTACACACACACACACACACTGACAAATGAGAGATTTTCCTTAACAATAATGAGTCGTGAACATTTTAGACCCACTTACTCCTGTGTGTAGAGATCTCTGGACTTTAAGTGTGGGGCGAACAAGTCCGGAGTTGAGACTCCCTTTGGCTCGGTTACATTAGCATATAAATTGGACTTTCACATAAAGACCTACCACCTAGTCCCTTCATGATAACTTGGGCCCTAGCTCTGGAATGTTCTCTCAATCCCTGTGTGATATTTAGGTGTGGCTTCACCTGGCCACTCTTTGAAGTGGGATTTCTAGGGAGTAGGATTCTAGGGAAGGGGCTTCCTGGGATTACACTCCCCTGAGGCTTGTAGGAGGGCCAGCTGTGAGTGAGTAGGCTGTGGCCAGCCGGTACTGGGCCAAGACCCATAGGTGCAAAATGTCATCCCATCTTCCCAGCGGCTCTGTGAGGTGAGTGCTATTTATCTGTGCCAAATGAAGGAACCGAGAAACAAAGAAGGTAGGTAGCTTGCCCACAGTCCCAGAGCTAACCAATGGCTGAGATCTGAAGGCAGGCAGAATGGTTCTATAAACTGAGCCCATAACCCAACGCCATCCTTCCTCTCTGCCTCATCTCAAGGGAAGTGTGGTCCAGATGACCTCAGTTGTGAAATGTGAAGGAAGGCCCCTTACACAGCCTCCTTGTCCACCCCTCTCATTTCACCCAGGCAGAAAGCAAGGCCCAGAGAAGAAATGACTAGTCCCCTGGCCAGTGGTAAATTGAATGAAATTGGGTACCCTTCCAACTCTTGACCCACCTTTGTTGGCTCTGCTCATCTGAGAAGAAAGCAAAACTGAGCAACAGATTTGTACATCTCAATAGGTCTGAGCTAGATCCAGTTTCCTCTCTCCCTGATAGATGGATATTTTCAAAAGTTAGTGAATGAACTTCTAGAGGTGTCATTTCAGGTAGAGTTAACTGCTGATGAATGAAACGGTCTTAATCCTTACGCTAGAAGGGATTTCAAATTCACTTACTTGGTATGTCAATTCAGACTTGGTCTCCAGGTACCTAATGAAAACCATCATCTCTGAAGCTTTGTTTTACAGCTTTACATACATTGTCTCTTTTAAAATTCAGAACCACCCGTCCACGAGGGTATAGGAATCAGTTCCATTCTATAGGTGGAAAAAATGAGGCATGGAGAGTCTAGGGTGACCTCGAACTGAAAGGCTCAATGATGAAAGCAAAATTCAGCCTCGAGGGTGTCTGACACCAAAGGCCTGACTGTGCATTCTGCCCATTCTTAATACCTGGAGCAGTGGTTCTCAAAGTGTGGTCCCCGGAACAGCAGCAGCAGCATTGACTGGATAGTTGTTAGCAATATCATTTCACAGTCTCCACCCGAGACCCACAGAGTCAGCACTCTGGGGGCAGCAACGGTGGGCTCATAAGCCAGCCAGGTGGTTCGGAGGCACAGTCAAGTTGGAGAATCCCTGGCAGCCGGGGATGCTGCAGGGCCCAGCCAAGGGAGAGTCCCCCCAGGCATCCACACTGACTTTGAGTTCGTTTGGGTAGTTTCCACTTAATTCTTTTGGCTCCTGAGTCCCCAAGGTGTGACCGGCAGCCATCCCTTCTGAGGCCCTCCCAGATGAGGCTGTCTTTGTCCCCATGTCGTCACCAGGGACGCTGGCAGGTCCTCTTGCGTCAGCTTCCCTCTGTTCTATTTTCTGAGCCACATCGCACTTTTCCAAAAAGCCTTGACCTTTGTTGGGCATGTTATGAGTTCTGCCTAACAAAAATAACTCTCTGGCGGATGGGGATATTTTTAATTGAATTGTATGAGCCAAGAACTGCAGAAATAAAACCAAGGTTCCTACATCCCGTGGCAGTGGGTGGTTTCATTTTCCATCCTAATCCTGGAGCCTGGGCTTAGTCCCGGCCTCAAGCACCAGCCCCGCCCCCCCCCACCCCCGCCGCCGTCTGCGGGTGCTGAGCTCTCGCACCTCTTCTGCGCTCAGCCTGCGCCTTACCTTCCAGATCTTTGTTGTCTCTTCTGGGCAATTAAAAATCCCTGCTGCTATCATTACCTATTTTCAGCTCCCAGTCAGTTCCTTTGTCTGCCAGACACAGTCTTGCTATCGTAAAAGAAAAAAAAAAATAAAAGTCGAGATGACGAAATTCATTTTGCTCACAGTGGTGCACGACGCTTCATTTCCCTGCAACACAAACCGCTTCCACGCACAGATCGGTAGTAACAATTTTCTGCAAGGTTGTACCTGTTTATACAGATGCAGGGGAGAGCTGTGCTTCTGCTCCCCCCAGCCCTGTGAGGGGCTTGCACAGGAAAGAGAGGGAAGGAGGCCTGAGCAGAAGCTCCAGCTCTCGCCGTTCACTCACTCGCCCGCCGGTCAGAGGACCCTCCCTGGGCAGGTGCAGACAGGCTCCGCTGGAGGCGCCTTAATGGGCACCAGTTTGCCCAGTGTCAGCTTCTCGTTGCTCAGCGTGCGGCTGAAGGCAGTGGGAGGCCTGTGCCGGCCACACTGCCTGGCTGCCTGCGGTCTGGCATCCACGGGGCTGTTTCTGAGGCAGCTCTGTCCCGTCTCGGGGGCAGGTCCAGATGATCTTGGCAAAGCAGGCCCAGCAATCCTGAGCCACCGGGCAGAGCTCCCAGAGGCTCAGGCCACTGGGCTCCCTCCCTAGCGGAGCACACGCTCCAGGTCCCATTCATTCGCCCAGCTGGTCTCTCACTCACGCGTTCATTCATCCCAGAAACGGTTATTGAATTCATATGCACGCCAGGAATGCAGAGAGTAACCGAAAGGCCTCTGCTGGAAGGAACGCAGAGCCGGGTGCGAAGACAGGCAGGTAAATGTTATGGCACAGGGGACAACCGCCGCGGTAGACAGAGGCGTGTCCAGGAGGCCAGCGAGGTCCAGGAGGACTCCTAGAGAGATGGATAGCTCACCAGGGACCTTGAGGTTGGGGCGGGGCGGCAGGAAGAAGGGACAGCATGTGCCAAAGTGTCAGGCTTGAGACCTAGGCTGCAGGAGGGGAAGCCAGTATGTGGAAGGGGCAGGAGAAGCTGGGCAGAAACTGGGGCTTGCCTGGCCCAGAAACTGGGGCTTCAGACTACGGATGTGGGAAGCCTTGGGAAAAAATAGAAGCAGAGGAGTGAGCGACAGGACCAAATGAGTGTCCTAGAAGGATTGTTCTGGAACATGACTTGGAGGCAGGGAGGCTGGTTAGGAGGCCATCGCAGGCAGAGTCCTGGGGAGAAATTCGAGAAACGTCCCTTAACGTGGGCTGTGGTCGCGGCTGGGAGAAGTAGGCGGGGCCGGGAGGCGGGGCCAGGCGGG